>CM067373.1:154710038-155090038 GCA_034401795.1 Chaetoderma sp. LZ-2023a
AATCAATTTAATAACTGTTGAATATTCTGAAATTAATTTGACTTATGAATATGTTCAATTTAGTTTTTCTATGTACATTTTTCAAGTGTACGAATGGTATGTCATTTATAAATCAGCAGTTTAATGACTTTCGAATATTTTGAAACTAATTTGTTTGAAAAATACTCAAGTTACCGGTATCTCCTCTTTGTGCCATTTCCAAGTGTACGATTTAAGTCACAATCTAATAGCTGATGAATACTTTGACCTTTCCTTATGCTACTTTCGAGTGTACGAATGGCCTTTCCGGTTTTAGCTATGCCCCGCCCATCTCTAGCTAAGCTAAACCCACACCTCGCTCGTGTTGGGATCGAACACCCTGACCATAAATTTCCAAAAAAACTACACAGGTAAGCTGTTGAATATTTTGAAACTAATTTGACTGGGTGCTGTCGCTGCCAAAGGCAGCAACAGCGCCCAGTCAAATTAGTTTCAAAATATTTAACAGCATGTTTATTAAATAGTAAAGAATTACAAAAACATACAATTTATACAACTTGTCGGACTCGTTGAGATTTGGTGACGGTTTATATGGAACCCTTTGTGACGTAATCATTGGGACGTCATCATACACGCGCTGAGCTGATTATGACGTCATACGAGGTCAGCTGATGGATGTATACTCTGGAAAGGTGAATTGCATTTTGTTGATAAATTTATAATGAATATAATTATATATAAAATCTACTCTCATGAAATATATTGTCAAATCCAATGCCTCATACGTCTATGCAAGACCTGAGCGTAATAATGTGAACTTGAACTTGGTAGCATGGAAAATCTTAAACGTCATAACCGGCAAAGAACATACTTTGTTATGGTTGCTATGCATCTGTTGCTCAGTAATAAATATCAACTACTCAGTAACAATACCAGTAATGGTGGTATCTTGCCAAAATGCGGATATACGTTCTAATAATATACTATATGATGAAGACAACGACGATGATGACGATCGTGCCAATTATGACGATGGTGACGGTCATGACAATGATGACGATCATGAATAGATGACGATCATGATAATGATGACGATCATGACAATGGTGACGATCATGGCAATTATGACGATCATGACAATGACGATGATGATCATGATAATGATGACGATCATGGCAATGATAATGATCATGCCAAAGGTGATGATGTTGATGATGATGACGTATTTGTCGGTGCTGCTCCTGCTGCTGCTGCGGCTGATGATGATGATGATGATGATGATGATGATGTTGTTAGTGGCGGTGGTGATAGTGGTGGTGGTGTTGGTGGTGGTAGTAGTGGTGGTGGTGGTGACGGCGGCGATTGTTACGGTGGCGTTGTTGGTGGTGGTGGTGGTGGTGGTGGGCAGTGCTCGTAATATTAATAATAATAATAATAATAATAATAATAATAATAATAATAATAATAATAATAATGATAATAATAATAATAATAATAATAATAATAATAATAATAATAATAATAATAATAAATCCATTGATCTGCCGTCTTTCAATATTAATTCTAAAGGAATTAGGATTGGTCATTTAAATGTACAGCGCCTGGTGCCTAAGATTGACCAGTTAAAACTGATTATGGAGAAGTGTTAAAAAGAACTTGAAGTTTTGTGTACCACTGAAACATTTCTGTCATCAACAATCCCAAATAACTCCATTGAAATTGAAGGCTATGTCAATGAAAGAAAGGACAGAAAACAACGGGGCGGTGGTGGAATTGGACTATATATAGCTGATAACTATTCATATGTGAGGAAACTAAATTTTGAAACCGATGATCTGGAAACTCTATGGATTGAAATTAGACCCATTACGACAACCCCTTTCCTATTGGGCTGTGTCTATAGACTCCCTGATTCACCCGCTATCTGGATTGATGAATTTGAAGCTATGTTAGAAAAGGTATATTCCGAAAACTCAGATATTATACTTGTAGGAGATTTTAATTTTGACCTTATTAAGGCAGATAATCATAAATGGAAGTCTTTAATTGAACTTTTTGATTTAGAGAAACTTATACGTAATCCAACCAGAGTTACTGAGAAAACATCTAAACTGATTGACCATGTGTATGTCACAGATAACGACAAAATTCAATTGTCACATGTCGGCTCTTTGGCACTAAGTGACCATTATCCAATACTCGCTGTACGCAAATGTAAACCATTCAAAACTCAAAATACGCACCAACTTATTAAATACAGGAGCATCAAAAGCTTTAATGAAGCTAAGTTTCTTAGTGACCTGTCTATATGTAATTGGCGTTCTATAGGTTATTTGGGTAGTCCTGATCAAGCGCTTGATCAAAGGTATGCAAAATTCAACAACATTATAAATAAACACGCTCCTGTCATTGAACGCAGAGTTAAATGTGTATGTCAACCGGGATGGATGAAGAGAGAAATTTTAAAAACAATGAAAGAAAGGGATTATCGTAAAAATGTAGGAAACATGTTGAATTTTAAAAGGTTAAAGCAAAAAGTTACGTATTTGATTACAGCATCTAAACGAGATTATTTTGCAAATAAATTAGAAGCAGACAAAAATAATCCGGCTAATATATGGAAAATTCTAAAAGACATAAATCCTAAGGCAAACAAATTACCTTCAATAATCTGTGATGATAATGAAAGTGAAATTCAAAACCCACAAATGCAATCTGAACGTTTTAATATATATTTCAGTACAATCGCGTCAAAACTGGCACACTACATGATAAAACAAAGGCCAATGACATTTGATAAGCTATCAGATCATGTTCTTAATGAGTTTCCAGAGTTTCGAATTCCATTTATAACTGTTGAATATGTGTCCAGAGAACTTAGCAACTTAAAAACAAATAAGTCATCTGGTTACGATGAATTGAACGCACACTTCCTCAAAGCTGCAGCATCAATAATTGCGCCCTCAATTACACTTATTATAAACAAAAGCATAGCTACGGGAGAATTCCCTAAAATGTGGAAATGTGCAAAAGTAAAGCCTCTACATAAATCTGATTCAAAGACCAATATTAGCAATTATAGGCCTATCTCTATATTACCCATTATCTCTGAGGTTATTGAACGACACATACATGATCATATTTATAAATTTATAACCAAGTATAATTTATTAGCGGAGTCGCAATCAGGTTTCAGACCTAACCATTCATGTGAAACTGCTTTGTTAAATCTAGTGGAAAGATGGCGTTTTTCGATAGATAACGGCGACCTTATTGGTTCTATTATGATTGACTTTAAAAAGGCCTTTGATGTTGTCAATCATGACATCCTATTACAAAAATTAAGTATTCACAAATTCAGCTATAATACATTAAAGTGATTTTCTTCATATTTAAATGGCAGACAACAATACGTTTCAATTTCTGGAAATAATTCTAAACCACTGCCCATCGATATAGGAGTACCACAAGCCTCAGTTTTAGGGCCACTTCTGTTCATTTTATATGATAATGATTCACTCATGTGTGTCAACAATCTTATGGATATGTATGCTGATGATACAACTATGCATGCTGCTAGCTCAAATATCGCTGAAATTCAAGAAAATCTAATTAACTGTATGAAGTCGGTAGAAGAACGGTGTGTAAATAATAAAATGTTGTTAAATACGGACAAAACTAAGTTTATGGTGTTAGGAACTAAGCATAAATTGAAACAAGTAAAAAATAATGTTATAATCCGTACAAATCGTGGACGTTTAAATGTTGTGGAATCTGACAAACTTTTAGGAGTATATATAGATAATACGCTTGCATGGAAAGAACATAGAGGCAAACTTTGTAAAAGGATTTCGTCCTTGATTTATATTCTACGGGAAAATAAGCATTATCTTAGCATTGAGCAACGAAATCTTTTCTATAAGTCGTATATCCTTTCACACATTGATTATTGTAGTCTTGTATTTTGCCCGTCTTCACATACATTATTGGAGAGCTTAAAAAACTACAAAAACGGGCTGCTAGGGTGATATTAGGCATGCATTACAGGACACCATCTGCACAACTATATGAAACATTAAACTGAACAAGTTTAACTAAAAGAATGCAAATTAAAATGGGTATTATGACATATAAATCTAGAAATGGTCTGCCCCCCCCCCCCCCCCTTCCCGGTTACATGAAAGACATGTTCTACTTCCGTTGGGGTGGCGAAATTTACGTTCCAAAACACGCAATCACCTACAACTTCCGAGGATTAAAATGGAATATGGCAGAAAAAGCATCAAATACACTGCAGTGCAACTGTGGAATTCTCTGCCTGGAACGATTACTCAGTCTTCTAATCTGCTAACATTCAAATCCAATATACATGAATATATTACTAAATTATAGTGATATATGGGCAATGTGATTTCACCTTTTTACTTGTGTTCTAATATTGCATATTTTGTATATTTCTAAATAGCTGTGTATGTGTGTATGTGTGAATGAATATGTACGACCTTGTGCGTATGTATCTATGAACGGTGATTCGAACATCGACATTCGACGAGGTAATTATTCTGCAATACCGTTTTAGTAATATCTATCGAAAATGAGCAAATATGTTAATTATCTAATTCAACAGTCATTTTACTTGGGTTAGAATATTGTATATTTTGTATATTTGTAAATATATATATATATATATATATATATATATATATATATATATATATATATATATATATACGTACGTACGTACCACGTGCGTGTGTGCGCGCGCGCGTGTGTGTGTGTGAATGACCGTCTACGACGTTGCGCGTATATATGAATGTTGCGTGCGTGCGTACGTGCGTGCGTACGTGCGTACGTGCGTGCGTGCGTACGTGCGTGCATGCGTGTGTGCGTGCGTGCGTGTGTGTGTGTGTGTGTGGGCTTCGGAAAGAGCAGTTTACTGGCGATGTATACCCTCCTTAAATAAAGATTATTTTTATTATTATTATTATTATTATTATTATTATTTTTCAGCCACAACGAATGCGTCAAAGAAACTGCGACGATTAATGTATTTTGACGAACTTTGGCACATAAATGTGCTTGATCTGGTCGATGAAGCAGTTATATGTGAAAGCTTGTCAAAATAAGCAACACCCTTAAAAAGGTACTACAGTTGAGTACTGTTATTAAAGTTTCTTTCAAAAAGTATCAATAATGGAGAATTCCACATTATCCATTAATCAGATGACGTCATACGTCATACGTGACGTGTAGGCTGACGTCATGATCAATAACGTCATAAATGACGTCGATAGGTTTGTCACGAACGCATAATTGATAACGGACTATAAGAGCTGTTGTACGAATTCTGTCTTTACTATTTAATAAACATGCTGTTGAACAGTTTGAAATTAATTTGACTGTACGCTGTTGATTCCTATGACAGCAACATCACCCAGTCAAAATAGTTTTGGATAGCTCGATCACAACGCGGGCGAAGTGTGGATGGAGCTGAGCTAGAGATGGGCGGGGCATAGCTAAAAGTTGATTCCTCCAGTATAACATGAAATGACACACATTGCTGGTAACAGATATAGGCCTAACAACTGCAGGTGTTGAAGAAATGGATCAATGATGGCTGTCACCGCAGATACCCACCACAGCACATCCACATCAGTCTGTTTGCATACGGTATACCGATGCCCAGTGCTCGTATACTTAACTATAAGGCATGTTTATTACCAGCGTCACTAGACGCACGGCTAACTGCGTGCTTGGAATGCTTGTTGTTGTTGTTGTTGTTGTTGTTGTTGTTGCTGTTGTTGCTGCTGCTGCTGCTGCTGCTGCTGTTATTGTTGTTGTTGCTTTTAAATAACTCTCGTTCTACTGGAGTCATCGTTTCCAAATTGGGATGGAAGCATGCCCGTGGAGTCCAAAACAAGGTCGCCAATTTTGCGGTCAAAAGCCAAAATCCAACAACTTTAAGCAACAGCAAAATAGACATTTTTACGCGCTCTTCAATATCTCCGGTTCTACTGGCGCAATCTTCTCCAAACTTTGGCCGAATCTTGCCATGTGGTCCCGAGGGCGTATGCCAAAAGGCAACAGCAACAGCTTTCAGCAACATTGTTCCAAAATAGACAATGTGTTCCTTAGGGCGCACGACGGAAAAAGTATATCAACGACGCGGGGATTGGACAAAATTGCCCTTGTTTTTTTCAAAACGCTTGTCAGGAAAATGTTTTTGGAATCAACGAAAGTTTTTAAATTTTGTACAGAAACATATGGATCCTGGAGAATTTCTTGCAAAGCTTTTATATTCAACACTTTAGTAGTGAATATAGACCTGGTGGAATTGCGTTTTTCATTATAATCATATCTGGTAGGCCTATTCTTCATTTGAAACAGATTCGTAGACCAGTGTTCTCCATAAATCAGATGGCGCGTTTCAATCCTATAGATTCTCATCTATCTTTGTGTGAAGCTGTACTGTTCTAGGCCATTGGAGGGATCCAATCTGTCACTCAAGTGTATGACGTCATACTCAACACGTCATATGTAGGCTGCCGTCGCAATACATAGTTACGTATTTACCTCCGTCACAAACATTGGGAAATCCGCCTGGTGTACGAATTGTATGCCTCTACTATTTTATAAAACAGTCTGTTGAAAATGATGAAACCAATTTGATTGGGCGATGTTGTTGCTTATAGGGACACCGGAACGCACACGTGCGCGCACGCGCGTACACACACACACACACACACACACACACACACAGACACACACAGACGCACGCACGCACGCACGCACGCACGCACGCACGTACGCGCGCGCGCACGCACACACACACGCACGCACACAAATCATATTACAATATAATTTCAAAACTACGCCGATAGCCCAGTTAATCCGGAGTAACGCCATACTCTAGATTAACTCTAGGCATATAGTATGAACACGGCCTAAGTCATTGAGCTACTTAAAGCGATGCTAATCTCGTCTCAAATGTTGCATTGTACCGATGGAGTATGGTGTATAGATCCCATGTCAGTCATATCTGTCACATTCCCTTATCTGTATCACAATTATCTGCTTTGTAATATCGCGTAAATGTTTACAGTGTGTGATGTCATGTAAGTGCTAATGCATTACAGTATTTGTTATATAATACTCATCTTGTTGAATATTTTGGAACTAATTTGACAAGAAGTTGTTGCTGCCTAAGGCAGCAACAACTTCCAGTCAAATTAGTTTCAAAATATTCAAGAGCTTACCTGTATGGTGGCTTTTACACTACATTGTCAAACTATAGATGGCACCTCTATGACTGAGCGTATATACCGAGGCAGACACATTAGAATTTTTCTGATTGGTTGAAAAGTAAATCATGACAGCCATCATAGGGTGTAGAAATGTAGCAACATTTAGCTACTAAAGCCTGAATATCTTTCTTTAGCTGCATGATAAAAGGCTTAAAATTACCTGCATAGTTTATGATTAGATCACCTGAATAGCTATCAAGAGATGAGATTAGTTATCTTTTAAAATTTAATATGAAAGCATGCTACAAGGTCATCGGAGTGATTATGAACCAAATGAATGATATTGCGTGTAAGAAATTAGAAATTAGTCATTTCCATTGTCCAGTAGGAGACTGGAACCTTTAGTTTGGAGCCTAACCTTATGCCGTGTTCTCACTAGAGAGTTAATCAGGAATAACGCCATACTTCAGTATGGCGTTATTCCTGAGTATGACACTAGTGAGAACACGGCCGTATCGACTAACTTAGGGCGTGTTCTCACTAGAGACTTAACCGGCGTAGCGCAATACTTAGCTATGGCGTTATTCCCGATTAACTCTCCAGGGAGAACACGCTTTAGTGTACTTCAGGATCAAAAGCTGAATTCAAATAGCTCAACAACTATACTAGAGGGACAAGGTAGTTTGAACAGACTCTCTGACTGACGGAGTGTTTGTTAACAAATAGATTTATTGAGTGTAGAGTCCCGCCATAGCGAATAACGAAAGAGGTGTCATTGAACTGTGAAAAATACAAAACCGACGTGACAAAATTGCGCACAAAATTGGACGGGACGCTTTTAAATTTTAGAAAGCTTTACATATATGTTCTATATAGAAAATATGTAGCTCAATTTTTTTGTGATACAATAGACAACTCGTACCTGGGAGATGGTTAAAACCTATAAGCGAACCTCTAAATTTCTGGGGAATAACACATTTTCTTAAAATTTAGGTCCTTGAACCTGTGACTGATGGCAACCTTAATTTTGTAATGGTTTTCCCTAGGCGCGGTATGTCATTAAACCCGGCGTGCAATAGAGCGTTCATGGGTAAGTTAAACTTGGATCCTTCTAAAGTTGGCCGGGGACAATATATACCGGACAAACCACATGCAAATTTTGTCGCAATGCGACACTTTGCCTTGACAACGGGCTGGTTGAAATGTCTGCATGCCAAACTTGAAAACACACGATATTTATAGTGTAAGTGAATGAGTAATTGTGTACTTTGTCTGCGTGAAATATGTGTGTGGTATATGCGAATCGTGATATTACGCCGCATTAGTAAAATTAACTCCAAATAAATTTGTTAGAAATTAGGCATGCACTCGTAGGCTTTTCTGATAACGTGGGTCACTGGGCCGGGCCGGTATTGATCCAGTATTGGCCCAGTAACCTGCGTTATCAGGCCTATGTTGCGTAATCCTCTTTGAGGAGAGAGTCCTTCACTTCCCAGCCCCATCCTGCTGGAACTCCTTGAGGAGAAGTACACGTACGCACACACACGCGCCTCGACGATGACGTCGACGACAAGTGATTATTTTCTGCAGCTGGAAGGAGTGGGTGGACACTTCTCTCAGCGGCAATCCACTTTCTTCAATCTTCTCCAGGCTGTCGTTGCGAGCTGCAGGGTGAGCAGCTAATTATGATTTTTGTCCGAAAATAAGTTAGGACGCGCACATGAGCGCGCAGTTTGCCATTTTTGGGCATAGCCCACAAGCGCGCGATTTGTTTAATCTGGTATTTGCAGATGTGAGCCTGCAAAAATTCACACAGATCCTCAATATAAGCTATGGCTTGTCTGTTAACATTATTATAATTCCATGAAAATAAAACATATGGCTATTCCCCCTAATGGGTCGACATAAATAGGATTGAAATTGCACTAGGCCTATATAAAACAAAAACTAGTAACAGGTTCATTATTTCATGAATATTTCAAATTCAACAAAAAACATCCGATATTTGACAGGATGTCCGGAAAATCCGGAGGCCGGTTAAAAATCCACATGTTTTGGATAAGTCCGAAGAGGTGGTCGCCCTGTAGCTGATTAGGTTGTTTTTTCGTCTTTAGTGCATGGTCTTTGATTACGTTTTTAAGGTCTGATCGCAAAACACTTAACACATTGGTGTCATTGCGTCCTGTGCCTGCCTTATATTTATTGGGATCCAGTACCGAAGCAATGCTTTCTGCTTTCCGATCTCTGACATTCCATGAACATGTCCAATCATGGACCATCGCTGCTGCACTCATCTGACAGATATAATAGGGGAACAATGTTGCGCAATTCGTAATGTGCTTAGATCGAGATTAGGATGTATTGTGGCCGGCCAGCGGCGATTCATGATTTTGTTCGGAAGCGTTTGCGATAACAAGCATCTCGTCTGTTCAAGAACAGCGTTGAGATAGAGGTAGCACCGTATATTATGCATCTTGTCTTTCGTCGCATTGACAGGGAATCGAACCCACAACCTGTGACAGCGCCAAGCATCGTATCCCACAAATGCTTCCACAAGACCAACGCCGCAAGCATTTGAGGGCTGAGATGCTTGGCGCTGTAGCCGGTTGTGGGTTCGATTCCCTGTCAATGCCAATATACCCAATCTAAAAATAGAGCCATGACGTTATGCTGAGAATGCACCTCTAACATAATAATCGGCCATTTTGTCACGTCATCATAACGACCATACTCCTACATAGATTCAACTTCGGGGGTTAGACAGGCCGGGACCCAGTCTATCTCCGTAGTGAACTGTAAACGCACATCTGTGGATCGTGTTGGTTTTGATATCATCTTAGCCCCTGTATCACTAGCTTGATACAGACATCAAAATTAACTCGGCCCGTCCAGTGGTTCATGCGATACCAGCATCTACGCTACATCAGCTAAGTCTCGTCCTCATTTTGTGCGCGACCGATTTGAATTTTTAGAATGTACATTTGCAGGCCAGGAGAAGAGTATTTTTGACATTTTACCAGTTGAATGGACCTTTCCAGTTTTAGCTATACCCCGCCCATCTCTAGCTAAGCTCCACCCACACCTCGCTCGTGTTGGGATCGATCGATCTCTGAACACCCTGACTTTCAATTTCCAAAAAAAATTTCACCGGTAAGCTGTTGAATATTTTGAAACTAATTTGACTGGGTGCTGTTGCTGCCTAAGGCAGCAACTGCTCCTAGTCAAATTAGTTTTAAAATATTCAACAGCATGTTTATTAAATAGCGAAGAATTACAAAGACATGCAATTCATACAACGCGTCGGACCATTTGAGATTTGGTGAATGTCTATATGGAACCCTCTGTGACGTAATGATTAAGACGTCATCATACACGCGCTGAGCTGATTATGACGTCATACGAGGTCAGATGATGGATGGATACTCTGGAAAGGTGAATTGCTAGCTCGTTTGCCGAGCTATTTCAGTGGTAAATTGTCAAAAATATTCTTCGTTTGGCCTGCAAATAGACATTTCTCAAAACCGCTGCGGAGGCCGGTTTGGCCGGCTTCGTCATTGCGTTCAAAGTTCCTAATTCCGAGCAGTACTGTTCTTATCAGCCGTGCCCTCCAACAACAATAAAATGTTGTCACATTCTTTCGATCACGTCCGTTCATAGAATTTAAAATTGGCATACGTTATTTGGAAATAGGTAGGCCTATGTGTCCGGCACGGACATGCACACTTCTGATTATAATTGTAGAGATTATCAGATAAGTAAGTGTACAGTTTGTCTATTGAAGAGGTCGGTAGACGCCGTAAGAGACATGTTCGGCCATGTTACGCTGGAATTTAACAACTGTACTAGATCTTAAGCACCTTAGTGCCGTCTGGCGCATTATTTTACTTCCTGTCGCAATGCGTCGGCGCATTGCGCTATAGGCCTGTGCGGGATCCAGTAGTGTAGCCAGGTTTTCACGTCAGGGGAAGCGAGGTCTAAAAAGGGGCCACCCCACTTGAGCGTGGTCTTAAAAGGCGTCACCTCTCATACAATTAGGCGTCGGAATCTGCTTAAATTTATTTAATGAAGAAAAAATAGCATCCCAGTGTCGCCAATTATTTTATTCTACCGAGAATGTAGCGTGTGTTCTACTATTCTTTGTCTTGATGTAGAGTAATTAAACCAAAAAGTCTCAACATAGCGATGAACAAGCATGACAAGAAGACATTAACAACGTTGTAAATTCAAATGGTTCTAATTTTCAATGTAGATTAACTTGTTAAAGGTGGCTTGGTAGTTGGGACGTCCAGAAACTTGTATGTGTTACGGACATAATTTAGGCGCCACATTTGGGAAGATTGGTAGAGGGGTTCGAGCGCCCCCCCCCCTGCCCCCCCCCCCCCTGTCTGCGCTACTGGTGGGGTCATTGCCGTTTACTCGTCCAAGAGTGTCACATTTTTAATCACATCCACCCCCTCCCCCCCACCCCTCCACCCCGCCCAAACACACACGCACGCACGCACGCACGCACGCACGCACGCACGCACGGTATAAAATACGTGAGTTGGGTGATTTGCAGAAGGATAAATTCCTCGCCACTTGGTTCCTTCAGGGAACCCGATTCTTGCTGCGCCACTATACTACATTCAATAGATGCGCACGAAACATAGTTCTTTAACATATCAGCTTATTCTGCATTGCCAGAGTAAAACAGATGGAAATTGAAGTTTTTTAATTTAAACAAATGGATATCTGACCCTGAAAGATGGGATAGCTATTACCTCAAAACTTTAATTATACCAGTTTTCGTGATGTACACATTTTCTGTGACGTAGTCCACTTCTGCGTATCGGTTACTAATGGATTTCTTGAGGCAGGGGCGGTGGGGCGGGAGGGGCGAGGGCTTGGTTAGGCTAAGCTAAGGTTAGGCTAGGCTAGATCAGGCTAGGCTAGGCTAGGCTAGGCTAGGCTGGGCTGGGCTGGGCTGGGCTGGGCTGGGCTGGGCTGGGCTGGGCTAGGCTAGGCTAGGCTAGGCTAGGCTAGGCTAGGCTAGGCTAGGCTAGGCTAGGCTAGGCTAGGCTAGGCTAGGCTAGGCTAGGCTAGGCTAGGCTATGTCTAGGTCTAGTGCCTAAGTTGGCCTTAGATTAGACTACGCAAACTATGCCTAGGCTAGCATATGTTAGACTAAGCCTAAAGCTATGGTATGTTAGGATAGGCTAGGATATGCCAAGCTAGTCTATGTTAGGCTAGGATGGGCTAGACTATAGGCTAAGTCTAGGGTAATCCAAGCTGGGTTAGCTATGCTCATGGTAATCTACTCAAGCTATGCATAGGCTAGCCGATGCTAGGATAAGCCTAAGTCTGTGGTATGCTAGGCTAGACTATAAGCTAGGTCTCGGTAGGATAATCTGGGCTAGCTATATATAGACTATGCTATACAAGCTATGCCTATAGGCTACCCTATGCTAAGCTAAGCCTAAGATTAGGCATGCTATGTTGGAATAGCCGCGACTAAGTTAGGTTAGGCTAGTTTAATCTAAGCTGGGAAGACTAGGCCTAGGTAAGGCTATGCAAGCTAGGCTCGCCTATATGCTATGTCTAGGGTAGGTTAAGGTGAGTTGGCTAGGCTATCTATGCTTCGGTTAGGCTGCACAATGTATGCCTAAACTATCCTAAGGTAGGCTAATTCTAGGGGGCAGGCAGGCAGGCAGGCATGTATGCAGGCAGGAAGGCAGGCAGGCAGACATACCAAGCCCGGCAGCGACATACGGCAGGTACCTGTTTACAGCTTTGTCGATTGGGGCAATTCTAAGCCAAGCTAAGCCAAGCCAAACAAAGCCAAGATAAAGCAAGATAATCCAAGTTATACTAGTCTAAGATGTACTAGTGTAATCTATAGTGGTCTAAGCTATACTAGTGTAAGCTATACTAGTCTAAGCTAAACTAGTCTAAGCTAAACTAATCTAAGCAAGCAATACTATCTAAGCCATACTAGTCTAAGCCACACTCATCTAAGCCATACCAGTCTAAGTCATACTAGTCTAAGTTATACTAATGCAAGCTATACTAGTCAAAACAATATTAGTATAAGGTATACTAGTCTAAGCTATACTAGTTTAAGCTATACTAGTCTAAGCTATAGTAGTATAAGCTATCCTAGTCTGAGACTAGTCTGAGCCATACTAGTCTGCGCTATACTAGCCTAAGCAATACTTGTAGTGTCTAAGCTATACTAGTCTAAGCTATATTAGTCTCGGCTAAGCTATGTTAGTCTAGTCAGAGCTATACTATTTTAGTCTAAGCAATACAAGTCCATGTTATACTAGTCTAGGCTATACTAGGCTAAGCAATACTATTCTAAGCTATGCTAGTCTAGTCTAAGGTATACTAGCATACTCTAGGCTATACTAGTCTAATCTAAGCTATAGTAGTCTAGATTAAGCTATGCTAGCTAGCCACCTATACAAGTCTAAGTTATACTGGTTTAAGCTAAACTAGTCTAAGCCATACTAGTTCAAGCAATATTAGTCTAAGATATCGTGATCAGCATGTCCGTCCCTCCGCCCGTCTGTCCCCTTTTTGTCAACGCAACTCCTCCTACAGTTTTGTTGCGATTCTTTTAAAACGTGGTAAGGGTTACCATCACCACGTGAAGATAGGTACGTGCATTTTCCGAGGCCGAGAAATGTTTCATTACAGAGTTATCCCCCTTTAAAAATCTTGAAGACTGAATGACTACACTGTCTGTGTAGTTTATTGTCAATGCAACGCCTCCTACAATTCAGCTACGATTTTTTTTAAACTTGTTAAGTGTTAGCATTACCATGTGCATGTGCTATCCGTATGGCTGTACGTCCATCCGTCTGTCCAGAATGCTTGCGTGTCCATCTCTTATAATAATTTCTTGTCAACGCAACTCCTCACAGAGTTGCCAATGAATTAGCGTGAAATGTCGTGCACATTATCAGTATTATTATTTTCAAACTTATGCTATATCAAATTATAGTTAATCACACTCAAGACTATATGCTATACTGGAAGAACTAAAAATGAGTCCGAAGAAATATACTTTTGACAAAAATTGGAAAATTATCTTTTGAAAATATGTCCCGTTTCAGCCCACGCCTGGGGCAAAATGATACAGGGTGTCCCTTTTTACTCCAGTGAGAAAGCACATAGTAGTAGTAGTAGTAGTAGTAGTAGTAGTAGTAGTAGTAGCAGCAGCAGCAGCAGCAGCAGCAGCAGCAGCATTTACTTCTGTGTTTACTTCAGCAAACAGCAGCAGCAGCAGTAGTGCGGTTGCGATTGCGGTGTCAACGTCGGCAGTAGCGTCGGCGTCGGTGGTGTCGGCATCTGCATCCGCATCAGCAGCAGCAGCAGCAGCAGCAGTAGTAGTAGTAGTAGTAGTAGTAGTAGTAGTAGTAGTAGTAGTAGTAGTAGTAGTAGTAGTAGTAGTAGTAGTATCAGGAACGGCAGTAGCAGTAGTGCGGTTGCGATTGCGGTGTCCACGTTGGCAGTGGCGTCGCCGTCGGTGGTGTCGGCATCGGCATCGGCATCGGTATCGGTAGTAGCATCAGCAGCAGCAGCAGCAGCAGCGGCAGTAGTAGTAGTAGTAGTAGTAGTAGTAGCAGCAGCAGCAGCAGCAGCAGCAGCAGCAGTAGTAGTAGTAGTAGTAGTAGTAGTAGTAGTGGCGGCGGCGGCGGCAGCAACAGCAGCAGCAGCAGCAGCAGCAGCAGCAGCAGCAGCAGCAGCAGCATTCTCCCGCCTGCAGAGGGTTAATCTTCCGTGGCGTCGTAACTCCAGACAGACCCTCTGCCACATAACTAGCCAAAATCACGGCGCACATGTTTTCTGCGTAACGTTTTTAGCCAATCAACGCGCGTCGTTACTAAATTGAGCGACCCAATCAAAATCTTCGTTCTATCTACATTACGGCGATATGACCGACTTCTCGGCACAAAGCCACGCCTCTTGTATCAGTGTAAATAAACAAGCGATGGATGTGTAGGCCTAGCGGCAATAAGCTATCTCGGAGTTCCGAATGCGCATGTGCCGCAAACGTCGGGTCAAAGGTCAAAGCACATAAACAAAGCACTTTGTGTGCCTTCGCTTAGCAATAATCACATAGCTTTTACGGCGTTTTCAGCTAAATAAACTTTTTACAAACATCTCGCTTCATAAAGATAATATTCTTACGTAATAATCACTGCGTGTTTATAAAAGAAATTTCATATGGCTAACACGAATCGCACGAAATACCCTATTTTCGTATATGCCCTATATAGTTAGCCTATATAATATATAGTACTGTTATGTTTAATTCCAGCGACTGTCGCCGGGTATTATATAACTTTTTTATTTCATACCCATATTGATTAAAACCTACAAAATCAACATTTGTAACTATTATTTTTTATCTATATATAATTAGCAGCCTCGGCGGTTAGCGCGTCGACACCCCCCCCCCCCCCCCCAACACGCAGACTCCCCCCCCCCGACTCCCCCCCCCGACACCCCCCCCCCCCCCCAAATAGCCACAGGTGTCAAGAACGTAAATATTTGTTATTAAATCTTTAAAAAAAAACTCATGTTTGGCCGTATGTTTTAACCCATTTACCCCCAATAGCAGTTGGCTGCTATAACCTTTTGGAAATTTATATCACATATCATATATAGCGCCTACAATCATAGGTGTGTAGGAACGTACTTTGGCGTGGCAGGGTGGGTTGGGGTGGGGTGGGGTGGGGGGGTGGGGGGGGGGGGGGGTTGATGGCGCTAAACTATATGGGTGTGACCAAAACCTAATGGGCGCTACTGAGAATACACTGAGAGAAAAAATCTGAAGGGTTGCTAGCGCCCCCACCCCTCCCCTACGCCTGGCAACCATCTCGAAAATTTAAAAGCCAACTTGTCCTTGTATGGTATCTGTGTTAAATCCAATAAACGAACTTGTAAGGTTCTGAAAACAAGTATTTTATTTTTTAATTTACGTTCGTGATACCCACCCACCCATCCACCCCACACATAGACTATACCCACTCCAACAATGGCAATCTGGTGATTGTTTGGGTTTGAAAAATCCAAATTTGTAAACAAAATTAGGGTGAATTATGGTATGTTGTGGTGCATTGTTTTAATTTTATTTTAAGAGCAACCCTATGTCTAAACTCTACAATTAAAGTATTAGATGGATTCTCAGATCGAGCATAATCTTCAAAGATTTCCATTGGGAAGATCTAACTCACACCCTCCCGACACTGCCTCCTGCCTCAATGTCAATCAAATAATTTGTCAGACCAATGCGATTACTGATCACCTATGTACCTAAACAATCTAGCAACCAAAGGATCAACAAGTCAGCCACTCTAGAGCAATCAGAATAATTATTCAGTCAATCAATGATTAAAGAATAAAGAAATCAATCAATCAATAGTTGGATTCAATTCCATTCAATTACAGCCAGCCATGCGATCGTTCAGCCAATCAATTAGGTATGTATACGCACATTTGCAGTGGCGTCGTGTATGGGGCGGTTTGGGCTACCAAGTAGCCTAAATGCATGAGTGAGTGATAGACTAACCAACAGAGTACACGACTGGCTGGCTGGCCCGCAGACTGACTGACTCATAGACCAACCAACTCACAGACCGACCGACTCACAGACCGACCGACTCACAGACCGACCGACTCAGAGACCGACTGACTCAGAGACCGACCGACTCAGAGACCGACCAACTCAGAGACCGACCAACTCACAGACCGACCGACTCACAGACCGACCGACCCGACGTGACCGACCGACCCGACCCGACCAACAGACCGACCCCACACACCCACCCACCCACCCATCCACTCACCGACTCACCGACTGACCAACTCACTCACTCACTCACTCACTCACTCACTCACTCACTCACTCACTCACCCAACACCCACCCACCCACCCACCCGCCCGCTCGCTGGCTGGCTTGCTCACTGGCTCGCTCACTCACTCACTGACTCGCTCACTGGCTGGCTCGCTCACTCACTGGCTCGCTCACTGGCTCGCTGACTCACTCCCTGACTGGCCGACTGACCAACTCACTGACTCACCGACCGACCCACCGACTCACTCACTCACGAGTGAGTGACTGATAAATTGTGTGGGTGAGTAAGTGAGTGGCAGGACGATTGACCAACTGGCTGGTCAACCGACCAACAAACTGGCTGAGCGGGTGGTTGGGTTGGTCAGTGGTGGATTGGGTCAAAGGTCGATGTCTGTCTTCCGCTGGGGCTGCCACATGCCTGGTTGTCTGGCTGCCGCCCTGGCTGATTGCCTGACTTGGCTGCCTAATTGCGTACCCTGCCATCCGCTGCCCAGCCCAGCCCAGTCCTGGCTGCATGCCTGCCATGCCCTGGCTACCTGACTACCTATCATGCCTTGACTGACTGCCTGCCTGTCCTCTACTGGCTGCCTGCAAGCCCTACTCTGGCTGCCTGATTACTTGCCCTGCCCTGGCCGCCTGTCCTGACTGCCTGCCCTGCTCTGGCTGCCTGTCATGCCCTGACTGACTATCTGCCCTGGCTGCCTGCCTTCCTGTCCTCCCCTGGCTGCCTGATTGCATGGCTGCCACGCCATTCCCTTGCTGCCTGCCTGCTCTGATCTGGCTGTCTGATTACCTGCCATGTCTTGACTGACTAACAGCACTGGCTGGCTGCATGCCTGCCTACCCTCCCTGGCTGCCTGATGCCTTCCTGCCCTCCCCTGGCTGCCTGGTTGCCTGCCTGCCCTCCCCTGGCTGCCTGATTGCCTGCCTGCCCTCCCATGGCTGCATGATTGCCTGCCTGCCCTGCCCTTGCTGCCTTATTGCTTTCCCTGCCATGGCTGCCTGATTGGGGGCTAATATTACATAGTGCACCGGTCCTGCCCTGGCTTCCGGCCTGAGTGGTTTGTTTGACTGATGTTTATTTATGGATAATATGATAAACATAATTATACTTTGTTTGGGATAATTCCTTTATCAATGAATAGCGCAATCTACGCGCACGTATTACATTGAATGATTACATTAGGTAGCCTAATAGTGCCTTTAGGTGACTAGAGAATTATATAGTGTTAAATTGGGAATATTAGAACAATGAAATTGTAAAACCCAAGTATGCGTAGTACCATACACACTAACTATATAGGCCTAACTATGAAGCTGGGTACGTGTGTAGGCCTACGCTGTCAATAATAATAATAGTAATCGTTATTTATTGAGGGTAGCACTTCAAGTACAGGGCCTGATCTAGCAGAGGCCCTCATTAACATATATACAAATTTTTATATATATAATATGTACAAATTTATACATCTATGTACAGACAAGGAACTTAGCGAATCTATTTCTTATAATCATATAATATTATGAATGTATTAAGAGTAATTTGAACAAAAGCTACTGATGCTTTCAACAGCAGCAAACTTTCAATCAAATTAGCATTGATATATTCAGCATTGTAAAGTAAATTCCTTTCTTTTCTGCTGAAATGCTTTGGAAACAATGCAAGAAATAGAAATAACGATATTTTTATGTGCTAAAATATAGAAACTAATTCTCAATTTCGTAGACAAATACAGCTAAGCACATTATAGCATACGATTATACATACATACATACATACAGAAACAATAGATTTAGTAAAATTATTATCATTACCCACGCCGTCGAATGTCTTAACCCTTTAGTGACTAAATTTGTCAGGAAACCCTCGATGTGGTCTATCTATTGTGAAATGTCCGTTTCCAGAACAAGACAATGCCATTCTTGGAAATTTACCACCGGAAAGACTGGCTCGATTATCGCGCCTGTCATTCCTGTCATAAATTTTCAGAAATAGTCCTCTGGACTGCAAATGGTCATTTCTCTAGCCGATTTTATGGACTTGTGTCTAGGCTTGTGCATTTATGGGTCAAAGAGCGCAAGAATCACCAAATTTGACATAGCACTTCATAATGTAGGATAAAATCAGAAGGTTCAATCGAAGGTGTGTATCTTAAAGGTTAATTAGGCATGTATAGTTTACTGAAATTAAGAACTCACCAAAGCACATGCACTCCCAATCACACACACTCACTTCCACACGCACATGAACTCATGTACATACACTCCCGTGGGTTTACATCCAATATAGTAGGTCTACGCCAACATCTAACCATTTCAACACTAGTATTAGAACTCAAGGCATGCTATTAAGCTGTTGCATATCTTAAGCATAATTTGAATGAAAGGTCTTGATACCTTCGGCAGCAACACTATCCAGTCAAATTAGTATCAAAATTATACAGCAAGGGAACCTATTTTGTGTCTACATTTCGTGCTCTAATGATAAAGGATCGGGAAAGTTGAAAAATATACGATAGATATATTCATCACAAAGTAAGCATATGGCCCGTAAGTGTGCACAATCACATAATAATGTGACGGACAATAGTATAATACAATTTCATAATGCATACACAAAACTATTTACATTAGGAGAAGTATTTTCCATGCATGTACTATATGACTATCCTGAAACTCTAACCTTTGGATTGGCGATATGTGAAATGGTCATTTGCTGGTCCGGAGGAGTGTTTACGACAATTGGACACAGGAATGATTGACTCGGTTACCGAGCCAGTCATTCCAGTGCTCCATTGTCGGAAACACTCCTCTCCTAGGCCGCCAATGTCCTTTCATTGTAATAAATGTATTTAGAGAAAAGGATCTTGTGGCATGCTCGTTTAACACACAAATATCATTTTCAAATAGAAATATTACATAACGGTAGTTAAATTAGCGAGCGTGCGAGCGAGCGAAAGAGGGAGAGAAACAGGGAGAGAAAGAGAGAGAGAGAGAGAGAGAGAGAGAGAGAGAGGAGAGAGAGAGAGAGAGAGGAGAGAGAGAGAGAGAGAGGGAGAGTGTGCAAACGAGAGAGCCTTTATAAATGATATCACAAAGAACTATTAGCATTACATTGCTCGGAAATGATCATATGCAGACCAAAAGAACACTCCTCCTGAAAATGTATGACCCGAATGAAAGGCTCAGTCAGTGAACCAGTCATTCCAGTGGTAAACCCACAAAGAGCAGTTGACCTTTCGGTCCGCAGATGGACACTTCCCAACAGACAATGCTCTGAAGAGTGCTCTAACTGTCTTTAAAGCAGACATTAATTTAATTCAAATGATTATAAATAAACAATTGTTAAATATAATTTAATAGAAGATGTGTATGTGTAGACCAGGAGAAGACTTCTCGAAGATTCATCCCTGCAACGACAGGTTCAGTTGCTGAGCCAATGATTCTAGTGAGGAGCCCTCGAAAACAGTTGACTCCTGGCCAGCAGATGGGCATTTTGTTCAA
This sequence comes from Chaetoderma sp. LZ-2023a, assembly GCA_034401795.1. Lineage (NCBI taxonomy): Eukaryota > Metazoa > Mollusca > Caudofoveata > Chaetodermatida > Chaetodermatidae > Chaetoderma > Chaetoderma sp. LZ-2023a. The sequence continues at coordinate 154,730,611 of CM067373.1, forward strand.
CATATTGCTAACCTAACGGGATATACACATTATAACTGTTCTCGGTGATTTTAATTTGCAGTTATAACTAGTTTGTTATTACTAATTATCAGGACTATTGTTCCGATGCCCATTTGCGGGTCTGGGAGAAGTGTTTCCGAGAATTGGACACCGGAATGACTGGCTCGGTTTCTGAGTCATTCATTCCGCTGCTCATTTTCCGGAAACACGCCTCTCTTGATCAACAAATGGTCATTTTTGTATGTTTTATCTCTATTGTGCTAAATGATCAGGGTTATTGTTCTTCCTAGTACTTATATTTGATAATATTGGATTGTCCGGCACTGTAATTATCAGTTACTTTCGTTACTGTTTTGTGCACAATTCGTTTTCAATGTCCTCTGTAAATTAAGCAAAGCTATTGGTGGAGGTGATTTAGGTGGTCACACTTGGCCACTCCTGGCGTGTCCTTGATTGTTGTAAATCGCAGGAGATTCCGCGGCGAAGGCGGGTAACCTTATCTCCAGGCCAATGGGGGCAAAACAGAAGAAAATCAAAACATTATTATTATCATCATTATACGGGTAAACAATCACACATATTTGCGATGAATGCTCCGAGTGTCGGAGAATGTTTAATATTAATAGTTAAAGAATTCCACATTTTTGTTGCTGTGTATGTAAAACTGTTTTTCCCGTAATCCGTTCTTATTTTTGGAGGCTTTAATTGACCGTTCGTTTTTTACCGTAAATTCAGTGTATGCGTGTCTTCTACAAATGTGAACAGATCTTTCATATACTTCGGTGCAAGGTTGTTTAATGATTTATATGTCATAATATTTGTTTTAATTGTTATTCTTTGCGTTAGTGTAGTCCAGTTTAATTCTACATACATTTGTTTTGACGGTGTTCGAAAGGGGACTTCTAGTATTATTCGAGCTGCACGCTTTTGTAATTTTTCAAGTTTATTTAACAATCTAGGCGTGCCAGCGTAATAGACAAGACAGCAGTAATCAATGTGTGAAAGGATGTATGCCTTGTAAAACAGGTTTCGCTCATCAACATTCATATATTTCTTATTTTTCTTTAACATATAGATAAGTGAAGCAATTTTGCTGCAAATTTTTCTTACGTGCTGGTCCCATGAAAGAGTGTCATTAATATGTACGCCTAAAAGTTTCGCCTCATTTACAATGACTAGTTCACCATTAGATATTGGTATCTTAATATCCTCATGATTTATCTTCCCTTGTTTACGCTTAGTGCTTATCATTAAAAGTGTAGTTTTCTCCGTATTTAACACCATTTTATTATTTTGACACCAATTTTCTATCACAGACATATCGCTAGTCAGTTGGTCTGTTATCTGTGGAAGTTTTTCAAAATTACAGTGCATCGTCGTATCATCGCAGTACATATCAACATTACTAGTTATTCCCATATGAAGATCGTTTACATACATGATAAATAAGAGTGGCCCCAATACAGAACCTTGAGGTACGCCTACGGTTACCGGAAGATGTCCGGAAATTTTGTCAGAAATTGACACATATTGTTTTCTATTTTCTAAATAAGATGAAAACCATTTTAACGCAAGCTTATCAAATTGATATAGGTCCAACTTTTCTAGTAAAATATCGTGATTAACTAAATCAAAAGCTTTCTTAAAATCTATCAATATAGCGCCGACATAATCACCATTATCTATCGCAAATCTCCATTTTTCGACTAGCTTAAGCAGTGCAGTTTCGCATGAATGCTTCTGACGGAAACCTGACTGAGATTCAGTCAATAAATTGTATTTACTAAGAAATGTATACAAATGGCTATGTATATGTCGTTCAATAATTTTGGAAAGAACAGGTAAAATTGATATTGGTCTATAGTTATTAACCTCTCCTTTGTTGTCTGATTTGTATAACGGTTTCACCTTAGCGCAATTCCACATTGTTGGAAACACGCCTGTATCAATACTTATATTTATAATACGTGTAATTGATGGCGCTATGACCGGTGCCGATAATTTTAAGAAATGTGCATTCAATCCGTCATGGCCCGCGGATTTATTTGTTTTTAACCGACTAAGTTCCTCGTAAACGTTATTAACAGTTATTCTCGGTATCGTAAATTCAATTTCGCTCGGGATTTTCGTTCTAACATGCGTTTTAATGTCGTCTGAAATTATGTGAGATTGCGTCTTTATGGAATTTGCGAGATCTGCCGCGATTGTAGTGAAATACTGATTGAACATTTCGCAATGTTTTTCGACGTCTTTAATTTCATTACTGTCACTATCAAGCAAAGTCAATGGCATTTGTTAGGTTTCGGATTAATACTCTTCATTATTGTCCATATATGTGAAGGATTCTTTTTATTGTCAGCCAACGCTGTGCTAAAGTAGTTTTTCTTAGATCTTTCGATTAGCGACATTACCTTACGTTTCAACTCTTTATATTTAATCATATCTTTAGCTTTCTTATAATAATCCCTGTCCTTTATGGCCTTCAAAATTTCATCTGTTATCCATCCTGGCTAAGAGAATCGCTTTACTCTACGCTCAACAATAGGGGCGTATTTATTTAGAATGCCTATAAATGCGTCCTGCCATATCTGCAGCGCTTCATCTGGGTCATTTAGCAAATCAATTATCTCCCAGTTGCAATCGGAAAGATTCTGAAGAAATTTCTGATTGTCAAACCTTTTTCTGCATCTATACTTTATAGTGTGATGACTATGTGATTTTTGTCTGGTGTTTTGTCGCGCACCAAAAACGGGATAGTGATCACTTGATCCTAAATCTCCTACGCTTACTGACGTAAATTTGTTTCTCTCTGTAACGTATATATGGTCTATTAGGGTAGCTGTTTTGTCCGTAATTCTAGTTGCGCTATTGACTAATTGTTCAAGATGAAATAACTCCATTACTGATAGCCATTTTGGCGTGACTGCTTTTAGAAAATCAAAATTAAAGTCGCCGATTAGAATTATATCCGTGTTATCTGAGTATGCAGGTTCAAGTAGGGCTTCAAAATCGTCGATCCAGCTAACGGGAGAATTTGGAGGTCTATAAACGCAAGATAATAAAAATGATTTCGATTTAAAGGGCGTAACCTCTATCCATAATGCCTCTGTATTCGGTGATTCTAAGTCAAGTCTCCTACGATGTGACTGATTTTCGGCTATGTATATTACAATCCCACCTCCTACATTGTTCGGTCTATCTTTCCTCTCAACACTATAACCGTGAATATCTGTTAAATTGTCGGCGACGACGCCGCTTATATACGTTTCTGTTATACCAAATATTTCAATTTCTTGTGTAGTTTTCTCCATAATTATTTTTTATTGGCTTAATTTAGGCATTAAGTGTTCAATATTCCAATGTCCAATGCGTATACCTTTTTCCTTTAAGTTAAATGATGGGAAATCAAGGCGTTTTACTAGTTTTATAAACTTCTTGCTACATACCCATTGGTCCACAACAGAGAGGACGTTATTACTGGAATGTGTGTGTGAAAAATTATTATTGCTTGTTCCACCACAATACCGTATAATATTAATAAAATTGAGAAAATTTACTTTATCATCATCATCATCATCATCATCATCATCATCATCACCACCATCACCACCAGTAGCAGCAGCACATGCAATGCTATCAATATATTCATTATCTTTAGCACTATCGATTGCATTTATTATGCTAGCACTAACAGTAGCACGAGTAAATAATTTATCTTCTATTATATTGTTTGTGTTAGCACAAGGATGTTTCGCTTTAGGGTAAGCTGTAGCAGTAGTATCGGAGGCAGTAGCAGTAGTAATAGTGGTAGCTATATTAGAGACAGTAGAAGAAACATACGTCATTGAGACGGTTGAATCGGATGCATAGACTGGTGCAGTAGTAAATGGTGCAATTACATTGTGAATGTTTTCGATGATAGTTAAGAGTTCATATCTGTTGCTGACGACCACATTATAAACATTGTCAACAATACTATTATGATTATATTTATTATCATGTGAGTTTGTAGGCAAGGAATTTGATCTTACCTTAAAATACGTGTCCCCCGTTGGCACTTCTTCTTGGCCAGACTCCTAGCGCCCCGGACACCTGTTGGACTTGTGGCCATGGGCGTGGCATGTGTAACATCTCACTGGTTGGCCGTGGCGACACATGAATGACTTATGGTTAGGTTCTCCACAGTTCTTGCAACTGGCCGAAACGACGATCTGTACATAGTCATTAATACAATGTACCAGTACTGAGGCTCCTGTTTATGTGTAGTTTACCCGCGTAGTACATCGAGTTTTCTATAGTTCCTGGTCGGTTCTTTGAGTAGAAATGTCCGGATGTTTCTATAATGGTGAAGTCTAAAAATAGAGCCCGTACGTCCAGGTGGCGATTGAATCTGGCGACGAATTTCTGTCGTCGTGGATTGTCCGCGCGTGGCACTAGTTCACAAATATAGACTTGACAATGGGGCGCTAAACTGTGAATATCTCGCACTAATTCGTCTAATTCACTCATTGCCTCACACAGGTCACCGTCTGAGTTATTAGTCCCTGCCATCACTACCACATTTTTATAGTTCACGAGTTCGATTGAATATAGGATGTCACGGATAGTTTGAATCTTCGCTCCCCTGATACACATAACCTGCACTGACGCATGGAGCCCGCTCTCATTTATACCTTTGATAATTGACGATCCAATAATCAAAGTTTCCTTAGTAGGATCCGCAGTATAGTGGTTAATCGGCTTCTTGGCATTGGTGACTACGGAGATGGACTTCTGTTCTTTCTGCTGATGAACTCGCACTTCCCGTTTATTATTGCACTGTGTCACGACTTCTTTAACCATGGTTTGCCTACGCGCGTCATTTTCAGTCATATTCACACACGGGACTGCTTTATCAGAGTTCTCTTCATCTTTTCGCGTTTTACTGAGAGGCTGTTCATCTTTCTCATGGCCCTGTAGTACATTATTTCCTTTTGTTGCAACAACATCACAGTCACTGTTGTTTAAAGTACGTCCTTCTGTTCCTACACACATATTCCGTGTTGTTTTTGCATATTCGGTCGATACCGCTAGTTTGTCTTCCAAACGCTGATTTTCCATGGTTAGTTCGTGAATTCGTTCCTCCTTTTCGAGGAGCAGTTTGTTTAACTGCCTCACCTGGGCAGCGAGTTCATTGTTCACCAGAGTCATGTTATACTTGCTAGCGCACGTCATTCCGGGTGTACTAGTTACCTCGGGCGTGAAGAGTTCGGGTGTATTCTGCACTAAGACTGATAGTTCACCACCCGCTATGCCTACATCATCAACAGCACACACATCATCCGTAACAACTCCTACAGTTTTCATATCAGTGGACACATCTACCGCATCTACTTTGTTCACATTTTCGGCTACATCTACCATGTTAACGCTTGGGTCCTCAACATCACTTACATCATCGGCTACCTCTGCAGCTCCATCAACTCTATCACTGTCTGAATAAATAATGTTGGCTAACGGCATAAAATCCTTCAGGATCCAATCGTGGGAATCTGATCCTTGTACATGGATTACAAAAGTTGTTGCATATAATGTGACTGTTACATTGCACGCATTACCGCCTGAAATATGTTTATTTACGCGGAAAACTAATCCATTATTCCCTTTCTTTGTACCCTCACCATATATTTGCTCACATTTATTAATCCATTTATAAATCGCGGGTACAGTTTTCAATGTTACAGTTATAGAGTAAGTGTTATATTTAATTGTAAAGAGTTCATTGTCGTCACATCTGGTGGTTTGAAAATCAATACTGGTGTCACGTAATCGCTGACATTACATAGACTTAAAAATAAGCATATTGTAATTGTACTTCTAGAATGCATATAATAACCACATTTATTTATTGAATTTATGCAAAATACACTAGTGTGAATCCACTTCTAATCGGAACAGCGAGTTAATAGGCCGAATTGGCACGGGGGCGAATGCGCTTGTCCGCGTTGTTTTCCGCCTCCAGCTGCGTAAATATTATTTGATTTTCTAATTCTGCTGCATAAATATCTTGATATGATTCCGTCAAGCTGTCGCTAAGAAGTTCACACATAAGAACACCATAAAACACGCATGGATGAGGAGGAAAATTCGTAGCTTAGCATTCATAACCGCAGACTCGAGAGATTTGTTTATGTGCTTTGACCTTTGACATTACCCATAATTCTTTGCGACGCCGTAACTCCGAGGTAGCTTATAGCAAGAGGTACTATTTGAGAACAATTCGTGAGATGCTAGTATATTTTAAGTAGTATGCATATAATATAACTCTGTTTTCGTGAAATAATATAAAATGCCTCAGATACCAGTGGCAAGCGCTTGATAATCGGATGTAATCAATGACGCGACTAGTCGACCTGCTGTATTAACCTTGACGGTCACGTGATGATGCGATCATTGATAAATATTGTTTATTTATTTTTCTGAGTTACTTTCTAAAGCTTTAGTTTGTTCGCCCTCCCTCCCCGTCACGTCACTTAACGTAACTTAACTTAACTTAACTTAACTTAACTTAACTTAACTTAACTTAACTTATCATATACTACCCTTATAGGCAAAATGCCTGTAGATAGATGGCGACTACATTATGCTTATTGCTTAGTTAATTGGTTTCGAGGTAAAGGAAAGATAATGATTGTGTACTGGCTCTTGCGTATACAAAAACTCTGACCAAAATGAATCTAGTTTATTTTTGAAGATATTTAGGCTTACGGCACTAACTACTTCATTTGGTAAGCTATTCCAACTATTCGTAATTCGGTTTGCAAAAGAGTTCTGCCTAATTAGTTTGTTACTTCGGCTCTTAGTGAGTTTAAAATTATGTCCCCGAGTGATGCTTTGTTTGTCTATCTCCAAGAATGGGCACTGAACACGATAAAGGCCAGGAATGTATTTGTAAGTTTGAATCATATCCCCACGTGATCGACGGTAGTAGAGAGAAGGTAGATTGAGATATTTTAAGCGGTCTAAATAAGTATAATTTCTTATTGAGGGTATCATTTTAGTTGCTCTTCGCTGCACATTTTCTAGTGTTAGACTGTCTTTTGTTAACATGGGAGTCCATGCACCATTCCCGTATTCAAGTATAGGTCTAACTAGCGAGGTGTATAGCCTTAACAGAGTTGAAGAGTCTAAATGGGTGAGAGACCTTCTTATCAGCCACAAAATCTTATTAGCTTTTGATACTTGGATTTGACAATGGATGCTAAATTTTAGTTGGTTGTCTACATTCAGACATAAATCCTTTACGACAGTTGTTTCTACCAGCTTAATATTTGTATCAAGAGAGTTCATGAAGTATGAATATTTAATATTAGCTGTACCTAGATGCATAGCACAGCATTGAATTTGATTTGCCAGATAGAAGGCCATTTCGTTACGCTATTTAAGTCATCTTGTAGATCTATTGCATCAATTAATGATTTAATTTCTTTGTAGATTTTTGTATCGTCAGCAAACATGTTAATTGTAGAGCACTTAATTACATCAGGAAGGTCGTTTATGTAACAGATGAAAAGGAGTGGTCCTAGTACACTACCTTGGGGCACACCGCTAATGACAGGAGTTTGAACTGATTTGCATCCATTCACGACAACTCGTTGGGCTCTGTTAGTAAGAAAATCCTCAATCCATTTTAGTAGGTTACCATGGATACCATATTTTTCTAGTTTAAGAAGAAGTCGTGTGTGTGGACAGAGTCAAATGCCTTAGCAAAGTCTAGATATAGAGCATCGATAGCGCTGCTGTGATCGATTGCATTTGACCATATATTTAAGACTTCAGTTAGCTGTGTGACACAAGAACGCCCTTCAATAAATCCGTGTTGATTTGGTACACTTAGGGCGTTTTGTTCAAGATGGCTTACAATATAGTCTTTTATAATGGACTCAATGAGTTTACAGATTATGGAGGTACGGCTTATACGGCGATAGTTATTAACCAAATGTTTGTTTCCCTTTTTGAAAAGTGGAGATACATGACCTAATTTCCAGATTTGAGGTGGCTTACGCTCTCTCAATGAACTAGAGAAAAGATCTAATAATGGGCAGACAATTTCAAGTTTGAGTTCCTTTAAAACACGGGGATAAATTCCATCAGGACCTGCAGACTTGTTAGTTTTTAGAGTATCATTTTTTTAAATTATCATGTCACTAGTGACCTCGATATGATGTAATGGAGCATTGAAATGTCTACTGTTGAAACTAAGCAACTGACTTATATCTTCATCTGTAAAGACAGATGCAAAATATGTATTTAATGCATCTGCTTTCCCCCGTCAGTTGTGGTTAGTGTGCCATCGGACTTCATGATATGTGATATTCACATACTGATAAACAGAATTGAACTAAGGGGGGGGGGGGGGGGTGCGTGTTTCACTTTCAGGGCCAGTCACTCCCACGCCAAAGTCGGTGTGCGTGCGTGCGTGCATGTGTGTGTCAGAAAATTAGACAGATTGTGAAAAGTTGCTTCTCACAGTACATTAAATTTAGTCTGCTTAATAATAATAATATTATTATAAAATCTGGATTATTTCTATTGATTTAGAAAAATATGACCACATTTTATTGAATACATATGTTAATCAATCAATCAATCAATCAATCAATCAATCAATCAATCATATTCCATTTCTGTGAGAAGGCTAAAAGCCTGTAATGACATATTCCTAATTTGCCCTGTAGGTGGGGCTTAGAATACACCTTCCGTATCCTCTGCGTGTCGTAAGAGGCGACTAAAGGAGGTAAGGGTGAGGTAACCGTGACAGAAACCTCGAGTGCTGAAGACGGAGGTTCCAGGCCGCATGGCACACTCTAATAAACCATGGATCCACGAACTGATCATGTCGATAGTCACTTACAGGACTGGCGGTATGATCAGCGAACGAAAAGAAGAAGAAGAAGAAGACATATTCCTAATTTCCTATTTCAATTCGGTAATAAAGTACGGGATTTATATTGCCAGCTAAGTAGTTATAGTATAGGGGTTGGTTATCCCATAGTTTATCTAATTTTGTTTCAAATGATATCATAGTTAATGGCCCCCTCTCCTTTATTTTTTGTGTGGAGGGTGGTGGTGGTGGGGAGCTCTCTCCAATTTGACTTTCTTGTGTGAGGTCATAATCCCCAGGAAAGCCATTGAAATCTATAAAATATCTATGGAATTGATGGAAAGGGTGTGGGGTTGATGTCATATTTATAAATATAAGCACAACCTTGGATAAAATGTCAAATGTCTAAATTACCTAGCACAATGTATCAAGAGTTACCCCTTCGTCTGCCATTTTCACAATCATATCATGGGTGTTACAGTGGCTGAATGGGGCTGGTGAGGTACATTGAAAGGATGAAGAAAAAATAATGGCCACTGTGCCAGCTGCTGGGTTGAGTTAATTTTAAGTGTTATAATTAATTAATTATAAGATTAAAAAATATATTGAGTAAAAATATGTTACTAATATATATCAGGAGGCCATCCCGTGTTGATGAATATTCTGACAATATGTTTGTAGGCTACGACACCCATTCTCAAATGTGCCATACACTGAACTGAATGTGGATATCATCAGTATTTGCCACAATAGTGTACTATTCAGGAATCCATGTATTTGGCATTTTACATTTCAATGCAAAAACTACCAATTTTATTTTTTGTTTTACAAACCATCCTAACTTAGTTTTTCCGTAAAAATAAAGCTGGAATTTTAAGGTATTATTTTTAACATGCTTTCCATCTAACAATTTTTGGCAACCAAGTCATAAACACTTGGAATTCCTAAGAATTTTCTGTAACTCTTTGTTCTCTGTAGCTTTGTTTGCCCTTTAATGGTCAAGCTGGTCATGAGAAACGTCGATTTGCAGGCAAACAAAACATTAAATTGGTCTGGCCTAATACAGGAAAGTTGCAGAATTTTTCAAGCAAATTATAAGTTGCCATTGCCCTTGAAAGAAATTGCTGAATGAAACCATGACATAACATTTCAAAATATTCAGCAAAATAGGTATTCAATCATAAATTTTGCATACATTTTTGAGCGACTTAATTAAGCTCATAAAGGTTTTCTACAATTGTTTTCCAATTCTTAAATTTTACAAACAGACACAAATTTGAGGATGGCCTCAGATGTCAGTCTACAATTTCAATATACCAGTCCATATAGAATAATAGGCCTGTGATATCAGTATTTGAATGAGAAATATTTAAAATTAGGTTGCAAATACACATTCTGACAAGAAAGAATCATGGAAATGTGTACTTAATGCAGAAATTGATGTTGAAATGCAACAAAAATTTTGTACTGAAATTTGTGAATTTTGTGTTAAAAGCAAAGGTTTACAGAGAAATATATGAATTTTGACAGTCAATATGCATTTATCTGAGCTAAAAATTCAAAATTTTTAATGGAACATATCATCAAATATCAACCAGTGTTTAAAATGTAACAGGAAACCAGTAGATGTGGACCTAAAAGGCAAGAATATGTGTGAAAATTCAAAGATTTGGTACTGAAATCTGTGATTAAGAGCAAATGTTTACCTAGAAATATAACATTTTGACAGCTAATATGCATATATGGGCTCAAAATGTTATATTTTCCAATGGAAATATGAATATTTTGCTAAATATAGGCTAGTGTTTAAAATTTAAGTTGGAAATCTGAAAACTCTGGTCAGAAACATGGACATTTTGGATCCTTAATGCACAACTCTTGACAGGAGACAAGAAAATTTGGACCTATAATGCAAGAATACATGTATGTGTGAAAATGCAAAAATGTGTTACTAAAATCTGTGAATTCGGGATTATAAGCAAGTGCTTACCCAGAAATATATAACTTTTGATAGTTAATGCGCATATATATGGGTTCAAAATGGTAAAAAGAGTATCAAATGAGTAGTAACGTGAAAATTTTTGCTGGAAATGTTAGGAAGCATACAATACGTTTGACAAGAAACAAGAAAATCTGGACTAAAAAGCAACTGCTTTGTTCAGTGACAAAAAATATGGATGCAAAATGCAAAAGTAGGAGAATTTAGGCTGGAAATTCAAACATTTCTATATCAAGAATTGATATCTAAGTTCCAAGTATGAACATTTTAACAGGAAACATAAACATTTTAGGTAAAGAATGAAAGAATTTAGGCCCAAAATGGAAAAACTTGGTTATGAAATGATGACCACTGACCAGTAATATCAAATTCCTATTCGACAGGTCCAAAACATATAGGATTGACATGTTCACTGTGAAAATTCATCAACTAACAGAGCCCTTTAATGGTCAAGCCGGCAAAAACCAGCCTCTGCGGTGGTATTGAGAATATTTTCAAGAATTTATCACTGGAATGCCAGGTTTGAGAAGCGAGCCACGCATTCCAGGGATACATTTTCAATTCTTGGCCTGCAAATGGACATTCAACAAGTAAAAATGACAATTTTCTTAACCAATCTTTACCATTAAAGGGTTAATTAAACAAATTCAACTGGCTAGCATCCAGAATGCACACAGTACTTAAAATCCAGGCTGAATTGCACACTGCTATTGTCAACATGATTGTGTTGTGGAAAAAAACAGCCAGTCAAATGAGATGATGAGTGATAAATATACATGTCTGATGTCTGTGGGGTATGATGTATTTTTCATATACCTGGTTTATTGGCTGAAATATAAACAGTATTACATTCTTAACCCTTAAATGATCAGGGGTTTTCAAGAAAATTGAAATCTGCTTATTGAAGTCTATTTGCAAGGCAAGATTCTGGGGCTACTTTTGGAAATTAACCACTGTAATCACTGATTTCGGTTATCGAGCCAGTCATTCCAGGGGTAAATTTAAAACAAAATATTCTTATTTTGGCCAGCAAATTGACATTGACACGCCTGTAGAAGCTGGTTTTGGCCGGCTTGGCCATTAACAGGTTAATAAACAGAAACTCAACTTTATTTACATATTATATTATTTGTGATAAAGAGCTATCTTTAATCAAGATTCAGATCAACTATCAAACAGATCAGACTCAACAGTCAACATACACAACTTTTAACTCTTTTAAGCTTTAATGGTCAAGATTTGTTGAGAAAATTTTAATTTGTGTTTAGTGAATGTCCATTTATAGGCCAAGAACAACAACAGGTTCCAGTTAAACTAGCCTCAAAAACATTCACCATGTCAGAAGCTTGACACAAAGTTGACACTTTGTGGTTTCAAGGGTTAAATGATTAATGTTAGTCCACTACATACTTAGTTATGTGGGTGTTGGAGAACACAACATTTATATGGAGTTGCTCTAGCCTAGAAGCCCACACTGGCTATCTTGAAGCTAGCTTAATATTGTTGACACTTTGGTTTCAAGGGTTAAAGGTTCAATCTCATTCCCCCAGGGTGTAGGGAACATTTTGTTGAATGTTTTAAGACAGTTTGAAGTGGGGCTGATGCTGTCCATGACAACAACAGCTTCCAGTCAAACTAGCTCCAACACATTGAAACATGTCAGAGCCTAAACATGTAGTTGACACGAATTATAATTGGTAGTATAGCTAACACTATATATAATTGGGTGTTGGAGAATAGACACACGTTTATAGGGAGTAACACTAGCCCAGAAAGCTGCACTGGCTACTTTGAAGGAGTACATAAATGATAATAATGCAGGTGCAGTAAGTATAGATTAATACAATAATAACAATTAGTATGGCTAGTATTTAAGTAGACGTATAATTAGCACTCTGGTTTTTTATGGTCCCTGGGGTTAGATTTAGGCTTAGGAAGTCTACAAACCTGACCATGAACCCTGTATGTGCTATCTTACTACTGAATTTCTGCAGATCATATTTATTGGATAAAGCTCAGGATATGCTTTGGGGTTTCAAGGGTTAAAGGATCAATCTCATTCCCCTCTGGTGTAGGCAACATTTTGTTGAATGTTTTAACCCCATAACCCTTAAATTTTGTTCAAGAAAATTTCACTTTTCTCAAAGAAAATGTCCATTTGCAGACCAAAAGAAGACTGTTTTTGAAAATGTACCTCTGAAATGATTCCAGTGGTAAATTTTCAAAAATAGGCTTCTGTTGGTCTGCAAATGGACAGTTCCAGGACCACTGCAGAAACCGATTTTGGCCGATGTGAGTGTTAAAGGGTTAAGACAGTTTGAAGGGTGGGGTGCTGTCTATGGCAACAACTGCTTCCAGTCGGACTACCCCAAAACGTTCAACCATGTCCAAAACTAGACAGATATAGTTGTCACTTTGTGGGTTTCAATGGTTAAAGAAGTAATCTCCATTCATTATATGAGTATTTTGATATGATAATTGTTTAATAATATTAAGCTTACACAATCCACAATCCAATGTTTTAGATCTTAATAAAAAGAACTAATTTTAACAATCTCACAACTACATACCAGGTACAACAACAGATCATTTATGATGTATGAGCTCAAGCATATTATGTTGAATGATTTGAAACTAATTTGACTGGAATGTGTTTTGCTACCTATAATTAAGCCAAACAGTTCAAGTCAAACCATAGTTACCAAAGTACTAAAGACGTTACCTTTAATTATGTTGGGGCTTTCATATGAACATACTACGATTTCAGTGGTGAAAGCGTTTAGAGAAATACTACTCCAAATTACCGCATCAGCTGCAGTACGAAAATTGGTGTCTTGCAGTCTTATGCGATTGTCCAATCAGGATGTACACAAACGAACGCTTAGTGGAACAGGAACCATACGATCTTCCAACATATATGTTGCTACATTGTGATCAAAGTTAATTAGACGAAGAAAAAGCATTTAAAATTTGCGCAAATTTTTTAAACGACGATAGCCTCCACGGGTTACCTATGGGGTTTACAATAGTGACAGATGACTGTCAAAATCGACCGAAAACCGTAACGCGCATTTTCATTGGTTGAGTGAAAACTACTTTCCGCGACTGCGCGCGGGCTTTTCTGGGAGAAAACAACCAGTGGAACGTACGATGAATTACGACGTAATTAGTACGGTCCGATGGTGTCGCGAGAATGCAGCAGCAGTATCAGCAAAAGCAGCACATACATTGGTAATAGTTGATCATTTCGATTGGGGCATAATGGGACACTGTCCCGTCTTCTCCCAAAAACGGGTGTCCCGTTTTGCCACAATAGAGTTTACTTCATTTTTCACATTTCCCGCCATTTTACAAAGCATTAGCATAAATTATTTTGTAAACTATTATACCATAATGAAACCTTATATTTAACAACCATCTTAATTTAGCCGTTGCTTTTGAGACAAATCTGGAATAAGGCACTGCTTAGCATAGATCCATATATCAACGCGCGCAAAATTCAAAATAGCGATACAGAATACACATACCTTAGACGAGAATGAAACCTATAGTTTTATACTAAAGGGAGATACTGCATTCCTAAAATGTCTTCGTACATCGTGTTATGCATACGTTGTGTGAGAGGGGGCCTGCCCCTTTTTGTCCCGCGTCCCGTTTTTCCAGTCTGTCTGTCTGTCCGTCCATCTTTGACAATAATTTCTTGTCAACGCAACTCATCATAAAGTTTCCAATGGATTAACCTGAAATTTGGTGTACATTATCAGTATCAAGTACAGATGTACACGTGCTTTGTGCGGGCCTGAGAACTTATTCATTACAAAGTTATCCTCCTTTAAATATCTTGAAACTGATGCATCACTACCATCATGAAAATTTCTTTATCATCTGATTATTCTTGTTACTACTGGTGGGATGATATAGCCATCAGCATCTCCGTCAGTCTATCTGTCTGTTTATCTGTCCGTTTGTCTATCTATTTGTCCATTTGTCTGTAATCATTTCTTGTCAACGCAACTCTTAAACTTTAATTGTGATTCCTGTGAAAGTTGGTAAATGTTACCGTACCCGCTGAAGATGTGCGTTTTTCGGCAAAATCCATTCATATTTGCCTGAGTTGTCTCCCCTGAGACAGATAAAATTAATCCAAATAGTATTTTTTCGGGCCAGATCTTCAAGCATATCAAGAATTTTGAATCTATGCTAATAATCTGCTTTCACTGTTCCGATAACTCCAGTACGCAGTGCTATGTTTCTGTTTCGATGAAATCTATCGACATTCCCCGGAGTTATTTCCCCTGAAATACTTAAAATTAATAAAAATTATCTTGTTCGTGCAAGATCTCAATTTTGAACCTATTCTCTCAATGGACTTTTCCATTTTTAGTTATGCCCCGCCCATCATTAGCTAAGCTCCACCCACACCTCGCTGTGTTGGGATTGATCAATCCCAGAATGCCCTAGCCATCAATTTCCTGAAAACTATACAGGGAAGCTGTTGAATATGTTGTAACTAATTTGACTGGGTACTGTTGCTGCCCAGTCAAATTAGTTTCAAAATATTCAACAGGATATTTATTAAATAGTAAATACATACAATTCGTACAACAACGCATAGTCCGTCTTCAGATACGCATTCGCGACGTACTTATCGACGTCATTCATGAAGTCATTCATTATGGTGTCATTCTACACATCGCGTAGTTGATTATGACGTCATATGATGGATGAATACTCTGGAAAGGTGAAATCGATTGTCACTGGATATATTACCTGAAGAATTAGTGCTATGATTCTGTTTCGAAGAAATTCATCCTTATTTCACGCGCGTAGCGAGAGATGGTTGGGGGAGGGGGTTGTGGGGTGTTGGGTGGGGGTGTTCTCACGAACCCACCCACCCAACCAGAGTTCCGCCATTTCTGCATAGACATTTAAAACAGGAACTCTCATCATTTTATAATCGCATAAAATTGTATCGCTTTTCAACGCCGGAGTCAAATTACAACACATTCGTTATCATTTGAGAAATTTTCTTTTAATATTTTAAAATAATTTGACTGAATTGCGTTGTCATCACGGCCACGGATTTCAGTCTCCAAATAATCAACAGCTTATTATTTTGACGTTGCTGTATACATGGGTTTCATTGAGGTTCTAATCCGGTCGGTCTCTAAACGCCCCATTCAAATCAGGCAATGGAAGTATAGTTGTGTGTATGTGCTCTATATTAACATTTTAACCCTAGAAATTGCTCAAGAAAATTAAAAATTTCTCATAGAAAATGTCCATTTGCAAGCCAGGAGAAGACACTTTTTGAAACTTTACCACTGGAATGACTGGCTCGGTTATCGATTCAGTCGTTCCAGTGGTAAATATCCAAAAATAGTCTT
This sequence comes from Chaetoderma sp. LZ-2023a, assembly GCA_034401795.1. NCBI lineage: Eukaryota > Metazoa > Mollusca > Caudofoveata > Chaetodermatida > Chaetodermatidae > Chaetoderma > Chaetoderma sp. LZ-2023a. The sequence goes on from CM067373.1 coordinate 154,746,860, forward strand.
GGATCGAGTTAAATTAGAGAAACTACTGTTTGTTGAATACTGTATTGTTTGATGAAATAATGATAAGTATTTTAACATTAACAGTATAAAATTGTACATTTTGTACATACTTTATCTCTGTAACTCTGTAGAGTTTTTGAGAATAAACTAAACTGAAACTATACTGTTAGAACAGTACCTCGATTTAATTTTCATAACGAAATAAATCGTAACATATGATGGTTTAATTCCTTACAAATTGCTTTAAAAAATTTCATTATCAACTTGAACTAGTTGCTCGTGTCTCTAGTTCCGTTTTACAACTTAAAAATTACATTAATTCATACGTAATGAAATCATCATATGATAAGATGTATTTCGTTTCATCGAGGTACACAATTTAAGACTCTGAAGTATACGATTTTAATCAATTTAAGAAATTGTTACAGACGGGAACTGAGCAAATTACGAAAATCTTGACAGATATAGAGTAAAAAAATCCCATAGCCCCCAGAGCAGAGATTAGGGTATTCCCAAAACACACTAGACAAGTGCGAGTGTGATAACTGTATGGTGGCCAAGAGATGCCTTCCAGGAAATCTACATTTGTATGGGATTGATGTCAGTTTGGCATAAAGACGAGTAAAATGTTAACTAAATTTCAAAATGTAATAAAAATATATTTATGGAAAAATTAAATAAATTCCACGCAGATGCATATATTTACTGCATGCCAATTTTGGGCCACCATTCAGTAATTATCGCGCTCGCGCTCGCTCTCGCCTTTTTCTAACAAGAGATTGGTGTGGCGCGACAAAATTTTATGTCTAAATCAAAATTATCAATAGCCATGCCAACGCCGTGCTACAGTCGAGCCAGTCGTCCTTAGCGTGGCGCGACAGAAAGTTTGACTTATAAAACAGGCCTAGCATATCTAAATAATACTGTTCATAATAGATCAAATTGGTCAATTTAAAATAGTATCTGCAGAATGGCGCACGGACCTTTCAGAACAAAAGTCAGCCTACAATACTGCCATGTAAATTACAGACAAGATTTTCCAAAAAGGTTTATGATGCGATTTGTCAATCAGAATGCCTGCGATGGATTCCCAGGGAATTTAATTTTCAAAATTCTCTGAGGCAGAATTCGGACTCCACTCACCCCGTCTGTGAGGGGCAAACGCCTCCCAGGCCCTCCCCATATGGGATCCCCTTTCCATAAATAAGACCCTCCACATTTGCCCAAGCTTGCTACGGGCCTGTATTATTTCTGGTAGAACCTTACAAATTCGACGGTAGAGCACTTTTGAAAATAGCTTTAAATCAACGCACAAAGGAGATACAGGCCTCCAATTCTTTAAAAGACCAAGGTCACCTTTCTTTGGCAATAACGTAATAACTGCTTGTCTACACGAGGGGGTAATCGCAAATCTGTAATTGACTGATTGTAACATTAAGCCAATCATGGCCAATAATTTGCCAGAATGCATTATACAGCTCTGTGCTTACTATGGAATCCGAGGAAGTGCACTCAACTGGTTTCAAAGCTACCTAAATGAGAGAACACAATGCGTGCAATTATTGCAACCTGCTCTGAAAATAGGAGCCTAAATTGCGGTGTTCCTCAGGGATCCATCCTTGGCACTCTGCTGTTCCTCTTGTATATGAATGATCTGCCAATTATATGCAAACACATGCCACTAAGACTGTTCGCTGATGACACCAGTGCCTTTTGCTCTGACGAAGATATAGTTACTTTATACAAAAACGTAAATGAGGAAATGGAAGAAATTACTAACTGGTTTTCGTTAAATAAGCTGTCATTAAATGTGGATGAAACAAACCATATATTATTTTCAAAATCTAGAGAACATATAAATAAAGACATTCCGAAAATTTATATCAACAAAAAAGAAATTGAATTGTACGCAGTTTTTAGGAGTATATTTAGATAAAAATCTGACCTGGGTCAAACAAATTGAGACAGTTACTGCGAAAGTAGCAAGAGGAATAGGTGTCATCCAAAGATTAAAACCATATATAACACATGACATGGTTAAAACACTGTACGGCACCTTAATCCTTCCGCACCTCACATACTGTAATGCTGTTTGGACTAACACCTACAAAAACAAAATATCTGAAATTCAAAGCCTCCAAAAAAGAGCATTAAATTATTTTCTCGACCTGCAGAAGGTCAAGATGTTTAAAAAAGAAAAACTACTCAAACTTACTGACATAGATAAATCCCAAATGTTAACTATTGTGAAAAATTTCCATCACAACACCCTACCTAAATCCATAGCCCCCTTCTTTGTGAACAATATTAACATCTACCAACATAACACTTGAAGCAGACACAAACTACATGAGAAATACACACGCACAGACATGGGAAAACATAGAATATCAATTACAGCCACTCAATTATGGAATAACACTAAACAGGAAACCCGGGACAAAATACTGACAACAAAATCATTCAAGAAAACAATAAAGGATTACTTAATTGACACATATTAGTACTTTGACACATATTAGTACTACTACTACTACTACTACTACTACTACTACTACTACTACTACTACTACTACTACTACTACGCCAATCCACCCACTGTGACTGGATGTTTCCAACTGCTAACAACTATTAATTTTTTATTTTTTTTTCAATAACCATAAAACCAAGCTACTGGATGAGCAGGAGAATGAGCACCGTGCCCATCCCCTCCCTCCCTCCCCACCACTGCCCAAGGATGCTCCCCACTAGACAGCATCCTGTAAATATCATATCAACTGCACAAATACAGTACAGTTCGGGGATGACCTGACATACTTCCAAACAAAAACAGTACCTTGTTAGAATAATTTAAAAATCAATGTGAGAAATGTTCTCTTGTGTATTTTAAATGTGGGTGGATTGGAAGACATTGCTACCTAAGGCAATAGTGGCTTCTGATTCAATTATATTCAACACATTCAACAGAACGGTCTTTATTTTACTATCGAGATGAACTGGTTATTTCCGAGGTGTACTGTATAATCAAAGTCAACCAAAAATATAAATGTTTGTGTTGTGTTGTAAAATCACCACTACAACTACTACTACTTAGACATGTATTAATTTTTTATTTAACTTGTTTACTAGTCACTGTTTGTATGCTACATGTACTTAGGTTCGGTTATAGTTAATATATAACAGACATAATGTCGCGGACGACCAGAGCGGACACAAAAACACGGATGATGAGATCCATTCTTTTATTTTTTAAAAGCATTCACCGAACAAAGAAGAAAGAAACCCTGATTGTCAATGTTGCAGCCAATTCCATCAACCGCAAAACAATGACACCGCAACTAACGAACCGACACCGACTGCCAACATCAACCGGCTTACATCAACCACGTGACACCTATGTGTCCATAGGCAACCATCACCAGGTAGACAAGCCAAATAGCACCACCTCGCGTTACCAGTCTCGACAGGTCTCGAAACAGCAAGCCAGCAAAATACCCGAATCTGTCAAGACGATGATATTTATTATTATTGTTTGCAGAGATTTATTTTGACAGGCCCTAAAACACTGATTACCTCCTTTATTTTGGTCATGTCCCTGCCTCCGCCAGGAGAAAACATAATCCCGCACCATAATAATCAAGTACACCATAATTCCGGAATATCAGAATCAGAATCATAACACAACACTATAGTAGATCGGTTTTTACACCGATTCGGACCGGAATCAGCCTATAATTACGGGAAAGAGCATAAAACATCAATTGGCGGAATAATACAATTAGTGGTTAATACACTAAACTCGCGCGAAAAATAACCATGCTGGATTGTCATCTGATAAATATCTAGCAACAGTCTAAGGGAGATAACTTCTCCAACGCACACGCAACGATGTTAGAGGTATAAGGGAGACAACTCTCCAACGCACACTCAACGATGTTAGCGGTGTAAGGGAGACAACTCTCCCACCATGGGTATGAATAATAACACTGAAAGGGAGACAACCTCTCCACAGCGGAAAAGTCAGAACCTGGAAATATGAAGTACAATGTATAAATGTGGAAAACCAGGAATAACCTGTCAGGGAACATGAATATCCTGTTCATGACAATTAAATGAATTAATTAAAATAATAAAACATGTGATTAACTTAGAACGTGTAAATGTATATAATGACTGAACTGTAGTTTGTTATGTAACTGTCCTGTTTAATTTATTTGTATAGATGTATGTATATATGTGTAAGGTGTAAGGTGTCCGCCAATACAATAGGCATTGCCTTCGGCAGACAACCTAGTTGAATCCATAACTTATATATCTTGAATCTTGAATCTTAAAGAGCATCCAAATGGTAATAAAATTGTGAGCAGTTAAAAATGAGTTTAAAACGTCAAGGACGCAGTCTGTTTAAGCTGGACGAAGGCTTGTTATTGCCTTAGTGTTTTTGTTGTAGTCTGGCTTGCTCAGTCCAATTCAAAAGTTCTTTCTTTGATATCTAGTTTGTTCTTGAATGTGTTAACCCTTGCCACTCCGATGTCAGAATTTTAAATTTTCATATTAAATTAAAAGATGATCTGGTGTTAATTTTTCGGCAAATTTGGTTGAGGATGTTGCTCTCGTAGAAAGCAACATCAGCAACAAAACTGTTGAAAAATATATACCAGTTTCTTTCTTTGTTATTTACACAGCAAATGATAGAATATTGACATCGGAGTGGCAAAGGTCACTCTGTTGAATCTAACGTTTTCGAGGAGACTTTTATAACTATTTTACCACAACTATTACTATCATTAATGATTATTATGATAATCATCATCATCACTATAATTAACATTGACTAGACCTTTCAGTGATTCAGAGAGCTTAAAAGAAATCTGAAGAGGTTCTGGAGCCCACCACCGTATGATTCCTTCTGGAAAATTTGGACAAATATGACAACTGATTTAGGGGATACGTTTTAGAGGATTTTCAGAAAGTACATGATGGACCTCAACAAGATCAGATAAATCAAGATTGTTGCGAGAAGTGCTGATGCCCATCACCATAGGATCATTTTAGTAACGCAACAATTTTCAGTCAAATTGGTCTCAAAATAATCAGCAGATCAGCCAACGTTGCAAGACTTGCTGAAGATATTTCAAGCAACTTTATTGACAGTAATTACTGACTAAGGCAGCAAAAGCGTTGTTAAATTTTTCTCAGAATAATCACGTGGCTTTCTGTTTTGTTAGCTAACAAGTACATGTAAAACTAGTTAGGCCTATATGATATACTGAATTGAGACCCATTGCAGATATGGTAGAAAATTGTGTTCATTTCATTGTCAATCAGGAGGTAAGCGTATTATTCTTTTCACTGCAGCCATGTCAGAACGATCGTGCACGTGCTGGTGGACAGCTTAATGTTTGCAAGCATATTTCACACCTGGAATACACACCTGATCTAGGCCTAACAAAACAGAAAGCCTGCTGATTATTCTGATAAAAGTTTGACAAATGACTGTCAACAAAGTTGCTAGAAATATCTTCAGCAAGTCTTGCAACATTGACTGCCCTGATTATTTTGAGAACAATTTGATTGAAAATTGTTGCGTGAATGATTTTCAGCCAAATAGTTAACAAATCATTAACTATTGTCAATTGTATTATCAGCCTAATATTTTGACAACAATTTGTCAGAAAGTTGCTACTGCTATAGGCAGCAACAGTTTTCAGTAAACTTGTTATAAATAAATTTATATTTGTTGTCACTTGCACTATATCAAACATACAACTCGTATTGAACTATGCTAGGCACTTATTATGCACTCACCATGGAAGCCAGCATATGAATGAATATTGTTAGCATTACGGGAATGGTTTTACACCAATAATTACGCACCGGCGAAGACAATAGAAGTTGAAATAATGGCGCCAGCAAAAATCTATCTAAAATGGGGGCTACAGCTCTATTAGTTAAAATGTCCATAGAGTAACAAATATACCTAAATATACCTTCTTCTTCTTCTTCTTCTTCTTCTTCTTCTTCTTCTAGGAAAGCACCAACTTCATTAAATTGAAGACTTTGGCTCTGAATTGTGGTGTGCATGCGCTTCAGGACACATGTGGTTAAAATTTAGTAAGAAGTAGTTAAAACGATAAAAGAAGCTCATTGCTTCCGGCTCCTCAAGGCAGGGGCACGGCTCCAGTGGAGTACCTGGTGCTGTGGTGGAGCTACGGCAACAGTTGGATTGCACATCTGAATACCTCAATAGTTTTTGCTGAGAGAGTGCTTTCTGGCAAGATATTTCAGTCTCTAGTTATATGTGGAAAGAATGAAAGACGATGATAGTTACATGATGACATAGGAATTTGGTATGCCTGGGTATTTTCTGTTCATGTAGGAGCGGGATGGTGTTTTGATATCAAATGCATAGCAGTTGCCTAAATTTAGCTAGGATATGTTTCTTTTACCAATAGATGAGAACTTTAACTCACTTGTAAATCCATTCAAACTAAATAAATCTTATCAGCCCACACGACTCGAAAATGATCATGACAATGAGGAAATAAACTTGCCCTCACCAGAATGTGAATACATATTACAAAAGGAATTTAATGATATAATAACTAAGACATAGTTTCATTTTCCTTGCTCCACATTAATACCCGCTCTATCTTGATGAACATTGATAAACTAAGAACCTTCCTGGATATCAGCTCTCATGAATTTAAGCTCATAGGTGTTACTGAGACATGGTTAAACCCTGCTCACCAATCAATCTAATCAATATGCCCCATTACACATTTAATGACAAACAGAGACTAACCCATAAAGGAGGTTGAATAGGCATCCACATAAAAGATCACTTACAATACAAGACACGAGATGACTTTTCAATGACAGAAGAGTATATTGAAACTATTTTTATTAAAATACCCAAAGACAAAATGAAAAACAAAATTGTCGATGTAGTATATAGACCCCCTGGAAGCAATAATGAGAAATTCATAGAAGCACTAAACACAATTCTACAAACTATTCATAGTGAAAACTCGATAGCATATATTATGGGTGGTTATAATATTGATTTATTAAAACAATCCTGTCTTTACACTCAAAATTTATGAAATTTACTTTCTGCTTTTATCACCAAACCAACAAGAATTACCGAGTTCACTGCTTCTATAATTGACAACATCTTCACAAATAGTACTGTAGAAGGTAATCTTCAAGGCATTTTCCTAACAGATATATCTTACCATTTACCTATCTACTACATAGAAAAAGCTAAAAACTAGACAAAAATCATTTGTAAAAGAGACAGTAACTAATAGAGATTGTAGTCACGAAAATATTAGAAATTTCAAAAACAAGATGGCTGCTGTAGACGGGAATACAGTAATTGAAAGACAACCATGTGAAGATGCCTACATCACATTCCACATTGTATGCACAGAAATTTATGAACAAAGTTTTCCGCTAAAACAAGTAAGAACATTTAAAAGAAACCCCACTAAGCCCTGGCTAACTATGGGATTGATTGCTGCCTGTCAGAAAAGAACAAATTGTATTTAAATTTCATCAAAATTCCAACCAAGTATAAGGAAACGCAATTCAAGAAATATTGAAACAAATTAAGTCAGATAATTAGAATAGCCAAAATTCATTATTACAAAAATAAATTTAATGAACAGAAAAATGACATGATAGAAACTTATCAAGACACTATTAAACAAACAAAACAGTAAATCAGAATCATCAAAGATTCATCTACAACAACAAGGTCATAACCGATTCTCATGAAATTGCAAATAAATTTAATGAATATTTTATTAACATTAGACCAAATCTGTCACAGCAAATTCAAATGAACTCAGATGCTAGCACACAAGATTATCTGACAGGCGACTATCAATCTTCTATTTTCTTAAATCCCACCGATACTGAGGAGATCTTTAAAAACTAATGAGAATTAATCCTAATAAAAGTGCTGGAATTGATAATTTTAAATGGAAATTATTAAAAAGCTGCACCTCACAAATACTAATCCCACTCAATCATATTTGCAATTTATCTCTAGCACAAGGTTTGTTTCAATCATGATTAAAAGCAGCACACGTGGCACCTATCTATAAGGCAAACGACTCATCTGACTTCACTAACCATCGGCCAGTCTCAGTACTCCCACTTTTCTCTAAACTCTAAGAAAGACTCTATTATAATCGCCTAACTAAATACTTAAACAATCACAATATGGATTTAGGGGAAAACATTCAACAATGCTTGCTCTTGTGGATATGATAGAAAGAATCTTGGCCTCTCTTGCAAATAAGAACATAGATTAGGAATATTTTTGTATCTTTCAAAAGCTTTCGATACCATTGATCATAACATTCTGGCACAGAAACTATCATATTATGGGATAAGAGGTGTTGTGCCTGATTGGCTTAAAAGATATTTAACCGATCGAGTGCAATGTGTGCAATATAATGGAGTACTTTCTGAGCGCGATAAGCTGGTCTGTGGTGTTCCTCAAGGATCAATACTTGGCCCCTGCTGTTTTTATTATATATGAATGACATATACCTCAAATCTGTAACCACTTATCCTTAATACTGTTTGCAGATGATACCAATGCATTCTGTAGCAATAGCAAGATACCCTTTACAAAAATGCAAACGAAGAAATGGAAAAGGTAGTAGAATAGATTAATGTAAATAAATTATCGTTAAATGTTAGTAAAACAAATTATATCCTATTTACGAATATGAAGAAATCAAAAAGTACCAAACTCCAAAAAATTCAGGTAAATAATCAAGAAATACATTAGGCCCAATTTGATAAATTCTTAGGTGTATATTTGGATAAGAGCCTTACTTGGGAGAAACATATAGATAGTGTAGCAACTAAGGTTGCAAAGAACATTGGCATCATGCATCGACTCAAAGCCTACTTAACACACAACTGTTTAAACACTTTATAGCACACTAATCATCACACATATCGCATACTGTAACACAATATGGAGTAATACATATAAATCTAAACTCATAAAACTGAAAGCACTACAAAAGAAAGTCATTAAACCGTTTTCACAAACAGCAAAGGGCCAACATATTTTCAAAACTGAACAGCTCTTAAAGCTCGAAGATAATGGAAAAATTCAACCCTTCTCCATTCTTCGAGACATTCACAACAAAAATCTGCCTATCACACTATCAAAACAAAAAATAATACAGAAATACACTCACACAACACCAGATCAAGCAGAAAATTACAGGTTACTGTCATACAGAAAGGTCCAGGCAAAAATCCACCACACACGCCATTAAACTTTGGAATGTTGTTCCCCAGTTTCGCTACAATACAATACAAACACAGTTTCCTGAGGCAATAACAAGCCAAGGGTGTATGCCTCGTAAAATAATGATGATGATGATGATGAATTCTACCACTCGACAAAGGTGACAGGACTAGAGGACACAGCTTCAAAGAGCAGAAACAATGTTTCAATACAGACACTATCGTATTGTTGTACTTGAATTAACAATCACGAGACCACGTGTTGTAACTGATGAAACACACAGATGATTTATTACTCATCGAATACCATCGAATGTATTATTGTACCATAGAGTGCACAATGTATATATATGTTTGTGTCTTGCTTGTTTCCAGTGCTCTGGCTGCATCAAGGAGATCTTTCAAGGACAAATCATCGCGTAGCGCACAACGTGATGTGCAGTTTAGAGTTATCTGCGAAATTATCTCTTTATCGACATCCATAAACTGACAGGATTGTGCCAGTTGACGTAGACGTGTATGATACGCATCAATTGATTCACTGTTGCTTAGCTTAGCTTGGCGAAAATTGCATACTTCATACGTGATATTAACTTTTGGTTTATCAACAGCTGTTTGATAATCCACTTCATCACCCGTATCTGCTAATGTGTCGAATATTTCATCAACATCATTCCCGGCATAGTGTAAGAGTAATGAGTGCTCACGTCTATCTTCATTTATCCATGGCCACCATCAGCCTTTCGAACCTACACACCCACTTCTTCCACCAAGGACCAATATTTCCACCGAGGTGCACCTCGAACAGGTGGAAGTTCGGTAAATTTGATGCCACATTCACGAAAATACAATACAATGACTTTTTAGTAGTATTTGGTGTTGTTTTCCCGAATAATATTGTTCAAATAATGTTACTCACGAAATTAGATCATTTCTGACGTAACCCGGAAAACGTGACTTGTTTTTAAACACCAGTATTTGTATCGCTAGAAACGTTGTTTATGGCTTAAAACTTGCTGGGGTGGTTTTTTTCTGAGTGACATTTATTTAGATAAGTTCATTTTGTATCCTCGTCGCCAGATATAATATTGTTGTACTTGAATTAACAGTCACGAGACGACGTGTTGTAACTGATGAAGCACATAGATGATTTATTACTCATCGAATACCATCGAATAATCATCATCATCATCATCATTTTACGAGGCATAAGCCCTTGGCTTGTTAATTGCCTCTGGAGCTGTGTTGGTATTGTATTACTAGTGCTTGTACTTTGTTTAATTACAATTGTTTATTTGTTTGGTTGGCATTATTTATTGACATTAATCAGGACCCTGGTTGACTTTGGGAGGTGCTGTGGGGCAGATGGGTTATCCCCACATCAGCTGCGGTGTGCCACCTACGCTCATGGTTACACCATTCTGCGCCTAGCATTTGGGTATATTTCTAGATTGTCTTTTTATTATATATCTATTAGTTGGTTATGTCATGATCATACATTATGTCATTTAGGTACATATCTAGTTTTGATTTAAACATGCCGAGCGTGGGTGCCTTGACCACAACAGAAGGGAGTGAGTTCCATGTGTTAATAATTTGTTTTGGGAAAAAATGCCAACGAATTTCTTTTCTGCTGTGCTTAGTGTTGAGCTTGAATATGTGACCTCTAGTATGTGTGTTAGAATGTGTTTTTGGCAATGTTGTAATCATCATGGATAAATTTGTATGTTTTGATTAAGTCTCCTCTAACCCTTCTGTATTTTAGTAACATGGGGTTCAAAGCCTTTAACCTTTCTGTGTAGCAGTAGTTTCTCAAATTGGAACATGCTTAGTGGCTCTGTGCGTGACCCTTTTGATTATGCAGGATTGTCTTTTAAAACGAGGAGACCATATGCAGTTAAGTATTCCAACGTTGGTCGGACTAGTGATTTGAATAACAGGGTAAGTGTGTTTTCATCTATGTAATTGAAGGTTCTGTTAATTAGACCAACTATACTGTTAGCCTTTGATACACTTGCATTTATATAGGTATCGAGGGAGAGTTTTTCATCTATGTGTAAGCCAAGATCTTTTTCACTTGTGGACGGTATGATTTCAATGGTTTGTGACTGGCATGTAGTGTCTGTCATATAATACTGGGTCCTAGGATTATTTGATCCAAAGTTTATTACATGTATTTTGTCTGTATTAAAGTGTAGCTGCCAAATCTGAGACCAATTACATACATTATCTATATTGTCTTGAAGGTTACCAAACAGTTTTGTATCATCTGCAAAGATCTTACAATGGCAGGAATGTATTATTATGCCACAGATTGCACAATGTATATATAGGCTGGACAATACAGACACAAGGAAGCGTTTCTTCAGTAGTATGGTGAATAAACGCTGAAACGTTCTACCAGAGTTAGTAGTGAAGGCGCCGCCCAGCAACTCATTCAAGGCACGGTTAGACAGACTCTACAGCGAGGCCACATACACGATAGATTCCCCGATCATACCCATCCACACCAATATACCAGTTCAACAGGTGCAGGATTCAGCCGCCAGTGAAGATAGTGAAGACCTGCGTAGCCTACTAGGTAGAAGAGGACTGTGTCACTATGATGGTGATTATAGAGCGTGAGAGACGGGAGACCAATTACATGCATTATCTATATAGTCTTGAAGGTTCACGGTGTTAGGGTTACCAAACAGTTTTGTATCATCTGCAAATATCTTACAATGGTAGGAATGTATTATTATGCCACAGAGTGCACAATGTATATATAGGCTGGACAATACAGACACAAGGACGCGTTTCTTCACTAGTATGGTGAATAAACGTTGGAACGTTCTACCAGAGTTAGTAGTGAAGGCTCCGCCCATCAACTCATTCAAGGCACGGTTAGACAGCCTCTACAGCGAGGCCACATACATGATAGATTCCCCGATCGTACCCATCCACACCAATATACCAGTTCAACAGGTGCAGGATTCAGCCGCCAGTGAAGATAGTGAAGACCTGCGTAGCCTAATAGGCAGAAGAGGACTGTGTCACTATGATGGTGATTATAGAGCGTAAGAGACGGGAATTACTATACAAGACACGACAAGAAGAAGAAAAGTAGGACTGTCGTACATCATATACCACGGGCTGTTTTTATTCTTGATATGTGGTTAATGTTTGTAACGCGTACACGACCTACAGGTATATGTGAATACATGCATTTGTCATGTTCCATTTACACCAGCTATCATATTTCAATATCTGTTCTACATTTCCGGGATTTAAAGCTGAAGCGGGATGTCTTAAATTTAAGTAACTCAATTGACTAGGTCGGTTATGCTTGCGTGAAATATCGTCTATGTCTTGATTCTAACCCCTCCCATAGGTTTACTATGGGCTTTCGTTTTGCCACGAAATCTGGGTAAAACACTATAAATAAAATTATCCATAAGATTTTCAATGTCTACAACATTTTAATAAGTGAGGCTATACTTCTATGATGCCTTATTCAACATACGAAGAAAGCGGTAAAATTAAATAACAGAAATAAACGCGAGTTACTACTTTGTGAGAGAATATCAATCCAAAGAATCGGGTTCAATTGTGCACTCAGGCATGCTATCAAGGTATAAAAACCTGTGCTACTCCACCTTTTTTACTTCCTTTTCCCGAACATTTTTCCAATACTACACAATATTTGTTCTACATTTCCGGGATTTAAAGCTGAAGGGGCATGTCTTAAATTTAAGTAACTCAATTGACTAGGTCTGTTATGCTTGCTTGGACTATCAATCCAAAGAATCATGTTCAATCAGGCATTCAGGGATGCGTGCGGTCAAGGTATGAAAACCGGTTCTACTCCCTACGCTATTTGGACCAAATTTCGATCTCCTTTGATAAAGATATCGCACAATATAAAGAGCTAAAATGGCTAGTCCAAAAGAAACTCCGCTGAGCCTACTGGAAACATCATAACACCAAAAGTAGATGAATCAGGCCACCAGAACAGCAGTATGAAATGGTTCTGGTCATACGTTAAACACCAAAAATCTGACAACAGTGACATTTCACCCCTTAAGCATGACGGCTTGTTATATATCAAGAACCTATCGACAAAGCTGATATCCTAAATAGACAGTCCCAATCAGTCTTCGCAAGCAACGATCACTTTAGCAAAGAGGAATTTCAGTCACGCTGCAGTATGAAGGAAACGTACCCAACCACAAGTGAATTGGAGATCACTCAGAATGGAATTGAGAAGCTGCTCAGAAACCTAAATGCCAACAAAGCAGCAGGGCCAGACAACATAAGACCATGCATCCTCATGGAATTAGCCAAAGAGATAGCACCGATATTGACAATCATCTTAAAAAAATCATTTATCTCTGGAGAGCTACCAAATGTGTGGCATACTGCAAATGTGAGCCCCATCTGCAAGAAGGGCCAAAGATACAAAGCAGAAAACTACAGACCAATATCTCAGATCTCATTGCATGCTTATGGAACATATTGTGACCAGTCATATAGCGAAACATGCAGACTCACATAACATCCTCTACCCACTACAACTTGGACTTCGCCGAGGAGTCTCATGTGACACACAACTCATCGAATTCATTGATGATGTCACAAAAAACATGGACAGTGGCAAACAGACAGACTGTATCATAAAGGACTTCTCCAAAGCATTCGATAGGGTTAGCCACAGCCTCCTAGTCCACAAACTTGATCACTGGTATCCGAGGCAAAACAAACAGGTGGATACACAGCTTTCTTTCTGGACGATCGCAGTCAGTTGTTGTTGACGGGGCAGACCTGCCAACCCCTATGGATTGTCTGTAGTTTGTAATAGCATCCAAACTACGTATGAATGGGTTGCTAGTGAAAATACAGAAATAAAAAATTATGCAATTACGATAATACGGACAAGGTGGTAAAATTACAAATTTCTGTTTGTGAGGATATAAAAACGGCGACCGCTTATCAAAACACATGCGCTTCCATTATGTCAAGATGTGATAATTGCTCAATCTAGCCGACATTTGAGAACAGCCCATAGAGTTAAAATGGCAGTAGAGTGCTTATGCTCATACCTTTATTTTGGCATATTTTATACTTGTAGCTTCCAAAAGGAACTCAATTCTCTTTTGATGATTGAAACAGAATTTGAATAACGGAAAATTTATATATTTTTATGAGAAATGAAACTGTAATGACTATATTAATCTGATACTTTATTTAACTACATAATAGAATTAGCACACATGCTCTATGGAATTCTATATCTATGAAACAGCCTGCCAAGATTCTCTAATCTTGTTAATCAGCATTTTTCGCCTTATTACAGCGTTGGATTAATAGTATGCGAAAGTTAGCGCTATGCGAGAATCTAGGAATTTTGTTTGTTTGTGATGGCTACAGATATGCAATTCAACTATATAAATATACCGATGTAAATCAGAAATCATCCGTTCAGTTCAAAGTATGAGAAAATCAAAATAGTCTTTTTATATTTTAATATAAGAAGTCTTTACCGAAATATTGTAACATGAATTTCCTGGTAATATATATTCCCATGATCGCGGTATGTGATTTTGTGCACAGTGGATTTCAATCTTTGTTTTCCAATTGTGATGTCTAAATATGGAAAATAATGACCAAACTTCGTGGAAGCGCTCAGCGCAACCTGATAATGCTGCAATACCAATAAAAAAAGTTCAAAAGACATGTGTATAAGCGAGAATATACAGAAAAATTACTGGTTTTAAAGAACAGAAAAAGGTGATACATACATGTACATATGCACATTGCAAAGCAATAAAAAATTTCTATCCAAAAATTTAATGGTGAATTAACAATACTAGGTGACTATATTTACATTTTACCACCTGAATGACTGGCTCGATAACAGTCAATCATTCCAGTGGTAAAATTGTGTAGATATTCTTCTCTTGCCGTGTTTAAAATCATGTGTTTTGTAGCTTTTTTAATCACTACTGACATACTGAAAGGTTCCTCAAACTACTGAAAATCCACTACTGAAAGAGTGTGTGAAACAGGGAAAAATCAAGCTACATTGATGTTGATTCAGGAGTCCCACAATGATCAGTACTAGGGCCAAGCCTCGTCCTCTTCTACATCAATGACATACCAGAAGGCCTAAAATCCAAAGTGCAACTGTTCGCTGATGCCACAATTGTATACCTGACAGTATCCTCAGAGTCAGATGCAAGAGAGCTCCAAAAAGATCTCAACAAGCTAGCAAAATGGGAAGAAGACTGGCTGATGAAATTCCATCCCGACAAATGCAACATGTTAAATATCAGTAGAAAACACCATTCATTCAAATACCAGTACATATTGCACAATCATCCACTAGAGGCTGTAAAATCTGCCAAATATTTTGGTGTCACTATAACATCTGATCTACCGTGGAATGAACACATCAGCAACATCTGCAACAAAGCCAGCAGGACACTCGGTTTCCTAAGGCGAAATCTCAACATAGCATCAACAAGCATCAAAACTAATGCCTACAAAACTCTAGTCCAACCCACTCCAGAATATGCTAGCACAGTTTGGGATCCCTACCACCACAATGAAATTCATCAGCTAGATATAGTCCAAAGATGAGCCGCTCGATACGTACTCAGCAGATTTCACAACAGATAGAGTGCAAGCAACATGCTGAACCATCTTCAATGGCCACTGCTCAAAAACAGGCGGTAATCTGTGCGTCTTGCAATGATGTATTAAAACGCTAACAATCAAGTCTACGTCAATAAAGAGAACCGACTCATCCCACCAAAACGCTTCTCGAGAAATATGCACCACCTGTCATACCAAGTCACTTCCTGTACAAAATCGTTCTTCCCACGTACGATCAGTGACTGGAACGCCTTACCAGCAACTATGGTACAAGCTGAGAGCCTTGATATATTCAAGTCGTTCACACAATAAGCGCATTGAACCTTGTTTTTAAAGAAAATTCAAAACTACAAAAAAAATTTAAATGTTTTTAACGTTGTCGTGCGCTCTCTACAGTAGCATACTAATCAACCTGTTGATGGTGACTACTAAATGGCAGAAGTACACAAGCTTCAACATTTTGAAGGATTACATGTAGATTGTGGGCGCGGTAGACATAGTTAGTATGATAAATATTTATTTATTCAATTATAAAGTCAAATTGCAGATGTAACGAGACCAGAACAAACCCCAAACAGTTTTGGAAATATGTGAAGAGTAAATTTAAACTTGGGACTCACAAGCTGTCACTATGATCATTGAAATTGAAGATGACAAAACCTGTAGTATCGGACCTAATCACATCTCAAGCAGGTGAAGAAGTAGAACTAACAGCATCAGATGAGGAGAAAACGCAGGTACTTTCAGACTTCTTCGCCAGCATGTTCACTTGGGATGCCGCAGTTAGAAGACGGACCAGAAACGATGAGAGAAAGTGACACCACCCTGACTGATAGTAAGATTGCAGAGGAAGACATGAAGAAGCTGTCAATGATAAAAACTAACATACAATGTATCACCAGGCCCTGACGAGTACATCCGAGAATCCTAAAAGAAACATATTTGGTCATATCTAGGCCATTGGCAATAAATTTTAATACAGCACTCGGCACAGGCAAGGTATCAAAGGATTGGAAGACGGCAAGTATAACTTCTATTTTTAAAGGAAAGGAACAGGGAACTAACATATAGTGTTAGTGTTGGGAATTGGTACTGATTTTGTGATCGATGATTGGTTTTACATACTAACCGATGATCAATTAATGATCAATCACACTGTAATACATGTGCTGTAGCATTTTCACATTTTTCCATTCTGAAATTTTGATATTTATTTATTATTTAAGAGATAATCTGTTCAATATTTTGAAACTAATTTGATTGGAAGTTTTTGCTTCCAGTCAAATAAGTTTTAAAATATTCAACAGATTATTGGTATGGTGGTTTTTACATTAGCACACTTTCAGTGTTGAGAGGGTTAATATCTTCGACTACATGTATGTACTCGTATGGAGTAATACTATGTTATATAGTTGTAAAAATGAACTTAAAATGGTATTGCCAAAACAAAAAAAAACTACAGTTTAATATTGTAAATTTATAAGCAGTCAAAATCGATTTCTGAAATTATGATCGATGTATTGGTTGGACATGCAAACCAATCAATCATCGATCAAATCAATTAAATGCAGGGTTGGCAATTTCCCGGGAAATACCCAGTGCAGTGGAAAATACCTGGAAATGGGAAATACTCATAATAATGATATCAGGTGGCAGGTTTATATATGGTTGTTTATCATGCTTAAGAAAACACTGACAAGCATCAGTAAATATCTTCTAGTGACATATGCATAAGTTGCAAACCTATGCATAAGGAACATCGTCTTCTAACTGCTAAAGCAACACCACATCAGACAAAACTGAATATCCAATGAAATACCATTATAATTTTTTGAGATATGACTGGATATTTGACAGTAAATCACCATCTATGCATCTACATGGATTTCAGTAGATCTATGGAATTACCTATCCAATAATAAAAGGCTTTGACTACTGTCAGAATGTTCACGCAATGTAAACATACATGTACCTCTGAGGTCTTCACCTGAAAAGGGTATAAATATGCTATGAGTTGCCTATATTGCTTATTTGATCGTATATGTCAACCTGTAATAGATATATAGCACCTCTCATTAATGATATTTAGTTTAATCAAATTTACCAGTTCTGATGAGTATTGGAGTATTTCCCGGGGTGGGCCGGTATTTCCTGCACCGGGAAATTGCTGCCAACCCTGATTAATTGGAACAGCACTACTAACATATTGTATGCTTTTCGATGACAGCTTTATATAATAATCAACATATACCCACCAGTGAAAAACAGAAATAAATCAGAATAATTAGAAAAAAGCAGCTAAAACCCTTTATGGCAATCTGGCGGGAACCAATTAGTGACGAAGTTGGACCCATGCACTCTATTGTATGCTGAGCGAATAAATAATACCCGTTACAGCCGGTCATATAAGCTCCGTTATATTCATGCTAAATTGATTAGCCGTTGCGTCCTACAGGTAAAATACTGTCTAATTTTAAAACACACGAATGTCAAAATATTCGGTAGGCATCATATTGTGACCTTGGAAACCAGCAGTATATTTTGAAATCATTTTGAGCGAAACTTGTTGCTTTCACCAGAAAAAGTTACTTTCAAATATAGCGTTTTCAAAAGGATCAATAGTGAATTAGTAGTAGCGGGTTAATCGCTCTACATAGGCGCCTGTAGAGAATACTATTCATATGCTTACAAAACTATATTCAGGTGTGCATTCGTTATATTTAGGTAGGCCAATGCGGTATACCTGCACACACTATTGGCACACGGTGGAGTGAGAGGCATCAGCTTGGTCACTAATTGGCTCCAGGTTAAGCGCTCCTAGATTTAGTAAATGCCTTTGCGCAAATATTCCCAATTCATTTCCATTTTTACTGATGGTAGTTTAGTTAATATGGTATGAGATTACCAATAAACCTCATTTGTTATTTCTCTTTTCCGTTCCTTTAAGAAAGGGAGTCAGAAGTCAGCAAGCATAGGCCAGTGAGCTTAACCTGCATATTGTGTAAGGTGATGGAATCAATTATTAGAGACGCCATCACTGAACACATGACGTGTAACTCAATGTTGTGCGATAAGCAGTTTGGCTTCATTTTGGGCAGATCCACATCGCTGCAGTTGTTGGAAGGGAGCAACATAGATGTTATATACCTTGATTTCATGAAAACAGTCAATGCAGTACCTCACCAGCATCTTCTCAATAAGCTAATGAGATATGGTATGGCAAGACAAGCCCATCAATGGATCAGAGCTTTCTTATCAGACAGATCGCAGAGTTATAGTCAACAACTCTACATCAGAATGGAATACGGTTATCACTGGGATTCCCCAGGGCAGTGTGCTAGGACCTGTCCTCTTTGTCTTGTACATACATGTAAATGACCTCCCCGAGACTCTGACATCAGAAGCTTATATATGTACGCTGATGATACAAAGATCTTGTGTCTGATCAAAAGTGAGGAGGACCATAAAGTGCTGCAAGATGATCTGTTTAATCTACAGTATTGGTCCTACAAATGGTTGCTATGGTTTCACCCTGAGAATTGTAAAGTACATGTAATGACAGTTGGTAGAAGTCGGGGAGATGAGACGAGAGATTATTCTAAGAGAGATGAGAGTGATGAAGGGATTACTCTATGAGAGGTGAGAGTGATGATTGGCCCAAGCGCAGACTGATTAGATCAGCAAAGAGAAAGATCTAGGTGTCACAGTGTCACTCAATGTAATGTTACCAGTATTTATATGCCTGTGTACGCTAGTTCCAACTCTACATGTACAACAAACTCATCCCAAAACAACTAGTTCCAGCACAAATGAAGTACATTACCATCCAGAAAAATAAGAAATTTTTTTAGGACGTAGTTGGTTGATCACTACACAATACAAAGGGAATAATAATCTGGGAGTTCATTGCAGAGGACTGTACTAATCAAATAATGATACATCAGGAAATACAGGCTCGGTGACTATCTACCGCCTTACCGGTCTTAATACTGCACGAAGAAACAGCATCAGTGTAAATAACAACAACTTTCGTTTCCACTCAGGCCATCCTTAAATAATAGTTTGATTGTCCCCGCCTGACCGACGCTAAAAAATTCTGCCGACTCAAAATCTTTAAAGATTTTTTGATTATCCTCTCCCGATCCTGGTGGTTGGAGTAGGGTATATGTAGGTAGGTAGGGAAATTCTTTTTTTTCTACCTGCTGAAATATAACATTACAAAATTGAATTTAAAGAACAAAACTTGAAGGTTTTAATTTGAACTTTGAAAAAGAAACTCCAAAGCAAACAGTTTCTAAAGGTTATATGAGCACCATTTTGAGGAAAGCAGTCAATTCAATCCCCCAAGGAACTTACATCAGGCATTTTGATGGAGCAGAGCTGAACAATGGGACCACCAAAGCCATTAAGACGTTTTATTCAGCATAACCCATGGTCCTTGGTGCAAAAAACCTGGTAGCAGCTACTAGGATATACATGTACGTACATGTAGTATCCATCATCGCTACTCTGTGTCTAAAGGCTGACATGTTTGTATCAGTGCCTCAAAGCTGCCTCGTCATTAGTATTAAACCTTCACTCTTCTGGTAGAACTCAATGGCTGATTTACACTTGAGACTGATCTTAGTGTCGATCGAGTCCAGAGTGCTAGGCCTACCAGGTGTTATGCCTTATATAGTGGCCTGAGGTGGGGCCAGTGTCTATAACATGTACAATTTGGCCAGCGACCTATTAGATTTTGCCCAGATTTTTTTTAACATCTTTAAAAATGTTCTCCAAAACCATTTGGGGAATCGATTCAAAAGTCATGAAACGTCATCTAGGGTAACAGCTGTACATACCACGTTTGTTCAAGGGCAGTTGAGTGGCCAAATGGTTTGGCAAGCCATCTTAGATGACCTAGTTTTCGCGAAAACATGTTCTCTAGAACTGCTGAATGGACTACGGGCCATTAAAGTTTGTTCAAGGGAAGTTAATCTGTCAAAAAGACCAGGCTACCATGGGTGATTCAAGATGTAGCATGTTTGGCAACAATTATTGGATATTTTTATTTGATGGATTTTTAAGCCAAAGTTTGTTTTTAGCTCACCTGGCCAGAATGGCCAAGTGAGCTTATGCCATGGCGACCATCCATCGTCTGTCCGGCGTCCATCCATCCATCCGTCAACTTTTCTTTAAACAACTTCTTCTCAAGAACCACTGGGCCGATTTCAATTATATTTGGCAGGAAGTATCCGTAGGGCATAGGGGTCCAAGTTTGTTTAAATAAAGGGGATCGGCCGATTTGGCCGGTGGCCATCTTGGATTTTGGCCGATTTTAGGAAATGGCTTTAAAAATCTTCTCCAAAACCGCTTAGTGGATCGATTCAAAACTCACGAAATATCATTAAGGGCAAGAGCTGAACCAAATTTGTTCGAAGGAACTTGATTGGCCAAATTGTTCAGCGGCCATCTTGGATGACCTAGTTTTCGTGAAAACGACTTATTCTGCAGAACCGCTGAACGGATCGGGCTGAAATTTTGGGGATATGATTATGGACTATGGGCCATTAAAGTTTGTTCATGGGAAGTTGATAGGTAAAAAACATGGCCGCCGTGGACCAATCAAATTTTAGCGTGTTTGGCTGCCATATTCAATTTTTTGATTTGATCGATTTTGAAGCCGAAATTGGTTTTCTTATCTCCGCTTGCTTGTCAGTCATCTGTTCTATAGCGATGACCCCATCCGCCTTCTGTATGTCCATCCATCCATCTGTCTGTCCGTCACCAACCATGGCGGCTCATTTTGCTATTTCTTGATGGATTGACACCAAACTTTGTCACAATGTTAATGTCGGCATCTAATATCTGCGTTGTGAAAATGAAACTGATAGGATGTCAAATGCCAGAGTTAACACACCTTAAATATCTGCAGTCTCACTTTCATAGGACAAATACAGGTTTGTTCCCACCGTCTATTGATTTATCACCATGTCAGATTTTATTGCCAAACTAGATATTAAATTCCAATTAACAGATTAACCTTTCCAATACTGCCGAAATATTTAAGATATGTATTATGTGCTCTGACATCTATGCTCTTAAAAATATTTTGAAATGTATTTGATTGAAAGTTGTTGCTGCCTTAGGCAGCAATGAAAGTTGTTGCTGCCTAAGGCAGCAATGACTTTCGGTCAAATTATTTTTTAAATCAACTCCAGCTCACCCTACCCCTGCTGCTAACTTGGTGATTCTGCCAGATGCGCATGTGTTAAATGGATTGTGTGGTGGTGGGGAATAACCTGCTATAAAGACCACCTACCTGCCTTTAGAGACCATTTTCTTCAATTGTATTTAAACCTCTGGTAACCGTCTGACAGTTTTTGCAGACGACATATTCCAAAGGTTATATCTCTGAACCTGATAAATAGTTTGAAGCCACCAACAACTTTCATTCGAATTGTTTTCAAAATATTCAAAAAGTCAAGAGCTTTTGAAAATTGAAATTATTGGCTGCACTGGCTTGCAGTAGTGAGACAGTTAAGAAACCATCTGTAGTTAGCACTGATATCATCTATTTTCACTTAAACATTGTTCAAAATCACTAATGCAAAAAAACAGTCCAGAGATTGTTGTCAATATCTCGAAAACTAATCCATTTGACTGAAAGTCATTGGAAGTGACACAGATGGATGTAAAACTTTGGTAAGATTAGTTTAAATTCCAGGTGAGCGATACAGGCCCATTGGGCCTCTTGTATATATAGTTTTTGTCGAACCCATAGCGAAGTGGAGAATCTAGACGTAGCGATCCAAATGTCCAGGTAAATGTTAGTTTTTAAATGGGTATTTATTTCATCACGGACTAATCCGATATTAATAAAACTTTACAGATTTCATCTATACCATCATTGGATCTAGTCTCCATCATAATTGGAATGATTTTCAAATTTTTTCCATATTTTTACAGGGTTTGGACTTAGCTTATTTTGCACCAAGAATTGGGATCTGCTAAAGATTTTCAAAAGACATTTAATTCCTCAAGGACTTAGCCGATGTCAATAAAACGTTACAGATTGTTTCTGCGCTATCATTGCATCCAGTCTCCATCATAATGATTGTGATTTTCAAATTTTTACATACTTTTCTGACGTTTGGCCATGGCTTAGAATATTTTTGTGAGATATATCAGGACTGTATAAGCCCAGAATTTGAAGAATGTTAAGGTTTTTCAGTTGACATTTAATCAGTGAAGGACTTATTAAAACTTTGCATTTTTGTTAAAATTATACCATCAATGCATTTAGTCATATAGACTAAATAAATAAGATTTTCTAATGTTTTCCTTATTTTTACCGGATTTGGATTTAGTTTATTTTTTATCTTGGATGAGCTAGTTCTTGTTGGAAGTCTGACCAAAACCTTAAGGTTTTACATATACATTAGGCGATGGCCTTTCTTGATGGATTACATATGTTCCAGGTGAGCAACACGGCTTTGGACTTATCGGTAGTTTATTTTTCTGTGATTTATACCCTGCATATTCCCAGAATTCAAGGTTTTAAAGGGTTTTGTCATACTTTTGCATAGTGTGGTCTTAGTTTATTTGTGTGTGATTTATCTCCATTTCAAGAATTAGTATAACAGTTAATTTTTTCGATAGATTTCAGTTGATTTATCAAGGGTATATACGTTTTAAGAAATCCTTATTCTCGACACTGCCACATATAATGAGTGATCTGCGGGAAAAACTAAAGAGCTTAGTCTATCTAGTTTAGTTAACCCTTTAATGTTAATGCAGGCCAAAACCGGCCTCTGCTAATAATATTGGTCTTGTGGAATGTCCAGTTACAGACAGAGAGAATACGATTTTTGACAATTTACCACTGGAATGACTGGCTCAATAACCGAGCCAGTCATTCCAGTGATAAATTGTCAAAAATTGTATTCTCTCGATATGTAAATGGCCATTCAATAAGAAAATATTTAAATTTTCATGACCAAATCTGACCATTAAAGGGTTAAATGTGCCTAGTGTTTTCTTGTATTCAGATTAGTATTCCTGAAGACCTTCCTAGACAGCTACTGCGCTTGTTATTGTCAATATGGCCATGTAATGGACTTCGATCTGTTGGAGTGACTCCCCGCTGTGCAGCTGCGTGTCATCGTGAATATGGCCGTGTCACAGATCCTGATTGTCACCACCAGAGGAGAACTAATTCTTCAACATAAATGTATCTTTTTAGAATTCAGTCTTCTTTGAAGCAATGATTTATCCTGTTGTTGAATCTATGTGCAATAGTACGTAGTAGTAGTAGTAGTAGTAATTAGTAGTAGTAGTTAGTAGTAGATGTAAAGACTGGTAAAGTATGGCTTATTTGCCAATCATGACTGGTAAAGTATGGCTTATTTGCCAATCATGACTGGTAAAGTATGACTTTTATGCCAATCATGACTGGTAAAGTATAACTAGTATGCCAATCATGACTGGTAATGTATGACTTTTATGCCAATCATGACTGGTAACGTATAACTAGTATGCCAATCATGACTGGTAAAGTAAGACGATTATGCCAATCATGACTGATAAAGTTTGACTATTATGCCAATCATGACTGATAAAGTATGACTTATGCCAATCATGACTGGTAATGTATGACTTTTATGCCAATCATGACTGGTAATGTATGACTTTTATGCCAATCATGACTGATAAAGTATAACTAGTATGCCAATCATGACTGGTCAAGTATGACTATTATGCCAATCATGACTGGTAATGTATGACTTTTATGCCAATCATGACTGATAAAGTATAACTAGTATGCCAATCATGACTGGTAATGTATGACTTTTATGCCAATCATGACTGGTAACGTATAACTAGTATGCCAATCATGACTGGTAAAGTAAGACGATTATGCCAATCATGACTGATAAAGTTTGACTATTATGCCAATCATGACTGATAAAGTATGACTTATGCCAATCATGACTGGTAAAGTATGACTATTATGCCAATCATGACTGATAAAGTATAACTAGTATGCCAATCATGACTGGTAATGTATGACTTTTATGCCAATCATGACTGGTAACGTATAACTAGTATGCCAATCATGACTGGTAAAGTAAGACTATTATGCCAATCATGACTGATAAAGTATGACTATTATGCCAATCATGACTGATAAAGTATGACTTATGCCAATCATGACTGGTAAAGTATGACTTTTATGCCAATCATGACTGGTAAAGTATGACTATTATGCCAATCATGACTGGTAAAGTATGACTTATGCCAATCATGACCGGTAAAGTATGACTATTATGCCAATCATGACTGGTCAAGTATGACTATTATGCCAATCATGACTGGTAAAGTATGACTAGTATGCCAATCATGACTGGTAAAGTAAGACTATTATGCCAATCATGACTGATAAAGTATGACTATTATGCCAATCATGACTGGTAAAGTTAGACTATTATGCCAATCATGACTGATAAAGTAAGACTATTATGCCAATCATGACTGGTAAAGTAAGACTATTATGCCAATCATGACTGATAAAGTATGACTATTATGCCAATCATGACTGGTAAAGTTAGACTATTATGCCAATCATGACTGATAAAGTAAGACTATTATGCCAATCACGACTGGTAAAGTATGACTATTATGCCAATCATGACTGGTAAAGTAAGACTATTATGCCAATCATGACTGGTAAAGTAAGACTTATGCCAATCATGACTGGTAAAGTATGACTATTATGCCAATCATGACTGATAAAGTATGACTATTATGCCAATCATGACTGGTAAAGTATGACTATTATGCCAATCATGACTGGTAAAGTAAGACTATTATGCCAATCATGACTGGTAAAGTATGACTATTATGCCAATCATGACTGGTAAAGTAAGACTATTATGCCAATCATGACTGATAAAGTATGACTATTATGCCAATCATGACTGATAAAGTATGACTTATGCCAATCATGACTGGTAAAGTATGACTTTTATGCCAATCATGACTGGTAAAGTATGACTATTATGCCAATCATGACTGGTAAAGTAAGACTTATGCCAATCATGACCGGTAAAGTATGACTATTATGCCAATCATGACTGGTCAAGTATGACTATTATGCCAATCATGACTGGTAAAGTATGACTAGTATGCCAATCATGACTGGTAAAGTAAGACTATTATGCCAATCATGACTGGTAAAGTAAGACTATTATGCCAATCATGACTGGTAAAGTATGACTATTATGCCAATCCTGACTGGTAAAGTAAGACTATTATGCCAATCATGACTGGTAAAGTATGACTATTATGCCAATCATGACTGGTAAAGTATGACTATTATGCCAATCATGACTGGTCAAGTATGACTATTATGCCAATCATGACTGGTAAAGTAAGACTATTATGCCAATCAAGACTGGTAAAGTAAGACTATTATGCCAATCATGACTGGTAAAGTTAGACTATTATGCCAATCATGACTGATAAAGTAAGACTATTATGCCAATCACGACTGGTAAAGTAAGACTATTATGCCAATCACGACTGGTAAAGGATGACTATTATGCCAATCATGACTGATAAAGTAAGACTATTATGCCAATCATGACTGATAAAGTAAGACTATTATGCCAATCACGACTGGTAAAGTATGACTATTATGCCAATCATGACTGATAAAGTAAGACTATTATGCCAATCACGACTGGTAAAGTATGACTATTATGCCAATCATGACTGGTAAAGTAAGACTATTATGCCAATCATGACTGGTAAAGTATGACTATTATGCCAATCATGACTGGTAAAGTATGACTATTATGCCAATCATGACTGGTAAAGTAAGACTATTATGCCAATCATGACTGATAAAGTATGACTATTATGCCAATCATGACTGGTAAAGTAAGACTATTATGCCAATCATGACTGATAAAGTATGACTATTATGCCAATCATGACTGATAAAGTATGACGTATGCCAATCATGACTGGTAAAGTATGACTTTTATGCAAATCATGACTGGTAAAGTATGACTATTATGCCAATCATGACTGGTCAAGTATGACTATTATGCCAATCATGACTGGTAAAGTATGACTATTATGCCAATCATGACTGGTCAAGTATGACTATTATGCCAATCATGACTGGTAAAGTATGACTAGTATGCCAATCATGACTGGTAAAGTTAGACTATTATGCCAATCATGACTGATAAAGTATGACTATTATGCCAATCATGACTGATAAAGTAAGACTATTATGCCAATCACGACTGGTAAAGTATGACTATTATGCCAATCATGACTGGTAAAGTAAGACTATTATGCCAATCATGACTGGTAAAGTAAGACTTATGCCAATCATGACTGGTAAAGTAAGACTATTATGCCAATCATGACTGATAAAGTATGACTATTATGCCAATCATGACTGGTAAAGTAAGACTATTATGCCAATCATGACTGGTAAAGTATGACTATTATGCCAATCATGACTGGTAAAGTAAGACTATTATGCCAATCATGACTGGTAAAGTATGACTATTATGCCAATCCTGACTGATAAAGTATGACTTATGCCAATCATGACTGGTAAAGTATGACTATTATGCCAATCATGACTGGTAAAGTAAGACTATTATGCCAATCATGACTGGTAAAGTAAGACTATTATGCCAATCATGACTGGTAAAGTATGACTATTATGCCAATCATGACTGGTAAAGTAAGACTATTATGCCAATCATGACTGGTAAAGTATGACTATTATGCCAATCATGACTGGTAAAGTAAGACTATTATGCCAATCATGACTGATAAAGTATGACTATTATGCCAATCATGACTGGTAAAGTATGACTATTATGCCAATCATGACTGATAAAGTATGACTTATGCCAATCATGACTGATAAAGTATGACTATTATGCCAATCAAGACTGGTAAAGTATGACTATTATGCCAATCATGACTGGTAAAGTAAGACTATTATGCCAATCATGACTGGTAAAGTAAGACTATTATGCCAATCATGACTGGTAAAGTAAGACTATTATGCCAATCATGACTGGTAAAGTATGACTATTATGCCAATCATGACTGGTAAAGTATGACTATTATGCCAATCATGACTGGTAAAGTAAGACTATTATGCCAATCATGACTGGTAAAGTAAGACTATTATGCCAATCATGACTGGTAAAGTAAGACTATTATGCCAATCATGACTGATAAAGTATGACTATTATGCCAATCATGACTGGTAAAGTATGACTATTATGCCAATCATGACTGATAAAGTATGACTTATGCCAATCATGACTGATAAAGTATGACTATTATGCCAATCATAACTGGTAAAGTATGACTTATGCCAATCATGACTGGTAAAGTATGACTATTATGCCAATCAAGACTGGTAAAGTATGACTATTATGCCAATCATGACTGGTAAAGTAAGACTATTATGCCAATCATGACTGGTAAAGTATGACTATTATGCCAATCATGACTGGTAAAGTAAGACTATTATGCCAATCATGACTGGTAAAGTATGACTATTATGCCAATCATGACTGGTAAAGTATGACTATTATGCCAATCATGACTGGTAAAGTAAGACTATTATGCCAATCATGACTGATAAAGTATGACTTATGCCAATCATGACTGGTAAAGTATGACTATTATGCCAATCATGACTGATAAAGTATGACTATTATGCCAATCATGACTGGTAAAGTAAGACTATTATGCCAATCATGACTGGTAAAGTATGACTATTATGCCAATCATGACTGATAAAGTATGACTTATGCCAATCATGACTGGGAGTATGACTTTTATGCCAATCATGACCGGTAAAGTATGACTATTATGCCAATCATAACTGGTAAAGTATCTGAAGCCTTTCATTTCTGTAGTGTACATTTTTCAAATAGGTAAGTTGTCAAATATATGTGAATTAAGCCTTTCACCGATGAATTTCATAAATCTCATTTACAAGGCAACCAACCATACAAGAAAACTGTTTAATATTTTGAAATTACTTTGACAGCAACGTCTTCCAGTCCAATTAATTTCAAAATATTCAGCAGAATACGTTTCATAGCGTAAATAATTTACTTTTACAGGGATTTGTCAGTAAAAGGGTTAATATTGGCTAGGGTAGACACAGTTTCCAAGGTTGTTTCAAAATATTCAACAGCTTTCCTGAGAGTAGAGTATGATTTCAACAGTGAAAGGGTTAATAGCGACATGCTGTACTTTGTAATGTATTCATGATCAATATCTACATTGTCATAACTTGATAATGATGTCCTGACGACATATTTGTTTCTCTCGATAATGTAAGACACGTGTTTGATAATTATTGATAGAAATGATTAACAAACATCAATAATAAGTGTCCTTGACAAAATTTACAGCAAGAAAGGATATCAGAAATTTAGATCCGGTGGAGATTTTTCGCAAGAAATTAGCTGAAAATAAGTCTGGAATTGGTGCTCCAACTATCGTAAGTTGGTCATATTGTAAGTTTATAAGTTTAACGGGTTATTCAGATAATAATGTACATGTATATAAAACAATGCCCTAAACATTCCTGTGTCACAATAAATGGACAGAATTTGATTATAAATGTGTAGGTCATTCTGCGAATTGAGACGTTCTTTAACTCTTCATGGCGACTTCGGACAGAACCGGCTTCTGAAGCGGTCTTAAGGAATTTCCATTTACAGGTCAAGAGAAGGCTGTTTTTGAAATTTTATCACTGGAATGACTGGCTCGGTAACCGAGCCAGTCATTCCAGTGGTAAATTTTCAAAAATAGTCTCCTCATGACCTAAAAATAGAGATTAAATAACCAGGTATTTTGATTTTCTTGACCAAATTCAGAGATTAAGAGGTTTTAAAGAGTGTAATCGCCACTCACTGATGCCATATATTGAGGATCTATTGTTTCGCTCGGTGAACACTGTTTGATATTAAAGAACAGCAGCATCATGTATTATGTCATTAGGCCACTTTAAATTTCTTTTTATTTGTCATGTGTGCCAGTCTAGCAGAAATTCCAAGAAAACCAACAGAAAGATTTGATGTGACCCTAGTATAGTTCGTATAGTGGTTAACACTTAGCGCTGCTTAACCGGAGAGACCAGTGTTCACATGTGAGCGGTTTGGCTATCTCACCATTGTTGGAAACAGGAGCAATTAGCTTCGCTTCTTGCCCCTCTCCACTGTGGAGTATAAATTTCAATTCAATTTATTTACACCCAGGCCACAATGTGGCATATGGGGTCCATTAACACATACATTTATACGGTCAATGGCGGTTACATGGAATGTTGGTAATTATTATTATTAGCTCACCTGGCCTGAAAGGCCAAGTGAGCTTATGCCATGGTGACTGTCCATCATATGTCTGTCCGTCCGTCATCCGTCCATCAACTTTTGCTTTAAAATGTATCTCCTCCTATACCGCTTGGCAGATTTTAATCAAATATGGCTAGAAGGATCCTATGAAGGTAGGCTCTAGAATTCCTATTCAGATTTTTGATTCGTCAATTTTTTGGGTGAAAATTTTAGATTTTATAAAAATTTACCGGAAGGTGTCAAAACGCATCTCCTCCTTAACTTTTTAACAGAATTCAGCCAAATTTGTTTGGACGGTCCTATAGTAGTAGGTTCTAGAACTTCTATTCAGATTTTTGATTCATCAATCTTTTGGGTGAAAATCTTAGATTTTGTAAAAAATTTACCGGAAAGTGTCAAAATGCATCTCCTCCTTAGCTTCTTAATAGATTTCAACTAAATTTGCCTGGAAGGATCCTATAGTGGTAGGCTCTAGAATGTATATTCAGAATTATGATTGGTACATTTTTTGTGTGAAAATCTTAGATTTTGTAAAAAATTTACCGGAAAGTGTCGGAGCGTATCTCCTCCTTAACTACTTGAGAGATTTCAGCCAAATTTGTCTTGAAGGATCCTATCGAGGTAGGCTCTGGAACCTGTAATCAAATTTTTTATTGTTCAATTTTTTTGGTTAAAATATTTGATTTTGTAAAAAATTTACTGGAAAGTGTCAAAACGTATCTCCTCCTTAGCTTCATGATAGAGTTTAACTAAATTTGTGTGGAAGAATTCTACAGTGGTATGCTCTAGAATTTCTATTCAAAATTTTGACTGGTAAATATTTTGGGGTGAAAATCTGAGATTTTGTCAAAAATTTACCGGAAAGTGTCACATGTCTCCTCCTTAGCTTCTTGACAGATTTCAACCAAATTTGCCTTTAAGGATTCTATAGAGGTAGGCTCTAGAACTACTATTCAGATTTTTGATTGGTCAATTTTTTTGCGTGAAAATCTTAGATTTACTGTAAGTTGTCGAACCACATCTCCTCGTTAGCCACTTGATGGATTTCAACGAAATTCAGCTAGAAGGACCATATGGCTGTAGCTCCTAGAACATCTATTCAGAATTTTAGCTTGTCAAATTTTGGTGAAAATCTTAGATTTTATGATAAACTTCATTTCTGTCACTAATGCCATTGTAATTTTGTGTTGCATAAAATGCTACTATTACATAACATTACCTGTTATACAATATTCTTGTTCACGTTTGTTAACCCTTTACTCACAGCATGCACATAGTGAGCTAACACCATGTCATTGTCATTAACGTCCAAACATGCCAAAGAACATGACTGTCATACGAGTCGACACAGACAATTATCTAAGAATGTTAATTTTGTTATTCCATTAACATTTTGACCAAATCAGATAAAAAAATTGGCACCTATCAAAGTTAATAAATTCAGTTTAATATCAAATTTATACACCTAGTGAACACTATAATTGGAATTATCAAGTCATGAGATTTTACTCTAAATCGTTATCGGCAGGGATTATAGAAATCGTTTTCATGCGTGTAATTCTGTGTCCACTCGAAAACTTGACGATTCACTTCATATTTTGAACATGAGAGATGAGACCTTGACTGGCATTCAGTTTGGCTAAAATACAGCAGCAGTTATGCGCTTGAATGCTTGAAAAAAATTGTCAGATTTATTCACTAGATTTCTTGAAAAATTGTGAAATATTTGGATTCAAAATTGGAGTACAAACATGATTCTTCGGTCAAATTGTCATGGTAGATTTACTAAGACCTTATTTCGAAGATTATTCCGTATTAAAACATAGAATCTATCTGTCATCATGGAGAAGTTTCACGAAATATATTTTCATGAGATATAAACTACCCAGTATTTCAAATGCTAATGTTGTGGGTGAGCGACAGGCCGTTAGGCCTCTTGTTAATATTATTATTATTATTATTATTACATGTACTGTTATTATTATTATTATTATTATTATTATTATCCAATGGGGACCGTAATGGCATAAATGACTGAACAATCCCCAGCCTAGATATGGCCTAAATGGGACCTAGAAATTAGTAACTCGATATACATGTAGGCCAATCAAAGAATAAACGGCAATACGTCCTTGTACTACCTGGCCTTTCAGATGAATAGCCAACGTGTCTCTAATAGCTTTCACATAGTGCTTTAACCCTCAAATTGTTCAAGTAAATTTTCTCATAGAAATTATCCATTCGCAGACCAAGGAAAGATTATTTTTGAAAACTTACCAGTTACCACTGGAATGACTGGCTCAATTAAAAAGTCTTCGCTTAGCGATAATACATGTACATCCTATGGGGCGAGTAGTATTTACTGAACATTTTTAGAATAACTTGAGAGCAAATTGTTGTTTTCTGTTTCTATGTTAATAAGAATGTTCAGTTAATTTATTCTCAAAATAGACAGACAGACAGACTAAGGCTTTGAACACTAGTTGAATGATTAACTTTTTAGCACTCGCAGACTTCAACTCTCACGCATTTGGCATCATCCTCACTCACTCACGCACCTACATGTACATGCAAATCTCATGCATCTAGCATTTTCAATAAAGGAAAACTCACCATATCTTATACTAACCATTCATGTGATAGAAGTTCCCACCCATAATCCATCCCTGACATTTTAGCTTTTTATCAACACCGAAACATATTCATGCTTTAGTAGCAAAATGTTGACACGTCTTTAGCCTATGATGGCAGTCATGATTTACTTTTCAACCAATCAGAAAAAGTATAGCGTGTTTGCCTCGGCATATACGCACAGTCAGAGAGGTGCCACCTATAGCTTGGCAGTGTGGTATAAAAGCAATCATACATGTAAGCTGTTGAATATTTTATGCAGCAATAACTTCCAGTCGAATTAGTTTCAAAATATCCAATGTGATAAGTATTAAATAATAAAGAATGTAATACATTAGCACTTACATGACATCACACACTCACTTGAGGAGACAAAATGGTGGTGATCACTATTCAACATATATACACAACATTACAAAGCAGATAATTGTGATAAAGATAATGGAATGGGACAGGATATGAATGATATGGAATCTACAAACCATAATCTATCTGTGTAATGCAAATTTGAGATGAGATTAGCATCACTTTAAAGTACATTTACTTGTACTGTAAAATAGGCTTGTGCGATTACGTGAATAAATTGAAAATCACAATTATGTTTTCAATCGTGAATTTATATGATTAAAAAATAAATAATCGAATAATCGTGAACATCTTCTATTGCATAAAATATTTCAAAACCTAACTTTTAATTACTTTTTAACGCGATCGTTCATGAAAAATGACATTTTTCTTAGTGAATGTATGTCCATTTGCAGAGCAAGAGAAGCCTATTTTTGAAAATGTATGTCACAACATTGCAGCTTTCGTTATTGATATTCGTTTGTTGTTATGTCTTGGTAATTTGTACCCAAGCTGATTAATGGAGTAATCACGATTATTTTTAAATAATCAATCGTGATCACTCGACGCAATAATCGCGCAAGCCTACTGTAAAAAGACTAATTTCATACCTCAAGATTTCGTCAGATTATCTGACAAGAAACTGTTGTTGGGCAATCACGATCTCCATAGTGCCAACTTGGAGCCCGGATATTTTAGGGAAATTGATAGATTCTTTTGCATCTCAGAGAATTTCTCAGAGTATCTAATTTATAAAATTTTCAATGGGAGATCCTTGAACTCCACCCCCTCTACCTTAGGGAGTGTGGGTATGCCATCCCTGACCCTCCTCCAGGGAGTGGGGGTATGCCATCCCTGACCC
The DNA here is from genome assembly GCA_034401795.1 of Chaetoderma sp. LZ-2023a. Taxonomy (NCBI): domain Eukaryota; kingdom Metazoa; phylum Mollusca; class Caudofoveata; order Chaetodermatida; family Chaetodermatidae; genus Chaetoderma; species Chaetoderma sp. LZ-2023a. The sequence goes on from CM067373.1 coordinate 154,781,012, forward strand.
TCCTCCAGGGAGTGGGGGTACGCTATCCCTGACCCTCCTCCAGGGAGTGGGGGTACGCTATGCCTGACCCTCCTCCAGGGAGTGGGGGTACGCTATGCCTGACCCTCCTCCAGGGAGTGGGGGTACGCTATCCCTGACCCTCCTCCAGGGAGTGGGGTACGCTATCCCTGACCCTCCTCCAGGGAGTGGAGGTATGCTATCCCTGACCCTCCTCCAGGGAGTGGGGGTACGCTATGCCTGACCCTCCTCCAGGGAGTTGGGGTACGCTATGCCTGACCCTCCTCCAGGGAGTTGGGGTACGCTATGCCTGACCCTCCTCCAGGGAGTGGGGGTATGCTATCCCTGACCCTCCTCCAGGGAGTGGGGTACGCTATCCCTGACCCTCCTCCAGGGAGTGGAGGTATGCTATCCCTGACCCTCCTCCAAATCTCACTGTTTCAGTCTTCAAAAGTTGAGAGCTCTACACTCAAGTTGGCCCAAGACGGCCTTTGCAGTAGTCTTGAGAAATAACCAAGAGAAGACCATTTTGAAAATTTTCTCCATGTATGAAATTTTTGTAATTTTCTTGGACAAATTTAAGTGTTAAAGGGTTTAACCCTTTCACTGACAAATCCTTGTAAAAGTAAATTCTTTACGATATAAAACTTACTCTGTTGAGCATTTTGAAATCAATTTGACTTCCAGTCAAATTAATCTCAAAATATTCGAGTTTTCCTGTAGGATTTTTGAGATATGGGGAATTCATCGGTAAAAGGGTTAAATAACCAGTCTGGTCAGGTTGAATCTACTCTCAGTAACGCGCAGAGTAAGCATGTTGTTCTACTCTGTTTTCATTTATTTATTGCTTCCATCTTTGCTGAAATATGTTTCGTTTCTTGCAGAAACACGATGACGTTACCTTTCATCTTATCAAGCGATCAGGCCTGTATTTTGTGGCCGTCGTGAAGGCGGATCGTCTATCAGCTATTGTCGCCACAGAGCTGCTAACGAGGTATTGAACAGCTTACCTGTACATGGCTGTTTTAATACGGCATTGACAAACATGTTTAACAATTCTCCAACAGCATCTCATGTAGCAGTCTAGTCGTCGTGATAACGTTACATGATGGTCGGTCATTACGTTAGAGGCATATTCTCGTTAGAGGCCTATTCTCGGCACAATGCGATGCCTATATCTTTAGATTGCACGAGGTTGCTGCCTTGCGCAGTAACAGCTCGCAATCAATTTGATTTCAAAATATTCAAGAGAATAGATATTGCACATGTAACATGTACTATCCTGTAAGGATAAAAAATAGGCGTGGGCACGGGCTAAAACTAATTTGATGTTCAAATATAGAAATTATTGTGTAGCTGTTATACATAAAGGTCATACTTGTATGTAGATTAAGGAATGCATCTGAAAATAAGTACTCGGGCATAGAGTGTATATCCTATTATCCAGAATGCCCATTTGCAGGCCAAGAGAATACTAAATAAAATTTCCCACTGGGATATCTGGCTCCGTTATCGAGCCAGGCATTCTAGTGGTAAAATTAAAAAAACAGTCTTCTGCTAGCTTGCATATGAACATTCCTTAAAACCACTGTGGAGGCTGTTTTTGACCATTTTAACCCTTTAATGGTCATACCGGCCAAGATTATCATCTACTGGGATGTCCATTTACAGGTCAATGGAATACAATTTTTGAAAATTTACCACTGGAATGACTGGCTCAATAACTGAGCCAGTCATTCCAGTGATAAATTTTCAAAAATTGTTTTCCCTTGGCCTGTAAATGGACATTCAATAGGCAGATATTTAGATTTTCTTGACGAAATTTGACCATTAAAGATTTAACACATTCAAAGAGTAAAGTGGCCCTATTGTTATATATAGACTATCAATGTGCTGAATAATTTTAAAACATTTATCCTGAACGTGTCTGGCTTCGATGATGGTAAATGAAGTTCTTATCTTAATCATCAACACAACCTTGCTAAGTAATTGCAGGGCTAGAAATTAACCACTGATCCATGATCCGTAGACCTTTTGTGCATAAAGATCAGTAACGGATCACTGTTTTAGGACAGTAATTGATCTGTCTGGATCACTGTCATATGACTTCATCAGTAATAAGTAGTAAGTGTATGACATAATTCATACAGGATTTACTGTCCGCTTCATCAACCAGTTACTGTAATCTGTGGTATTTTAAGTGTTCAAGCCGAGCAAATATCGCCTTTACAGTGGTCTTGAGAAATGTCCATTTGCAGGCCAAGAGAATAATTTTTTCTTTGAAGAGTTACGTTATTTCGGAGCTATGCCAGGGTTCACACAGAAATTAGGAAAACTGAATTCAAGGTCTTTAAAAGGATTTTTAACAACAATAAAAAGAATTTTAAAAACTTACGGCCTATTTTACTTTCCCTTCTATCCATCCATTCCTCTCTTCATGACTGTTTTGCTTGGTCTGCCAAATACACGGAAGTGGGACAATAACAAATTCAAGGTTTCACAAGGAAATTTTCAGTTTTTGCTAAATTCTAGGACTTTCAAGGCTTTGAAAATGCAATAATTTTTTTCAAGTATTTTCACGGTTGTAGAAACCATGTATACTGTACATATTCATTGTTTTTCCCTCCTCTAGACTTCACCACATTTGTAAGGATTTCTGCGGTGCTGTTACCGAGGATACAATGCGGTCTAATTTACTGCTCATTCAGGAACTACTTATGGAGATGTTTGTGAGTACTGCTGTTTACTGAGTCATATAATAGTTGATGTTTATTCCTGAAATTCAACTGCCTCAATTTCAAGAGGACTTTGACTGTACAGGAATATTGTTGAATGTTTTGAAAATAATTTGAGGGCAACGCGTTGCTTAACCTTTTAACCCTTGAATTAGTTCCAGAAAATGAAATTTTCTCGTGGAAAATGTCCATTTGCAGACCAAGAGAAGACTATTTTTGAAAAATTTACCACTGGAATGACTGGCCAGTCATTCCAGTGGTAAATTTTCAAAAATAGTCTTCTCTTGGTCTGCAAATGGACATTTTCCAAGACCACTGCTGAAGCCAGTTTTGGCTGATATGAGTGTTAAAGTGTTAATGTTGTCACCTACATATTGTACGTAATCAGTATGGAGGCGCGTGTCTTGTGGTGTCTTCAAATGCCTTCAAACTTGTTAAATGCCTTCAACAGATCACATGGCCATAGGAGCACCTGATTGTGGCGCTTGATAGGGCTTGTCCTAAATGAAAACTTGTGACAGTTTCCCTGATCAAACCGGTTTAACTGAAATATCAATTTCGGGGGCTCGAATGATTGAAAATAATTTGAAATATGTAGTTTTCATTAGCTACAGAACATGTATTTAGCGATTTGACAACTGTCGTAAATTGCCACTAAATTAAAAGAACATGTACTATGTACGATTGTTCACTTCCATGCTATCCATCTCAAAGTAGTAGTTAAAATATATAAAATGAATAAAGTCTGGTTCATGTGATATAGTGAAATTAACATCCTAACTGAACCACCAAACGGATCGGGCCGAAATATGGGCGATATGATTAGGGACAAAGGGCCATTAAAGTTGTTCATGGGAAGTTAACACATAAAAAAACATGGCCACCGTGGGACAATCAAAATGCAGTGTGTACTGTTTGGCGGCCATATTGTTCTTTATTTGATGGATCTTGAAAGCTGAAATTGGTTTTATGTAGGTATTTGGATATTCTGATTTCAAATTTGCCATGTTCAAAACTAGCAGATAAATGGTTTGTCAGCCGTCTTGGATCTTTTCCCACCAAAGGCTCCCATACTAAAGCAATTATAGTAAATTTTAAATGTCTTCTCGAGAACCTCTAGGCCGATTTCAGGTATATTTGGGTGAAAGCATCCTTAGGGCATATAGGTACAGGTTTCTTCAAACAAAAGCAGTCACTCATGTCACTTTTAGATAGTTGGTGACCCTAAGTTTATAATAGAGGTTACAGAACAGCTCAGAAATAATTTAGAATGTTTGCAAAGCAAAATAAAATGTACCATTGAATATTTTTGATTTAATTTGATTGGAAACAATCGCTGTCTAAGGCAACAATGGCTTCCCATCAAAGTAAGTCCAAAATAATCAATTTGAACATAACTTACATGTACATCATTTTCAAAATTGTACTATAACTTTTGTCGGTTGTTTTAGAAACATTTTAACTTATTTATGCCCTATACTGTAGTTTTCATGATGTAGATGCTGAAATTTGATAATTAGTATAGTTAATGTTACCTGTTGTTTCCCAGTGCCAGGGCTATGTTCAGCTGTGCAGTACAGAGAAACTGAAAGCTTACATTCAGTCAGACCCGATACCTGTACGTCCATCAAGATCATCGTCTGAAGAAACTGTAGCCAGATTGGTGTGTACAGACATATACACAGATACATATATATACATCTACAGACATATTCATGCATGCACACACACACGCATGCACTCGCGCACACACACATACATGCACACACGAGATGATCTGAAGGAGAAGCCATAGCCAGATTGGTATGTACAGAGATTCACACTGATCAGATACATGCATGCACACACAAACACACACACACAAGCATGCATGTATGCACACACATTCACAAAAAACTTTATAAAGAAGGTTCACGGGACTATTGCATGCATCATGTAGAATATGTTGTACTTTACCTGCGAGTGTTTAACCATTTATTAGTCAAGATTGTTTGAGAAAATCATAAATTCTGCTAATTGAATGGACTTTTGAAGGATAACAGAAGAGTGTTTTTGAAACTTTAATCACTGGAATGACTGGCTCGGTTATGGCAGCAACAGCGCCCAGTCAAATTAGTTTCAAAACATTCAACAGAATATTTATTAAATAGTAAAAGCAAACAATTTGTACAACGCATAGACCGTCTTCAAATATGCATTCGTGACATACTTATCGACGTCATTCATTATGATGTCATTGTACACATCACGCAGTTCATTATGACATCATATGATAGGTGGCTACTCTGGTAGTTCCTCCAGTGATAAAATTTCAAAACTACTCTCTTCAGCGGTTTTTGTCGGCTTGACTGTTAAAGGGTTAAAGTCTAATCTGGTGACAAATATATGTGAATTCACCTTTCCAGAGTAGCCACCTATCATATGATGTCATAATGAACTGCGTGATGTGTACAATGACATCATAATGAATGACGTCGATAAGTATGTCACGAATGCATATTTGAAGACGGTCTATGCGTTGTACAAATTGTTTGCTTTTACTATTTAATAAATATTCTGTTGAATGTTTTGAAACTAATTTGACTGGGAGCTGTTGCTGCCATAGGCAGCAACAGCACCCAGTCAAATTAGCTACAAAATATTCAACAGCTTCCCCGTATAGTTTTCAGGAAATTAATAGCTAGGGCATTTGGGGATCGATCAATCCCAACACGGCGAGGTGTGGGTGGAGCTTAGCTAGTGATGGGTGGGGCATAGCTAAAAACCGAAAGGTCCATTGAGTGAATGATATGTGAATATAACATGCCTATAAAGGACACCTTGGGGACCATATAAAACTGTATGCTCATAGATCCGCTTTCTATTGGTCAGTTTGGAATGGAGCAGAGAATGCCATCGAACACAGCGGCTAACCAGCCAGTGATGACACACGGGACAGCACATCAGGTATAGCAGATAGTTACATGTACCGTAATTATAACTGTGGCACATCTTAATGGGTGATTATGATCTGTCACTTAAAGGTACATATTCACACCAAATTGCTTGAAAATAAAACTTTAAATTGTATACTCTTAGATATTTAAATTGTGTATCTAAATGTAATGAAACAAAATAAATCTTAACGGATGCTGGTTTTATTCCATACAAATTAATATAATTTTTTAGTTGTGAAACTGAATTAGGGACTCGTGTGTCTAATTCAATTTCACAACTTAAAAAAAATATTAACTTACGTAGTGAAATCGGCATATGTTAAGATTTATTTCGTTTCATAATATTTGGCTACACAGTTTAAGCTCCTGAAAGCATATAATTTGAACAATATAATTTTGAAGCATTTTGGTGTGAATATGCACCTCTAAGTATGTAGGCTGACATCACAATCATAATTGATAGAGAATACTCTGCTATGTTTGGTTGGTTTTTGGGTTGTTTTTTTTACATTGGGGAAACAGTATTGGACGATCAACGTACATTGATATTCCATCTTCAAGTGTGCGAATTGTATGTCTTTGATGGATTTCATACTTAACAAACATTCTGTAAAATATTTTGAAATTAATGTTACAGAACGCTGTTGCTGTGACAGTCGTAATTGTAAAATCTTCAACAGCTTACCTGTATACTTACCTTGAAGTTGGGAATTCAGGGTTCAAAGTATAAATCGATGCCAGCACGTGCAAAGAGTGGGCGGAGCTTAGCTGGAGATTGGCGGGACATAGATAGAAATGGCTCCCTCTATTATTGTCTTGTCTGTCAAGAAGCGAGGTACATACATGTATGGTAGGTATCACTTTTTCCACAATGCCGGCACCATCAATATTAAGTTTTGCATTTCTCCAATTGCTTTCATTTATATTTTACTTTTTCACTGACAAATCCCTGAAAAAGTATATTCTTTACAATATAAAACTTATTCTGTTGAAAATTTTGAAATTAATTTGACTGGAAGCCGTTGTTGCCAAAGGCAGCAACGGCGTCCAGTCAAATTCATTTCAAAATATTCAACAGTGTTCATGTATGGTAACATTGAAAATGAGATAAGGGGAATTCATTGGTGAAATGGTTACGGCTTGGTTAAAGTCGGTCATACATGTAACTTTGAAACTTAGTTGCCTATACTGAGAAATTTGCGAAATAAGATAGTACTAAAAAGGTCAAATGTTAAGGTCACTGATCTTTGTACAAATCCCTTGCTTGGAGTGGTGTGTTTCCGCAGCAAACTACTAATTCTTTAGCGGTAAAGATTGTTCAAGAAAATTTAATTGTTCAAGAAAATTTAAATCTTTGATTAATAAATGTTCCTTTGCAGGCCAAGAGAAGAAAGACCTTTTGAAAATTTATTCATGGAATAACTGGCTCGGGTAGATTTTCAAAAATAGTCTTCTTTTGGCCTTCAAATGTATTTTTCAGTAGAAGCCTTGTTAATTTGCTGTAAGCATTCGATAAGTAATATTGTGTATATTTGTGTTGTTTTGTAGCCAAGTGAGAAGAGCAATGAGGTGTTTGTGGATGTGGTTGAACGGTTAACTGTGCTCGTCAACTCTGATGTATGTATTGTGTCAGGGACAAACATTTCTACTTTGAATAATACTTACCAGATATACTATTATGATAATGTCTATTATCTAGTCTGGCTCAAAATAAACGATTAAAACTTCACACTCTCCATGATCCTGCCCATACTGTGTCCGGGAATTACCATAGCCTCCAGGTACCGAGTCAATCGGGTACCCATCGGGCATCCAGTTCTCAGGGACCTGGCCGTTCGTGATCATATAGGTCCTCTAATAAGAGGCTATATGAAGACGTCAGGAAGGGTGGCGGCTCGGGACACGGCGGCTACCGTAAGGATAGCCGTGGTGGCAGTTCCGGGTCATATTCCAAGAAGCCACGAGGTGGGGGACGGGGCTGACGGTCTTCCTGCGAGACCCATACCGGTGGCGCCAGGAATGCAGGGAGTCGAGAATTTTCACCAAAACGAATTAACCTCTTGTCGCACAACATCGACCCCGAGCTGTGTGCAGATTCCTTCCATCGGAGGCAGACTTCAGCTGTTCTCAAACCAGTGGGAACAGGTCGTGCAAGATTGTTTAGTCTGTCATTGGCTAAGAAAACGGCTACGAACCGGACTGGCTCATCCGTCAATCGTTAGTTCCGTTAATGTCGACTCCCGGAATCCGATCGTCTAGATGTCATTTGCTCCGAAATCAAAGATCTTCAACGGAAGAATGCGATTCATTTAGTCTGTAATCAGTCCTCCCTGGGCTTCTATTCGATAATTTTCCTCGTTCCGAAACGCACCGGAGATTGGAGACCGATTCTTAACCTCAAACCATTCATTTTTTCACCAAAATTTCAGATGGAGACTGTGCCAGTGATGATGACAGAGCTGAGAAAAGGCATGTGGGCAGTATCGATTGATCTGAAGGACGCATATTTTCATATTCCAATGTCAATTCCTTTTTAGAAATACCTTCGCTTTGCATTCCAAGACAATGTCTGGGAGTTCAATGCATTACTGTTCGGTCTGTCCACAGCCCCAAGGGTCTTCACCAACGTGGTTCTCGCCATGGCTTCTTATCTTCGCAGGAGAAACATAGCTGTTCATACTTACATAGACGACTGGCTGCTGAAGGCGAGGAATCCAATCACTGCTCAACAATCTTCAGGTAGTCCTAGCCTTACTAAACGACCTACAAAATGAATGAAGGATTGTGAATCTAGAGAAATCAGAATTGCCTCCATCCCAGGAGTTTGTATATCTGGGAATTCTTTTGAATCTCAGGGATGGTGTGGCTTTTCCGGCGGAAAGCAGAGTCAAGAGCTTTATTGCAGTTCTGGGGTCAATTTCTCTAGGAGCCTATCTGATGGCGAGTCAATTTCTCAGAATACTGGGTTTACTAGTATCTCTGGAGAAGGTAGTTCCTTATGCGGCACTCAGGCGCAGGCTGATTCAGATGTACTTAATGTTATTCTGGTCTCAGAGAACGGATCCGTTATCTCTGAGGATTCCAGTAAAAGAACCATTGATATTCCATCTTCAGTGGTGGTTATCAGAACAGAATCTCCTGTGAGGTGTTCCTCTACAACCTCCTCAACCGCAGATGTCCATCTTCACAGATGCATCGACGACGGGTTGGGGAGCAGTATTGGGTGATCTGTCAGTGTCAGGGGAATGGGATCGGACCAATGCTCAGAAACATAAATGTACTCGAATTATTAGCGATGGCATTAGCACTTCGAAAATTCGAGACTGATCTGAGACAAGATTGTCCTAATAAGGACACAACTCCACAGTGGTGTCTTATCTGAACCGCCAAGGCGGGATGAGATCACTGGAGTTGTGTATGATGATATGGAACCTTCTGCTGTGGTGCCAAGAGAGGAATGTTATTCTTTGGGCAGCACACATTCCAGGAAGATTGAACATCCTAGGGGATGCTCTCAGTCGAAGGACGGTTTGTCATCCGACGGAATGGCAGCTCAACCAATCCGTAGCGGCGGTTCTATTCAAACATTGGGGCAAGCCAAATGTGGATCTATTTGCGATGAAAGGAAACGCAAAAATGGTCACATACGTGTCACCGATCCCGGACCCACTAGCTCTAGCAGTGGACGCACTGCCGATAAGTTGGAGAGGAATGTACACATACGCATACCCTCCAACGATTCTCATCCCAAAAGTTCTGGCAAAGATAAAAGAGGGCATATGCCAAGTACTACTGATCGCTCTTCATTGGCCAGGCCGATCATGGTTTACGGATCTGCTGGACCTTCTGGTCTGCAATCCAATTCCTCTTCCAGACAGAAGAGATTTGATTTTTCAGAACAAAGGTCTGTATCTCCACGACAGACCGGAAATGTTCCAATTGACTGCATGGATGTTATCAAGCAGCGAGCAATTGAGGGTGGCTTTTCTGAGCAAGGAGCGAAGTTTGTCGTTTCGGCCAGAAGGGGGTCAACCACTACAACATATAATTATAGAATCAACTAATTTTCAGAGTGGTGTAAGGGAAGAGATATTAATCCCTTTTCTGCATCTGTTCAACACGTAGCAGATTTTATCTGTCATTTATACGAGGTTGACAAACTAGTACCTTCAACCCTAGCAGCATATAAATCTGCATTAGCTTCAGTCGTTCCCAGTCTGGCCGCTGCAGGAGTGGAGAACGACACTTTAAATGAAGTTATTAAAGGAATGAGCAATCTGCGACCTAGACAGCCAATTCCTATCCCAGCATGGAATCTATCTCTTGTGCTACAGGTGTTAGGGCATCCTCCCTTTGAACCAATTAGATCTATAGATATTAAACTGTTAACTATTAAGTCAGTTTTCTTGGTGAAGGTTTAAGACTACTTCCACGTCTTTGTTTCCTGGCAAAGAATCAGTCACTTAAATATCCAGGACAGCCGAAAAATTTGGCGAGTTTAATTAGACATGACCCAAGCTCTTCTGCTTGGTGTCCTATCAGATGTCTGAAGATGTATAAGAAACATACAGAGGAGTGGAGAGATGACCCGAAATCTCTGTGGTTATGTCTCAAAGCTCCTCATCTTCGCGCCTCGAAATACACCATTTCTCATTGAGTAGTCAGTGCTATTCAGATGTCGCATAAAATCGCAAGAGGAAAGCAGATTGATCATGCGAATGCCCATCAAGTCTGAGCATTAGCAGCAGCATCGGCCCTTTATAAGGGTGTCTGTTTAGAGGAGATGTCTGTAGCACAATGGCATGCCGAGTCATCATTCACTGACTTCTACCTACGCTATATCTCTTTTCACTTAATCCGGTAGCCGTCGCCAATTTGTCGAATCTTAACTAAGCCATGTCCGACAACTATTTACGCATACATCGTAGGGTTCTTCCACATGCACTAGCACTGGTGGTGCACATGATCTGTGAACGACCGTGGATTGGGTGGAGCTCCTGTGATGATCAAGAAAGACCAAGCACTCAGTAAATGGTGAGTGTTTTCTTAGTTTAAGTGACTAATATTAATTTACGTATAGGCGAATTCCCAGATGGATTAAATAAAAAGTCTGGTTCAAGAGTATCTTATTCATTGCAACAGACATTAGACTCATTCAAATTTGAAAATCTAATCGATATTCTGATAGTTTTTCAAAATTAGAAGTTGTAATAGCTTCTTTGCACTCTCCTGAACTGCCCTAGCTGAGACTTGGGGCTGACACGGGTCTGGTGGGCGTTGCCTCCCCTATTGACAACACTCTGGAATTTGTGCAGACAAATGAGGGGGGGTGTGTGGAGCGAGGTCTAGACCATGGAAGTTTAGCGCTCTATGAGTCAGATGGCAGCACCCAAGCGTATGCTGGGGTTCCAGTCTCTTCACAACCTTCTCTGTCGGATGGTAGTTGAGAGCTGTTTCAAGCCTCACCACCTCCCACCGGAGTTTCTTGGCTATCGAAATCCAGAGTTTATAATAATAGTACATCTGGTAAGTATTATTCGAAGTAGAATCAAAAAAGCATCTGCTTTTGTTTCTACAAGAATTGTTAATACTTACCATATGTACTATGGCCAGTCTCAGCCACCCCGCTGAGGTGAGGCGGAGCTGCTTTCGCTGTTTGTCAAGACAAATATAAGACGAATCTGACTGTTGTTAGGAATTGACTCTGTACCTGGAGGCTATGGTAATTCCTGGACACAGTATGGGCAGGACCGTGGAGAGTGCGGAGTTTTAATTGTTTATTTTGAGCCTGACTAGATAATAGACATTATCATAATAGTACATCTGGTAAGTATTAACAATTCTCGTAGAAACAAAAGCGGATGATTTTTTGAGACTGGTCTAATGTATTAGCCAATGGTTTAGCCAACTATACTTTATTTTAGCATAATCTGAACTCTTTTAGACATTGTTTTACAATGTTTTACAATTGGCAACTAACAGTTATCCATTTCAACTCAGATAAAAGATACATGATTCTATTAAATATTCTAAAACTCATTTTCCTGGAAGTTGTTGTGGCCTATGGCAGCAACAGCTTCCAGTCAAATTACTTTCAAAAATATTTAACAATTTAGTCAGGAAAGTGATATCTGATAGTTTTTTCAAAATTAGAAGTTGTAGTAGCTTCTAGATTTTCAAATTTGAATGAGTCTAATGTCTGTTGCAATGAATAAGATACTCTTGAACCAGACTTTTTATTTAATCCGTCTGGGAATTTGACTGTAAGTAAATTAATATTAGTCACTATCCAGGAAAGGTTCTTTCAAGATATTTAATGTGTACATGTAGATTGTATTCAAGCAATAAATATGACATTTTACTGCACATTTGTTTTATTTCTTATCAAGCAGTTCCGCCAATGGAACGTGATTAGCCACAACTCATCACTCATTATGAACTGTCTAACTGCTGAATTTTTGCAGAAAATCTTTTCCAGGGTACATAGCTCTTGACCTGCTGAATATATTGAGAACAATTTGATTGAAAGTTGGTGGTGGTGGTCAAACCACCAACAATTTTCAGTCAAATTTTTGTCAAATTATTCAGCATTTCCAGAGTTACTATTACTTGAAATAATTGTTCGATGTGTTGTAGCAGTCAGGAAGCTAAATCTTGTGAACTCGGCACAGTACTTTATAGACTGACATAGGACAAGTCATGGGTTTTCCTTTTGATATCCGCGTTGAGGAATGTTGTTCAAGTTATGTTGACAGTATCAACACCTGAAATCCTAATTGCCAATTATGAAATATAAGACATCCACTTGTGCCACTATTCCAGATGTCAGCTTGTGCGGAATATTTGATAATAATAATAATAATAATAATAATAAGAAGTACATTTATAAAGCGCTGAATCCATGACAATGCGTGCTCTAAGCGCTAGTGCGTAATAGCTATATCTACTGAGAATATGCTCGTTTGAAAAGGGTGGTTTTCAGTTGATCATGTCGCTTCAGCTTTAATGCACATTTACACCTGTTTAAGAGACCACCTGTTTTTCGAAAAGTCGTCATTAACCCTTACCACAGATGTTAATATTAAATTTTTTACTGTGCCAATAGCAAAGAAACTAGTGTACATTTTTCAACAATTTTGGTAGATGATGTTGCTGTCTATGAGAGCACCTCTATGACAGCAACATCTTCCAACCAAATTTGTTGAAAAATTAACACCAGTTAATATTTTAATTTAATTTGAAAATTAAAAATTTCGACATCAGAATGGTAAGGGAAAGAAAGAAGCACAATTTCGTCTCCATAGTGAATATCCTGTAGCAAGTGACTTGCATTAAGAGACCCCCCCCCCCCCCCCTGTCTATAGGGACTAATGCAGGAATCCAGTTTTAGCTATGTCCCGCCCATCTTTAAATAAGCTTACACTTCGATCAAATCCTGAACTCACTGAATCTCAATTTTTAGAAAACTATACAGGCAAGCTGTTGAATAGTTTGAAAATAATTTAATTTGGTGCTGTTGTTAACGTTGCCTATGGCAGCAACAGCTCCCAGTCAATTTAATTTCAAAATATTCGACAATGGTTATTAAGTGGTAAACACATACAATTTGTACACATGACGGACTATTAAGAGTTCCTGACAGACTTAGATACGTCAACCTACCTGTGACGTATTTGATGATGACATCATATGCTTGACTGACAGATTGGATTCCTCTATTGCTAGTGTTCCATAAGGTGGTCTCATAACACTAGGGCTTCACGATATACTGATATATCGAATACGGTATCATAGCTATACCGTTAGTCATACCAATATGGATTTGCTGATACAAAAATATCGAGACATAACATAAAACCGGTATGACATTCTGTTTCTAAGGCAGATAATCTCCTTTCCATTAGCAAAATTCAATAGTATATTTGTCTAAACTGCCACGAAAATTGGCTACTTATAAGAATGCACTAATCACAAAAAATAGAAAAAAAATTATTTTAATTAAGCTCATAGGACAGGGGATGCTTAAAAATATCTAAAATATATCTTCTTGCCCTAATATTTTATAATTTTGGCCCGTTGTTTGCTAGAAAATCATAATTTCAAATGAATATTTTGCATCATAATATTTTATCTAAATTCTCAATTACTACAGCCTAGTTAGCGATTTCCAGGAATTGTACAACTTTGTAGTGACCACCAAATGGCCCAAGTAATTAGGAACGGACAGTATGATAAAAACTTCTCAATCCCTGCGAGCGCTATTCCCTTCTTATGTTTGCGGGCTGCTAGATATCGATCAATACAAGCTACTCTAATAGGAGCGAGCGTATGACTATGTATTCGAAGCATATATGGTGGTCTATTTAGTAAGTGGTATAATGGCTAAGTTGTACGCCTGCGCTGAGATTTCCATGATTCCTGGTGTTTTCGTCCCATTGCAAATTTGTCTTATATAGCACCAGTCTTCGTGGAATATTTATTTATTATTCTGGCGTATAGCAATACAAGTGGCCAGAAAACTTAGTAAAACATAGGTTTACATCCATTATCCAATGTTTTTTACTCATAACATTGATATTTGTCAGTCAAATATCAACAGGTTTAGCTGTTCACAAAGTCTCATTAGGCGACTATTTGAGACGAGATGGCCACTGGTTATCTCGCGATCTCCACGCAGGTGCGTCTGCAGATGTCGCGGAAATAAGTGCAATTTCGTGGCAAATTCTAATAATTTCTAGGGCTGATTTTGGGATCATTTAAGGCATTTGGGGATATAATTTAACTGATGACAGTTATAATTTAGCGTTTAATATCAGGATTTGTGTAATTTTTTGTTTTTATTGTGAAAATTTGTAAATTTCAGCAACTATTTCAGTAGCCCATACGGGGACTACGATGGACTCGCTATGCTCACCCCCAACTGTCACTCTATTTTGCCAACCGCAATAATACCGATGTTAAAGGTATACCAGTATGGAAATTGATATTGATACCGTATTCATTTTCCCAATACTGGGAAGTCCTACATAAGACAGGTATTGCAGCCTTGAAGCCACTCCAAATCCCCCCCCCCCCCAAAAAAAACAAAAAAAACCCACCACCGCCAATTAATGAAGCACTTTCTCCAATCAGTATTATTTAAGCTTGACAGAGTGAATATTCTTATATGCATCTCGACTCTGTTCTATGAGATATATTCAGCTAATGTAAGAGAGGTTCTATGGTTTATAGAGGGTTCAGTTTAGGTTGGTTTTACCATACTTAGTTTAAGGCATTGTATTTGTTGTTCAGGGCACTGTGGGACGTCTCAATGTAACTGGCTCCATTAACATGAGATGTTTTATTTCGGGTCCACCTCAGATTCGCCTCGCTCTGAACGATGACCTCACAATACATGCACAGGGACAACCTAAAGGTAACATTCTATGATACAATACTCCAATGGAGATTTCCAGTTTATCCATCAATCATACGATGTCATAATCAACTACGTGACGTGTATGATGACATCATAATGAATGACATAGATAAGTTCATCACGAATGCTTAATTGATGACGGACTAAGCGCTGTTGTACGAATTGTACGTCTTAACTATTTAATAAACATGCTGTTGAATAGTAGTCAAATTAGTTTCAAAATATTCAACAGCTTACCCGTATATTTTTCTGGAAATTGATTGTCAAGGAGTTTAGTGATCGATCGATACTAACACGGTCGAAGTGTGGGTGGAGCTTAGCTGGATATGGGCGAGGCATAGCAAAAAACTGTATTCCTCCATCTGTGAGCAATGTATAAATGTTTAGCAACTAAGAGCTGTTTATGAGATCTAGGGCACTTATTTACACCTGCTTAAGAGACCACCTGTTTTTCGGTCAAGAAGTTGTTTTAAAGAACCACATGTTGTGAACAGGTCGAGAAGTTAAGGGTGTTTTTCAGCCCTTTAATGTTAAATTTTTGTCATTAAAATCAAACTATTTGCTTATTGAATACCCATTTGCATGTTATATTTTCTCAATATATTTGTCTCCATTCATGTATTAATAAAGGGTGATATAGTGAATGAATGCCAGGCCCTCTGTCGCATATATTATTAGTTTGCAAATACAGTCACGGTATCTTCCAAGATAGCATATAAGTGAGATGTTAAATACCAGAAAAGAATCCACATTGTTAACCGTTTAAAGATATATAATTTCTCATAGAAAATGTCCATTTGCAGACCAAGAGAAGATTATTTTTGAAAACTTACCACTGGAATGACTGGCTCGGTTATCGAGCCAGTCATTTCAATGGTAAATTTTCAAAACTGGTCTCTTGGTTTGCAAATAGACATTTCTCAAGACCACTGCAGAAGACATTTTTGGCTGATATGAGTGTTAAGTGGGTAAGTTTGTCAGAAAATGCTTCTCTTTGACTGTTTCAGTAAACTTCACAGTTTATACTGATTTCTTTGTAAGATGAGGTGTGAAATTCAAACAAGAAAATAGTATGCATCAGGACAGTGGACTCACGTCGCCCAGTGCCATGCACATGGCATCACCTGTATTCTTAAAATACATATTAAATTTCGAACATTACTTATTCTTTCACACAGGATATGGAAGTGAGTTACAGCTTGATAGGTGTCAGTTCCACCCAGCGGTCAGACTAGATGAATTTGAGCATTCACGAGTGTTGATAGTTCATCCACCAGAAGGGGAGGTAAGACTGTCTGCTTTAGTCGTAATCTCTGAAGATGATCTTTAAGAGCTTGAATTTATAAACTGATTTTTCAGACCCTTTTAGTGAAAATTACAGAAATTACCTTGAATGATCAATATTTATCATGCCAGCCAAAAACTGTTTCTGCAGTGGTCTTGAGAAATGTCCAAAAATGTTTGCAGAACAAAAGACTACGTATGAAAATTTACCACTGGAATGACTGATTCGATAACCGAGCCAGTCATTCCAGTTGTACTTTTTCAAAATAAAATCTTGTGGTCTACAAAGATGACAAGTGGAAATTTTGTTGCAAGTAATTTGAGGGTTAAATGATTAAACTTTCATGATCGTCATCCAGAATTATACGTGTCTTTTCTGCCCATTCAGATTAAGTTATGTGTTCTTAACTCTTACCACTCTGATGTCAATATTCTGTCTTGCTACATGTCAATAAAATAAACTGGTGTATATTTTTCAGCAATTTTGGTGGATGATGTTGCTGTCTACGACGGCAACATCTTCCACCAAATTTGCTGAAAAATGAACACAGTTCATCTTTTAATTTAATTTGAAAATTAAAAGTTTTGAGATCGGAGTGGTAAGGGTTAACATGAACCCTTTAACCCACACAGACCATAGGCAGCAACAGCAACCAGTCAAATTAGTTTCAAAATATTCAACAGCTTACCTGTATAGTTTTAAGGAAATTGATAGTCAGGCAGTTCAGGGATTGATCAATCCCAGCACGAGTGAGGTGTGTGTGGAGCTCAGCTAAAGATGGCCGGGGCATGGCAAAAAATAGAAAGGTCCATTGTAAATGGTATTATGGTTGTAAAATAAATGAAATTAATGAATTTTTGTGAATCTGTAATTTTAATGCTTAAAAATGATAATTTCTTGAAATACACATGTACTTGAATTGTCAACTCCATTGAGGTTATAAAACATGAGACCAGTTTCTGTGTCTAAAAGCAAACGCGTCCCATAATTCTTCCCTCCCCAACCCAATATTTTCTGCTACCGCCACAGCCCAAGGGCCAAGATGAATATTTGGCATTATTTGAGATGCTATAGTTCATATGGCTTGTCTGACATTGTGTAATTAAACAGGCAAAATATTGGGTATATGTTTGATGTCAGTGGATCTTGAATTATGACCATCTGTGAGATTTGAATATTTAAATACAGATTTAGTATCAATTTAGATATGCATTTAAATGTATAGGTAAAGTGGATTATTTGCATCGAACTGTGGAAACTCGAGATCATACAGTACAGCCCATAAATAAGTTCTAAAGATTACAGAACAAAAACAGCAATGGCTTCTAATCAAATTATGTTAAAAATATTCAACAGTTTGATTTTGTTTCGGAAACATGTGATGTTATTTCTGAGCTGTACTGTACGTACATGTATATAATCATTTCAAACAATTGTTTGTGTTTGTGTCAGTTTTCAGTGTTACAGTACAGTGTTAGTTCAGAGCTACCCCTCAGCCTGCCATTCCTAGTGAGAGCCACCGTTCAAACCATCGAACAATCCAGGTGAATATATATATATATATATATATATATATATACATGTATATATATACACAATACATGGCCAGTCAGTCAGCTGAGCTATAGCGATCACTCTCCATCCGGCCAGCTGTCTGTCTGTTCATGCATTGTCAAGAATGGTGGCACGTTTTGTTTTTTTCGATCTGATTTAAATCAAATTGGGTTAATCTGTTCCTATACTCATCTAATTTATCCATTATGAAACTGACGCTGATTCGATGACAAATAGCGGAGTTATCCCCCTTGCAAATTTGTGGTATGGCACCCAATTGGGGAAAGATATTACTTCGGTGGTACGTTTCATAATTTTTACGTCTATTGGCTTCTAACTTGGTGGTTGGGTACCTATAGGCATAAGCTATCACACATATAAGAACTAGGTCAGGATGACCTAGTTTATTGATAATATAGTTCAAAGGTATATTTTCCAATCAGAATTAATAGTAAAATATGTGGGCTGTAGTTTCCAGATCTTTTTCTTATATAGTAACCAAACTTGGTGTATGGATGCATTGTAGGCCAATGGCTTGTTAGCTCACCTGAATAGAATGGCCAAGTGAGCTTTTGCCATAGCAACTGTCTGTCAGCTCTCCGTCGTCCATTTGTCAACTTTTTCTTAACGATATCTCCTCAAGAATCATTTGGCCAATTTCAATTATATTTGGCAGGAATCTTTCTTAGGGAATAGAGATCCAAGTTTATTCAAAAGAAGTCGATTGACCTAGTTGTCCGGTGGCCATCTTGGATTTTGCGCTAGCTTTAAAAACACCTTTCAAAATCATGTCCGAAACTGCTTGGCAAATTTATTAAAAGTCAAGAGAATTCATCTAGGGAAATAGATTAAACAAATTTATTCAAGAATAATTGATTGGTCGATTAGCTTGTCGGGCATCTTGGGTGATGTAGTTTTTACAAAAAACAACTTCCCCCTCCCCTGAACCGCTGAAGGGATTGAGCTGCGATTTGGTAAATATTAGGGACTGAGGGTCATTCAAGTATGTTCAGAGAAAGTTGGTGTGTTAAAAACATGGGCACCAGTGAGCAGTGACCAATCAGAATTCAGCGTTTTTGGCATCTATATTGCAATTTTTCATTTGATGGACTTTGAAGTCAAAATTCGTTTTATATAGGGTTATGGGTATAATGATATAAAATTCTTAACTTTTCCTTTTATCGGTTAAATGGGTCAGTGGCCATCTTGAATTATTTTGCCACCAAAACTCCCACAGAAAAGGAATGGGAAAAATTCAAATGTCTTCTCAAGAACTACTGGATCGATTTCAATTAGATTTGACAGGATGCCTCCTTGGCGCATAAAGATCCAGGTTTGTTCAAAAGAAGCTGATTAGGGAGTCAGTTGATTTTGCGCTATTTTTAGAAAGGCGTTTAAAGATATTCTCCGAAACCACTCAGGCATGTTAGGAGATTGATGTGAAACTCGAGAAACTTCATCTAGTGAAATAGCTGAATCAAGTTTAGTCAAGGGAACATGATTGGTCAATTTGCGATTTATTATCTTTAGAAACATGTTTAAAGCTCTCTGAAACAACTGATTAAGAGTATACGTAGCTATCGAGCCAGGCATTCCAGTCAGAAATTTTCATCAATTGACTTCTCTTGCTTGGTCTGTAAATGGTCATTTTGTAAGGCCACTGCAGAATCCTTATTGGCAAGCTTGACTGTTAAAGATTTAAGCATGTGCGTTAGTAACAATACGTCTATCATAGTCATTACATAGGTACTAGGGCCAAGGTTTAGCAGTTACTAAGAGTCACAAGTGTCATGGATACCACTGACCGTACCAGGTAGAGAGATAGGGCGTACTTAACCTAGACTGTAGACGGAGGAGATACAAAAGCCTCCACCTATTCAGATTTTGAGTCACACAGTACTCGGTGTAATGTCTCTTTAGTCTTTTTGGTTTGTGGAAGCGAAGTTTCCACACCGTTAATGTTATCACTCTTCTTTAAACAAGTCTTCCTGCTGTTGATGACATGACAACCAAGAGAGCAGAATGTGTGCACATCACTACCTTCATCTCTCAAGGTACCGACATAGACAACAACTACACCAGACTCCAGTGACATTAACAGTAGATCAGGACCTAGCAGTCCCTGCTCTATGTTCAAGCTGCTCAAACAAGCCCACCATCACGGGGGAATGCCAGCACAAAGAGAAACAGGATCATACTGGTCACACAGTAAACCCCCCCCCCCTCCT
Organism: Chaetoderma sp. LZ-2023a; assembly: GCA_034401795.1. Lineage (NCBI taxonomy): Eukaryota > Metazoa > Mollusca > Caudofoveata > Chaetodermatida > Chaetodermatidae > Chaetoderma > Chaetoderma sp. LZ-2023a. The sequence continues at coordinate 154,801,165 of CM067373.1, forward strand.
CGGACGATACTGGCATAAGATATGTGTTCTAACTACCAAGCCTGCCAAACTTGCAAATCAAAACACACCTCACCATAGCACTGGACACATCAGCCATGATGCTTGGAACTTCAGATAATCAACAACGCTGGATTTAAGAACGCATCCCTCTCACGCGCACGCACGCACATACACAGTGGATTAATCATTGTGCACGCAGTTCAAGGGAAGTGAAATGTATCATTGAAGCGCACGACTCTGTTTTAATGTCAGTTTTGAACTCCTTACAATTGAAGATATGGCTCATAAATTTCTATGTATAACTGTTTAAGTTTAACTAGGTGTTGTCCAATCAAAAGTCGCCACCAGCGCAGGACCATACTACACAGCTCTTGTCCAATCACAGGTCCGAGTACGCACTATCACACCCATGTACTACTCTGCTCCTCATAGGTTCGCAAGCATAAAAGCACCAGTTTTTTCCTGACTGTTCAACAATATCTACACAGTTTCTAGCAGATGAATTAGCTAACAAAACTTGTGATGTCATAACATTCTTGCTTAACCCTTTAACTCTCGAATTTATTCAAGAAAATTTAAATTTTCTCATAGAAAATGTCCATTTTGCACACCAGAAGAAGACTATTTTTGAAAATTTACCGCTGGAATAACTGGCTCGGTTATCGAGCCAGTTATTCCAGTGGTAAATTTTCAAAAATAGTCTTCTTGGTATGCAAATGGACATTTCTCACGACCATTGCTGAATCCGTTTTTGACTGATATGAGGGTCAAAGGGTTAAACAACCCATAATTGATGACATCATAGTCGCAGATATACAACACTGAATCGTTCATTTACCAATCATTATGGCATAACAAATTACTATATTTATAATGAATTCCCCAAGTTGAAAGTGGATAAACACAACTAATACTTGTGTATACCATTAAATCTCGACTAATGGACACAGTTTTTTGTCATGTCACATGTTCTAGGAAGGGTGTGTGTCCTATAATCGAGTACATTCTTTGAGCACATTTCTTTTGGTCTAAAGTTTTGTTAAAAAATTTTTTTTAATGATACCACAAAAATTTAATTCATTTTCGCACAGTACAAATTCTCGCAGCCGTACCACTATGTTTAATGTATACCTCAAAAACATCATCGCGGAAGTGAAATTATTAAACTGGATCAGCTAAATATTGCGTATCCATTAATAAAGATCATTTATTACATCAAAACTAATCCTGAATTTGACATAAAATGGCTTCGAGAAAATTCACGTGATTCGCCTCCAATCGCAAAAGAACTAGAGCGAGTACTCAGATGTAAATATTCTGGACTCGGAACTTGGAATTCCTATATATTATCATTGCACGATAGGATCTGAGTATTGTACTTTAGGTCTGATCTATACCCGTTTGATAACAAACTCCCGTTAGCATATGAGATCTCGCGAGAACACCGTTCCTCAAATCACAAAAGAGCCAGCGGCTCGCCAACATAAGAAGCACTCTATCTCATTTTAATTCTCGGACTTTCTAGCAATTTTTATCATACGTCTTGATTCCATTTTGGATCATTTGATGATGGTCGGCATTTTAAAATTATTGTGCAATGCGAGAGAAAACTGTTCCATTATTAATTTTTTCTGAAGAGAAATATTATTTGTCTGTTCTGATTGGATAAATTCTCACGTACAAACCAATGAAAATAGAGAATAGCAGATATTAGAAATGTATTAAACACAACTGATGATCTTACCGCATTCCTAATCACACATGATTTTATGTCAAAAGTAGCATCAATGGCAATGTAATAAATGATCTTTTTTCTAAAAGCTTGATGCGTTGCTTCTGGTTTGTCCTGACGTGAACTGAGGTGTCAGTTGAGTCTGGATGCCGATGTGCTGTTTGCACGCTCCTTTTATGCCCTTTGGCGACACCAAATGTACCCGTTTCTATTAATAAACGATCTTTATTGACAATACGCGATATTTATGCGGTCCCATTAATAATTTCACTTTCACGATGATATTTTTAGGCATACATTAAACATAGTGATACAGTGGTAAGCATGTGTACGGAAATTGAGTTCAGTTTTCGTTGTAGTGTCTGTATGAGTTTTGAACATTTGAGAGAATGGATTTCAATTTCTCTATGCATCATTTCTATGAGTATAAGGATTTTTGGGGAGGGTTTGGCCAAAATTCAGCCTGTGTCCAATACAAGCTAGCGTCCTTTCCTCAAATAAAAACAGTATATATGGGTTATATAATCCACAACTATGTCATACTCTGCAGAGTACCTTCCAATAAATCTTTCTGTTCTACATCATCAACTATGTCTTGACTCAGCAACCATGCAGCGAAAAATAATATGTCAGACAATAGTTTCCTCACAGACTCATACGACACAGTCTTGAACTCTGATGGGTCTCTAAACACATTGGAACTGCTTACAAATCTGAATCATCCCCATCCCATACCAATTTCAGATGCTGGTGGATGGAAAGGGAGATGGTAGATGGAATGGGAGATAACCACTGACTCTCAGTAGATCAGCCCCTTTCACTCATCCCTCTCATCTACATGCATGACACTGGCTGTCCAAGGCACCAGTACAGCCTATGCATACTGCAACCTGTGGCTGAACAGCATCTACACACCTTATATCCACTACATCCACACACTTGGTACTCGGATGCTAATCTCAGGTGCGCTGTCAAACAGCTGAGACAGAACTGAGACATGGTACTCAACAGACACCATGCACAAACACGGTATTACCCTCAATGCGGTACCAACGCCTTGCTAGGTACCAGCCCGCAGACACAAATGGATACATTGGATACTGAGCATAGTTCACCATTGCCCTGGTACCAGTCATAAGAGTCATGTATACCACTGACCAGTACCATTTAGGGGGTAGGCAGCGCAATTTTTTAGGCAATAAGTAGGGAAAATCATGTACTGCATAATTGGGTCTTGGAACGAAACTACTGATCTGAATGGCTGCCACCATTGTTTGTTGGTTACTAGCGGTGGTCATGTGAGCTTGCGACAGTAAGAATGGATGAGTGATTGTTAATAATAGATTATTCTTTGCTATCCAGTTAGGCAGGCAGTGGTGGGAAAGGAAGAACTTTGTTCAAGAATGGAGGAATCCAGTTTTAGCTATGCCATGCCCACCTCTAGCTAATCCCCAACCACACTTCACCTTGTTGGGATTGATCCATTCCTGAACTGCCTGACTATCAATTTCCAGAAAAATCTACAGGTAAGCGGTTGAATATTTTGAAACTAATTAGTTTCAAAATATTTAACAGCATGTTAAATAGTAAAGACATGCAATTCGTACAACAAAGCTTAGTCCATCATCAATAAAGCATTCATAACGAACTTAGCTACGTCTTTGATGACATCATATTGTTGATTATGACATCATATGGTGGATGGATAAACTGGAAAGATCCATTAGCATAAAAGAGAACTAACATCACAACAGTACATGTTTCTAGTTCACTCCAGTTTGTGGTTTTCAAGGCTATATTTTTGCTTTGGCAAAGCTGACTGGATATGGTTTGATATTGTTTCAGGGATGTAGACCTCCAGTTACACATTCACAGTGAGTTCCCGGCGAGTCTCCATGCAGTGAATGTTATCATTAAAGTACCTGTCTCCAAGCTCACAACAAGGTAAGTAATGAAGGAATACAGTCTTAGCTATGCCCCGCCCATCTCTAGCTAACCTCCACCGACACTTCGCTGTGTTGGGATCGATCAATCCCTGAACTGCCTGACTATCAATTTCCAGAGAACTACAGGTCAGCTGTTGAATAGCATCTTTATTAAATAGTAAAGCTATACAATTCGTACAACAACACTTAGGCCATCATCAAGTAAGCGTTCGTGGCAAACTTATCTAGGTCATTCATGATGTGATTGATTATGACGTCATCTTACACATCACATAGTTGATTATGACATCATATGATTGAAGGATAAACTGGAAACGTCCATTGCGCCTTTAGTTATTTAATGTCCAAGAAAATCTAAATTTTTCCTTATAGAATGCAAATTCGAAGGCCAAGGGAATGCCTATTTTTGAAAATTTATCAATGGAATTGCTGCCGTGGTTGATCCAGGATTAATTACTGTATATACATTAAGGTAACACTAAGCCCATCTCAAATGTTGTACAGTACAGCTCAGAAATAAGTTAATATGTTTCCAAAATAAACAATAACATTTAGGTTAGTACAATTTTGAACACGATGTAAGAAATGTTTTGTTGAATATTTTGGACTTACTTTGATGGGCAGCCACTGTTGCCTTGGGCAGCATGGGTGTTGATGAGCGGAGCATAGCTAAAACTTGATTCCTTCATTACTATTTGAGAAATATAAATTCTTATTCACTCAGGAAATACTAGGTTTGTGCATACAGCCTCTACACAGCAAATCTGAGATTGATTGATTTGCTTGGCGTATAGTTCGGGTCCCTGTTAAGCAAGGCCCATTCATGCCAGGTTTAAAACGGTATTAATGTCTTCATTGGGCTGAATTTTTGTTGTTGAAATTTTGATTCTAAGCAGTTTTCTTTTTGGCGACACCAACGGCCCTAAATCCAAGAGTCAAACAAGAGGCCCAAGGGGCCTGTGTCACTCACCTGTAGCACCATCAATTTTTGTCAAAATTGTTGGTGGGTGGTTTAGCAGTCTTTTAAATGAGTTTGTGGACATTTTTGCAAGTGCAATATGGCTGCCAAACACACTACATTTTGATTGCCCCACAGCGCCCATGTTTTTTTGATGGATCAACTTCCATTGAACAAATTTTAATGGCCCAAATTTCGGCCCGATCCCTTCAGCGGTTCTGGAGGAGTTATTTTCGTGAAAACCAGGTCATCCAAGATCTAGGGGCAATCAAAATGTAGTGTGTTTGGCGGCCATATTGCACCATTTGGTCAATCAAGTCCTCTTAAACAAACTTGGCTTACCTCTTGGCCTAGATGAAGACTCCCCAAGTGGTTTCGGAGATTTTTCAAGACATTTCCTGAAATCGGCCGAAATCCAAAATGGCCGCTGGGAAAATTGGCCGATCGGGTTCATTTGAACAAACTTGGATCCTTATGCCGTAAGGATGCTTCCTGCCGAATATAATTGAAATCGGCCTGGTAGTTCTCAAGAAGATATTTTAAATTTCCCATTGCTTTAGCATGGGAGCTTTTGACGAGAAAACTATCCAAGATGGCCACCAAACCGTTTATCCGACAGTTTCGAAAATTGCAAATTTGAGTTCAGAATACCCAAAAACATAATTATATAGAACCAATTTTGGCCTCAAAATCCATCAAATAAAAAAATCCAATATGTCCGCCAAACACGCTACATTTTGATTGGCCCATGGCGGCCATGTTTTTTGACGGAGCAACTTCTCTTGAGCAAACTTTAATGGCCCTTAGTCCCTAATCATGTCTCCCAAATTTTGGCCTGATCCATTCAGCGGTTCTGGAGAAGTTGTTTTCGGGAAAACTAGGTCATCCAAGATGGCTGCCGAACCATTCGGTCAATCAAGTCATCTTAAACAAGCTTGGCTTACCTCTTTGCCTAGATGAGGTTTCATAAGTTTTGAATCGATTCCCCAAGCCGTTTCAGAGAACAAGATTTTTAGACATTTCTAAAAATCGGCCGAAATCCAAGATGGCCACCGGCCAAATTGGCCGATCGGGTTCGTTTGAACAAAGTGAAATCTCTATGCCATAAGGATGCTTCCTGCCAAATATAATTCAAATCGGCCCAGCAGTTCTCGAGAAGACATTTTAAATTTCCCATTGCTTTAGTATGGGAGCTTTTGGCATGAAAATGATCTAAGCTGGCTGTCAAAGCATTTATCCGACAGTTTCGAAAATTGCAAATTTGAGATCAGAATACCCAAAAACCTATATAAAACTAATTTTGGCCTCAAAATCCATCAAATAAAAAAATCTGATATGGCTGCCAAACACACTATATTTTGATTGGTCCACGGCGGCCATGATTTTTGATGAATCAACTTCTCTTGAACATTCATTAATCGCCCTTAGTTCCTAATTATATATCACAAATTTCGGCCTGATCGCTTCAGCGGTTCTGGGGAAGAAGTCATTTTTGTGAAAACTAGGTCATCCAAGTTGGCCGCTGAACCATTTTGTCAATCAAGTTCCCTTGAACAAACGTGATTCAGCGTTTACCCTAGATCATATTTCGTGAGTTTTGAATCGATCCCTCAAATGGTTTGGGAGAAGATTTTTAAAAACTTCTAAAAACGGCCGAAATCCAAGATGGTCGCCTGGCAAATTGGCCGATCGGGTTCGTTTGAACAAACTTGAATCTCTATGCCTTAAGGATGCTTCATGTCAAATATAATTGAAATCGGCCCAGTAGTTCTCGAGAAGATATTTTAAATTGCCCATTGCTTTAGTATGGGAGCTTTTGGGGGGAAAATGATCCAAGATGGTCGCCAAACCGTTTATCCGACAGTTTCGAAAATTGTAAATTTGAGATCAGAATACCCAAAAACCTATATAAAACCAATTTCGGCCTCAAAATCCATCACATAAAAAAATCCAGTATGGCCGCCAAACATGCTATATTTTGATTGGCCTACAGTGGCCATGTTTTTTGACGGATCAACTTCTCTTGAACAAACTTTACTGGGCCTTAGTCCCTAATCATATCTGCCAAATTTCGGCCTGATCCCTTCAGCGGTTCTGGAGAAGTTATTTTCGCTAAAACTAGGTCAACCAAGATGGCTGCCGAACTATTTGACCAATTAAGTTCCCTTGAACAAATTTGTTTGAGCTCTTTCCCTAGAAGATCATATTTCATGAGGTTTCCTTCAATCCCTCAAGCGGTTTCGGAGAAGATTTTTAAATACGTTTCTAAAAATCGGCCAAAATCCAAGATGGCTGCCGGCCTAATTGGCCGATCAGCTTCATTTGAACAAACTTGGATCCCTATGCTCTAAGGATGCTTCCTGCCAAATATAATTGAAATTGGCCCAGCGGTTCTTGAGAAGTCGTTTAAAGGAAAAGTTGACGGATGGATGACGGATGGTCGACACGACATAAGCTCACTTGGCCTTTCAGGCCAGGTGAGCTAAAAATGGGAGGGATCGGGGATGACTGTCCATATAAAATGAAGAAAGGAAGCTTGGTGTGGTGAGATCACCATTATTCACAACGCATGTGATTCGGACCTAATCTGACTTAAATTAGTAATCGTCGATTCACCACATTTTTCAGCCGCTAGGCCTGCTTGTGTCAACCTAATCATACAGGCCTTTCGACCTGTGGGTCATCACAAATGACTGGGCCACTCAGTACATCCACAGCACAGCGCCGTTGACTCTAAGGCTTACCAAGCATCATTTAGATATCACCTCATTCACCTATAGATATCTAGTTATGGATCATCTGGATATCACGTCATTCGCCTATAGATATCGGATGTTAACCCTCTAATGCCTAAATTTGCTCAAGAATATCTATATATTTGCTTATTAAATGTCCATTTGCAGGTCAAGAGAAGACTATTTTTGAAAATTTACCACTGGAATGACTGGCTCGTTTATCGAGCCAGTCATTCCAGTGGTAAATTTTCAAAAATAATCTCTTTGGGCTGTATATGTACATTCCCCAAGACCACTGCAGAGGCTGGTTTTGGCCTGCTTCATCGTGAAAGAGTTAGAGCTGGTGGGGATGTCAGTGTGAATGGGGGGGGGTGTCATGTCCCAGAAATATTTGGATGCGCTCCCGTATTTTAGGATGTTAACAAGAGTTTTAGTGAAACTCAACATACGGCCGCAAACATACTTGATAAATGTGAATAATTAGTCTGTTTGAATCTTAAGCTTTGTAGAGGCAATAACACCAGATGGTGTATGCAAGGGAGATAACTCTGGCAATTATGGGGAGATTTTGCAGAAATGAAATCATGACACCTCGTCTATACCTAACAGATCTGCCGGAAAAAAAATTGTAAATGTATAGGTTCAAAAGTCTTCGAGATCTGGCCCGGACAAGAAAATTTTGATGAATTTTAATCTTTCAAGGGAGATAACTCTCATGAACATGCGCGGATTTTGTCGAAAGGAAATCATGAGACTTCATCTATACCTAACACATCTGCCGGAAAAAAATTGCGAGTGTAGGTTCAAAACTCTTCGAGATCTGGCCAGGAAAAGAAAATTTGGACGAATTTTAATCATTCAAGGGAGATAACTCCCGCGAATATACGAGGATTTTGCCAAAATGAAATCATGACTCCCGCGAATATGGGTGGATCATGCCAAAACAAAATCATGACACTTAGGCTATATGTAGCACATCTTTTGAAAAAAAGATTTGTGAGTGTGGGTTCAAAACTCTTCGAGATTTGGCCGGGACAAGACAATTTTGACAAATTTTAATCTTTCAAGGGAGATAACTCTGGCGAATATGGGCAGATCTTGCCGAACCGAAATCATGACACTTCGCCTATACATAACACATCTTCTGGAAAAAAATTCATGACTCCCGCGAATATGGGTGGATCATGCCAAAACAAAATCATGACACTTAGGCTATATGTAACACATCTTTTGAAAAAAAAGTTGTGAGTGTGGGTTCAAAACTCTTCGAGATCTGTCCCGGACAAGAAAATTTTGACAAATTTTAAGCTTTCAAGGTGTTAACTCTAGCGAATAGGGGAGGAGTGTGTCGAATCGAAATCATGACACTTCGTCTATAGGTAATATATCTGCTGGGAAAAAATTGTGACTGTGGGTTCAAAACTCTTCAAGATCTGTCCCAAAGAAGAAAATTATGACGAATTTTTAGATTTCAAGGGAGATAACTCTAATGAATATGGGAGGAGTTTCCCGAATCGAAATCATGACACCTTGTCTATAGCTAATATATCGGCTGAAAAAAATGTTTGAGTGTAGGCTCAAAACGCTTCGAGATCTGCTCCGGACAAGAATCAGACGGACGGATGCACGGCGAGCGCCATCACATAATACGACCCCGCTTTGCGCAGGCATATAAAAACATGCACAGTGTTAAAAAAATCTGAATATATATCTTATAATGTATATTTTTTTTAAATCATATTCTATCAGCTGAATAGCTAGTATCAGATGAGTTGACTATGCGTGTAATGTTGTGTTGCTCTTGTTTCCAGCATCAGTCAGCAGTTGAGTGGCGTCGGTCAGACAGCGATATTCAATTCTAATCACGCGCACATAGTCTGGAGCATTAAGCAGTTTACTGGTAATACTGAGCACACCGCTAAATTCAGAGTGAGTATTTACCCGCTTAGCGCAGTCAAGCCAGCCAGAAACGACTTAGACTGCAGGCATCTTGCCGGCCATGATTATGATTATTTGTGAAGATTAACTGTAATGACTGGCTAACTTCCCGAGCCAGTCATTCCTTTGATAAACCTAAAGACCACCTAAATATTGCGTATAGTTTAATAAACATTTATTTCATAAAAATTTTACATAAAATGTCGTCGCTTATAAAAAATATAAATCCCGCTTCCACTTATAGCCTCCCTTTGTAGGACGAGTTTAGGTCATTACCCGAGTAGCGCAAAGACGCTAATATTAGTACCCGGGGAGATACTGCGTAATCCATATACATAGGATGGTAGCATTGAGTAGCTACGATAGTAATGGTGTAAACTCATCCTATAGCGCAGTTTATAGTTGCTTTCAGAATGTACGATTTACATTTAAGAAGAATCAACAGAACGCACAGTTCAAAATACAACAATCTGGAATGCTGTTGCGTTATTTTCTTTAATTAGGCATGACAACCAAATCAAAAAGGAAAAATTAGTACACAGCCTGAAATTGCTAAAAAGAACTAGAGAACATTTACTGAAGTAACTGTAAATCTGCGATGACTGGGCATGAAGAAATAGTATAAGGCCTCTTCTAATTGAACATCTCTGATGATGATCTAATACAAACTCTAGCAGTAGTCACAGCTCAAAGACTCATGCTTGAAATTCCCATAGGTTTACACTAAAAGGTTACTGTGATCCTGAGCATAAAATAAAATGTGTCTTCTAACATGATATTTGAAGTTGCATGATGAAAGGCAGGTAACTTATGCCAAACATGAAAACAGGAAAGGTTTATCCGTGGATGACCTTGACCCCGAGGGAGATATTAAAATTTTCATTGGAAATTTTGTAGATCTCTCAATGTTCTAGAATCTGGCCAGGTTTGAAGAGAATCGGAAGAAAACTATAGGAGATAACACTTCCAATATTGTTCCCATAGGTTTACTATGGGGATATGTGGCACATAAAAGCTGATTTTCTCGAAAGCTGTTGGGCAGATCAACTTTAAATTTGATATCAAATCAAGTCAATATGAGCGCTATAGGTGCACCAAATTTCAAGTCGATGGGAGCAAAACTCATTTTGGCAGCCATTTTGGCCAAAAAAAATTTGTTTTTTTCCCACTGGTAGTTCATTTCTGCCAAAAAAAATTTTGGTCATTTTGACCCCAAAAGGCTTGCATGCTCATCATTTTTTCACAAAAACAATTTTCGGGAAAAAAAAATTTTTAATTTTCATCCCGAGTTCATTTCTGCAAAAAATGAAAACTGGTATTTTTGCCCAAAATTTGTTCATGGTAGCCATTTTGTATCTGTGTGAACATCACCCTAACCCGAATTGGAAAGAGGCTTCTGTTTGTTTGTTTATTTTGTTGAATATTTTGAAATTAATTTGTCTGGACATATTCAACAGTTTTCCTGTATGGTAGCCTTGAAAATGAGATATGGGGGAATTCATCAGTGAAAGAGTTAAGACAAGGAATGTGTTCCTTTAATCCATTAATGGTCAAGCCATACAAAATCAGCATCTGCACTTGTCTTCAGGAAGAAACATTTGCTGGCTAAGAAGACTATTATCGAGCTAGTCATTCCAGTTGTAGATTTTTAAATCAACAAGTCTGCAAATTGGACAAACGTAAAGTAAAGATTTTGATTTTAAAACAAGGTTAAACTACAGTACAGCTCAGAGATAACTTAACGTACGGACAGGTCTGAAATACGTGCATGATGCATTTGAAGGCCCGTTTACAAAGCATCGGTTTTAAAAACAATGCATTCACAACACATCTAGTTAATTTTTTTGATGCATTTAAAATAATAAATATATGCGTTGAGAATGAGCATTAAATGCGTAAATAAGCAAGTTTGAACTTGTTTGATGGCCCCCAGAGATAGTGCCAAACGCGTTGTTAAAAGCAAAACGGGACAGACGCAAAATTTTAAATGCGTTTAAAAGATTCATATGTGGATTGCGTAATACCCGGCGTACATACCAACTCCACGGCTCCAACTACCCGGGATCCAATCAAACTTAGCGGTACATTACATTTCCTGGAAGGGGCAAAAGTAAATATGGGAAAAAGACAGCGGGACATAATATTAAAAATCAAAATTATAAATATTACGAAACACAAAATCATGATTCCCGGTTGAGAATTAATGTAATGATGCGCCCCTGAACGTTTTGCATCTAGTGCAAGAATCGTAAGCATCGGTTCGTTCCGCATTTAACTTTTATAAACATCCAGCGCAGCGAAATATGCCGACTGGCGAGATTTGACATAGGTTAATCATAGTGAAAATTGTCCGTAAGCAACTTCATTATCACTTCTACGCATCACCTGTGTTTGCGATGAACAGACAGTGAATAAACGCAAAATTATGGATTAAAGATGTCAAAATATAGCTTATGTGTACCAATGCTCGACTAATGTAGACGCTTTTTATTAAAACATGCAGATGGTGTGGTTTTTATTGATAATATGACGCACAAATTAGCAGATTCGTGTCCGCTACCGCAATATCCCCATCGGTGCTCTACATGAGAAAAGACTACTTCAGGTCTAGTTATGAAATACTATGCGCCCCTAAAGCTGTAACATGTACAGATATCTCATTGGCTTTTCCCGGAAATAAAACGCCCGTAGTGATTTAATGATTTTCTTTTTGTGACATTCGGTAGCTTTCGGATTCACTATATTGCAATGTAATGTAGCCGAGTATAACACATTGTTGTTGCCTCACTCGGGAACCAGGCCGAGGAAATGAGCAATCGCCGCACCCCCCTCTACATAGCAATAACATAGATAGATGATAAATAGTGCCTTAATAAACCCGTGAAAGTTAACATTATAAATAGTCAGGGAGATAATTTCATTATATTTCATGAACCAGACATTGTTTGTTTTATTAATTTAAAAGTCAAAGTGGGTGTTAAGATATTGCTTTATTGCTTTTAAAAGCGGCACCGCGAATACGTGTACATTTTGCGTTCCGCCATTGTTGATCGTGAGTCGCTCAGAGACTGGTTAAAATAAATCACGTCATCAATTCGTTATGAATGACCAGACACGTGATCAAAATTTTACTACGATAGTAATTTTCATTCATTCAGCAAGCCAATCAAATTACGGCTACGCTTTTCCAAGAATCTACGACTGCGCCTAATTATCGATCGACGAGACAGTCGCGCAAGGCATTTCTCATTAGTGGTGAATTTAGGCAGTGAATAAGTAACCGGGATCATTTTGTTCTGTAAGAATGGAATGTTTACGTTATCAGGCAGCTGTATCGGAACTGATAATGCGACATACTGCCAATTATTCAACATTGAATTAGGCCTCCCCCTAAAATCATGACAGGAATTTCGCGGAAATTTATGGTACCCTGGCAAAATATAATTGCATCATGTGTGTATGCCCGAGTAATCGGTTGGTTGCCCTTCTTGGTCAACTCGCATAATGTCGTTATACCAGCGTGGCGTAATTATGAACGCGTTTCACGTTATCAGATTTCAAACGACTTGTCTAGCCAATATCATAAATGCATTGTGTAATAAGTTCTGACGCGTTGTCAAACTGTTTCCAACCCATTTGTTTTACTTTCACACCGCATTGTTTTACCGTTCACAACGGGAAAGTGATGCATCCATTATTTTAAAATAGACCCGCTATGTACGCGTCATGCACGCGTTGCAGACGCATTTTAATTTAAGTTAACTCTGAGCTGTACTGTATATCTGTAAAGTATATAGCTCTGCCAAGAATCAGACAGATGGATGGGCAGACGGCCAGCAAGACAGACATTCAGGCAGACAGACGGAGAGAGGGCAAACAGCCAGCAAGACAGAGACAGTCAGCCAGGCAGGCAGACAGACAGACAAACAGCAAGACAGACTGACAAACAGACAGATGGAGAGAGAGGCAGACAGATAGACACAGGACAGACAGACAGAGAGGGGCAGGCAGGCAGCAGACAGATAGACAGCAGGACAGGCAGACAGACAGATTAATCATCTACTAGTTCTGTCATGGCTAAAATTCCTACAAATGTCTGATTGTTGTTGTCTTTGTTATCAGCTCATCAATCAGAGCGGCGCAACGATGAACACGACAGAGTTGGGTCCTGTGTCCATGGAGTTTGAGATATCTGGTTTTGCCATATCAGGATTACACGTACGGTATCTCAGAATTTACGGTGGAAGCGGCCGATCTGAAGCGCCGCATCGTTGGGTGCGATATATCACTGTTAGCAATTCATTCATTGTTAAAATTATCTAATATCCATGTATGTGATTAACTCTTAAGCTCACCAAACACAGCTTCTGCCGTGACTTTAACAAATTTCCATGTACAGGCTAAGAGAATATAATTTTGAAAATTTACAATGGGAATGACTGGCTCTTTATCGAGTCAGTCATTCCAGTGGTACAATTTCAGTCTTCTCTCAGCCTGTTGCGGACAACAGCGACGACTACACCCCGGAAACCGCTTTTGCTGGCAGTACAAACGAAGTGAAGGGCTGATGAGTTTATGCTCGTTGCTGGGCAGATGGCGCTCGTGAGTCATTAGTAGACAAGACCTCCTCTACTTCTTTTCGTTCGCTGATCATACCACCAGTCCTGTAAGTGACTATCGACATGATCATAAGCGTTAAGTGCGTGGATCCATGGTTTATTAGTGCGCCATGCGGCCTGGAAACTCCGTCTTCAGCACTCGAGGTTTCTGTCAGGGTTACCTCACCCTTACCTCCTTTAGTCGCCTCTTACGACACCCAGAGGATACGGAAGGTGTATTCTAAGCCCCACCTACTGGGTGAGACAAGACCTCTATGAGAAGGAAAACTCTGAGGATAAACCACAGGTGTGGGCAGCTACACCTGGCACCAACACGGAACACCTGCTGCTCAGCTCAGCTGTGATTGTGGATGTTGCAGGGACAGCATAGGGCATTCACAGAGGTGCTTTTAGGCATGGGTGGTCATCCTGAGCCTCTGAAGATGGAGGTCATTAGCCCATGTGGCATGCATGCTCAAAACCGAATGGCTACACAACTCTGATACTACTATGCATACTCCATCACTAATGGGATGTCTAGCTTTTAGAGTGGACAGTTTGGTCTAGTTGAAGGTGTTTGATAGAGCGGTGACGAGGTAACAGGTGAAGAGCGCTGGTGATACCACATCTCCTTGTGCTAATCCTATTGATGTGTCAAATTTTGTAGAACGCAATGATTTGATGCTAACGCTAACAGTGAATTTTGTGTTTGTCAGTCATGCCAATAGGAGTCTCATCCACAATCAGGTTGATGGGGGAATTAAAGAATCTGTGATCTTGATAATCAGATCACAGATTCTTCAATGGACATTTCCATTTTTAGCTATGCCCCACCCCTCTCTAGCTCAGCTCCACCCACACCTCGCTCATGTTGGGATCGATCAATCTCTGAACTCCCTGACTATTAATTTCCAGAAAACTATACAGGTAAGCTGTCAAATATTTTGAAACTAATTTGACGGGGTGCTGTTGCTGCCTATGGCAGCAACAGTGCCCAGTCAAATTAGTTTCAAAATACTCAACAGCATGTTTATTAAATAGTAGAGACAGAATTCTTACAATGTGTCAGACTTTTAAGAGTTAAAGACAGTCCGTATAGAATCATTTATGATGTAATGATTATGACATCATCCTACACACTGATTATGATGTCATATGATGTCATCACTCTGGAAAGGTCCATTCCCTCATCAACCTGATTGTGGTGATGCGCATATTGGATGAGACTCCTATTGGCATGACCAGCGAGCTCAAGATTCACTGTTTGCATCAAATCATTACTTTCTGCCAAATTTGTCTTTGTCAAATGCTTGATTCAAATGTATGTGACATTAATATCATTTATACCATGTCATGTGTTATCCTGTGAATAGCCAGTATAGGAGCAGTATTCAGTTACTGTACAAAAATGGCCGAGAAATATCTAAATATTTGCTATTTGAATTTCCTATGAACTAGTCATTAAAGGTGTCAATATACTAAAATAGTATTCTCTTGTCCTGCAATTGTTCAGATGCTGATTTTAGCCAGCTTTGACTATGCATCGAATCATTTCTATTTATATGTAAATACACAAACAAGCGGCCCAAAGGGCCTGTATCACTCGCCTGCATCATAGGCATTTCAACCAGAAAGGCCATCAACAATAAGTAGAACCCTACAGAGTGGAGCAGAATTATAACAAGAAAACAGAAGCCATGTTTCTTTATGTATCAACTACTTTTGAACAAAACTTAATGGCCTTAGTCCCTTATCATATCTCCCAAATTTCGGCCCAATCCGTTCAACCATTCTGGATACGAAGTTGTTTTCGCGAAAACT
This sequence comes from Chaetoderma sp. LZ-2023a, assembly GCA_034401795.1. Classification (NCBI taxonomy): domain Eukaryota; kingdom Metazoa; phylum Mollusca; class Caudofoveata; order Chaetodermatida; family Chaetodermatidae; genus Chaetoderma; species Chaetoderma sp. LZ-2023a. The sequence goes on from CM067373.1 coordinate 154,816,893, forward strand.
AGGTCATCCAAGATGGCCACCAAGCCAATGGACCAATCAGGTTCTCTTGAACAAATTGGTTTTCCTGCATTAGATGATGTTTCATGAGTTTTGAATCAACCCCCAAGCCGTTTCGGAGATTTTTAAAGACATTTCTAAAAATTGGCTGGTTTAGCCGGTGGCCATCTTGGATTTTGGCCGATCAGCTTCGTTTGAACAAACTTAGACCTCTATCCCCTAAGGCTGCATTCTGCCAAATATAATTGAAATCGGCCCAGTGGTTCTTGAGAAGTCGTTTAAAGAATTTCCCATCGCTTTACTATGGGACCATTGCTTTACTATGGGAGACTATGGCGGGAAAACAAACGAAGATGGCAGGAAAACCGTTTACCCGACAGTCTCGAAAGTCGGATATTTGAACTGGCCACACTGATAAACATATATAAACCAATTTTCGCCATCAAAACACATCAAATACAAAAAAGCCAATATGACCAAGAAACGCTAAATTTTGATTGTATGATGGCAGCCATATTTTTTAGCGAACAAACGTCCCTTGACCAAACTTGAAAGGCCCTTGGTCCCTAAGCATATTTACAAAATTTCAACTCTATCCCTTTTTTTCGCGAAAAACTAGGTCATCCAAGATGGTCGACAAGCAAATCGGCCAATCAGGTTGCCTTGAACAAACTTGGGTCTACCATTGCCACAGATGATGTGTTATGAGTTTTGAATCAATTCCTCCAGCGGTTTTGGAGAAGATTTTTTAAGTCCTTTAAAAAAAATTCCCCATTGCTTTACTATGGGAGCCGATGGCGGGAAAATAAACCAAGATGGCAGCCAATCCGTTTATCCGACAGTCTCGAAAGTGGCATATTTGAACTCGCCACACTGATAAGCATATATAAAGCAATTTTCGCCATCAAATACAAAAAAGCCAATATGACCAACAAACGCTAAATTTTGATTGGTTGATGGCAGCCATGTTTTTAACGTACGAACTTCCCTTGAGCAAACTTGAATGGACCTTGGTCCCTAAGCATATTTACCAAATTTCAGGTCTATCCCTTCAGTTGTTTTCGCGAAAACTAGGTCATCCAAGATCACCAGGCAAATCGTCCAATCAGGTTGCCTTGAACAAACTTGGATCTACCCTTGCACTAGATGATGTGTTATGAGTTTTGAATCAATTCCTCCAGCGGTTTCGGAGAAGATTTTTTAGTGTTTCTAAAAATCAGCTATTTTGGCCGGTGGCCATCTTGGATTTTGGCCGATCGGCTTCGTTTGAACAACTTGAATCTCTATGCCCTAGGGATGCTTCCTGCCAAATATAATTGAAATCGGCCCAGCGGTTCTTGAGACGAAGTCGTTTAAAGACAAAGTTGACGGACGGTCGCCACGGCATAAGCTCACTCAGGTGAGCTAAAAACAACATAATAATTTCTTAATTGCTGTTTTATAATCGATGACTACAGACTACTGGAAAAATTTAATCTCACCTCTATGAAGAAGGTTTAGGCAAGTTTTATTAAAATTGACCCAGTGGTTAATAGGTAATCTTTTAAATGGTTTTCTCAATTCAAAATGGCCGCCAAACGCTACATTTTGATTGATCCATGGCAGCCATGTTTTTTGGGCATATCAACTTCCCTTGAGCTTAAGTTTAATGGCCCTTCATCCCTAATCATATCGCCCAAATTTCAGCCCGATCTATTCAGTGGTTCAGAAGAAGTCGATTTCATGAAAACTGGCTCATCCAAGATGTCCGGCGAACTATTTGGCCACATTGGACGATCAGCTCCATTTGAACAAATTTGGATCTGTGCCATAAGGATGCTTCCAGGATGCCAAATATAATTGATGCCTGGATGCACATTCTCAGGTTCAATGGATAGGTCAACTGGTCAGAACAAATTTGGATCTCTGTGCCATAAGGATGCTTCCAGGATGCCAAATATAATTGATGCCTGGATGCACATTCTCAGGTTCAATGGATAGGTCAACTGGTCAGGAACTCTTCTTCTAGTGGTTTTCTTATGCTTGTGGTTCACTCATTGGCAACCCTTCTATGACGTCTTAACAAGAGGCCCAAGGGGCCTGTGTCGCTCACCTGGAGCACCATCAATTTTTGTCAAAATTGTGGTGGGTGGTTTAGTAGTCTTTTAAATGAGTTTGTGGACATTTTTGCAAGTCCAATATGGCGGCCAAACATGCTACATTTTGATTGGTCCACTGCGGCCATGTTTCTGACATAGCTCCTTCCCTTGAACAAACTTTAATGGCACTCAGTGCATAATCATATCTCCAAAATTGCGGCCCAATCCATTCAGTGGTTTTGGAGTTGCTTTGGCAAAAATTAGGTTATCCAAGATGCCCGCCAAACCATTTGGCCAATCAAGATCCCTTGAACAAACTTGGTGCAGCTCTTGCCCTAGATGATATTTCATGCATTTTTAATTGATCCCCCTAACGGTTTCGGAGATTTTTAAAGACATTTCAACCAAAATCCAAGATGGCCACCAACCAAATTGGCTGATCGGCCTTGTTTGACCAACATGGCCCTCTATGCCCTAAGAATGCTTCCTGCCAAATGTGCTTGAAATCGGTCCAGCAGTTCTCAAGAAGACATTTAAAATTTTCCATTGCTTTAGTATGGGAGTTTTTGGCAGGAAAACGATCCAAGATGGCTGCCACAAACCGTTTATCCGACAGTTTCAAAAATGGCAAATATAAAATCAGAATACCCACAAACATATATAAACCCTATTTTGGCCTCAAAATCCATCAAATAAAACATCCAATATGGCCACCAAGCACGCTACATTTTGATTGGTCCACGGTGGCCATATTTTTTTATGGATTACCTTCCCTTGAACAAACTTTAATGGCCCTTAGTCTCTAATCATATCTCCACAATTATCGGCCTGATCACTTCAGTGGTTCTAGAGAAGTCGTTTTCGGGAAGACAAGGGCATGCAAGATGGCCACCTCACCATTTGGTCAATTAAGTCCTCTTAAACAAACTTGGCTTATCTCATGCCCTAAATGATGTTTCATGTGTTTTGAATCAATTCCCCAAGCGGTTTCGGAGATTTTTAAAGATGTTTCCTAACATTGGCCGAAATCCAAGATGGTTGCCTGCCAAATTGGCTGATCGGGTTCATTTAAACAAACTTGGATCCCTATGCCGTAAGGATGTTTCCTGCCAAATATAATTGAAATCGGCCCAGTAGTTCTCGAGAAAGACATTAAAAATTTCCCTCTGCTTTAGTATGGGAGCATTTGATGGGAAAATAATCCAAGATGGCTGCCAAACTGTGTATCCGACAGTTTCGAAAATGGCAAATTTGAACTCAGAATACCCAAAAACATATATTAAACCAATTTCGGCCTCAAAATCCATCAAATAAAAAAATCCAATATGGCCTCCAAACACGCTACATTTTTATTGGCCCACGGCGGCCATGTTTTTTGATGGATCAACTTCCCTTCAACAAACTTTAATGGCCCTTGGTCCCTAATCATATCTGCCAAATTTCAACCCAATCCTGTCCGGTTCTGGAGGTCGTTTTCACTAAAACTAGGTCAACCAAGATGGCCGCCGAACCATTTGACCAATCAAGTTCCCTTGAACAAACTTGGTTCAGCTCTTGCCCTAGATCATATTTAATGAGATTTGCATCAATCCCCCAAGCAGTTTCGGAGATTTTTAAAGACATTTCCTAAAATCAGACAAAATACATGATGGGCCAAATTGGCCGATCGACTTCGTTTGAACAAACTTGGATCCCTATGGCCTAAGGATGCGTCCTACCAAATATAATTGAAATCGGCCCAGTGGCTCTTGAGAAGTCGTTTAAAGGAAAAGTTGACAGACAGACGATGGACAGTTGCCATGGTATAAGCTCACTTGGCCTTTCAGGCCAGGTGAGCTAAAAATCGACCAAAATCCAAGATGGCTGCCAATCAAATTGGCCGATCGGCCTTGTTTGACTCAACATGGCCCTCTATGCCCTAAGAATGCTTCCTGCCGTGCTTGAAATCGATCCAGTGGTTCTCGAGAAGACATTTTAAATTTCCCATTGCTTTAGTATGGGAGTTTTGGGCAGGAAAAAGATCCAAGATGGCTGCCACAAACCATGGTTTGCTTGAACAAACTTTAATGGCCCTTAGTCTCCAATCATATCTCCCCAATATCGGCCTGATCACTTCAGTGGTTCTAGAGAAGTCGTTTTCAGGAAAAGTAGGTCATCCAAGATGGCCGCCGAACCATTTGGTCAATCAAGTCCTCTTGAACAAACTTGGCTTACCTCTTGCCCTAGATGATGTTTCATGAGTTTTGAATCGATTTCCCCAGCGCTTTCGGAAAAAGAAGATTTTTAGACGTTTCCTAAAATTGGCTGAAATCCAAGATGGCGGCCAGCCAAATTGGCCGATCGGCTTGGTTTGAACAAACTTGGATCGCTATGCCCTAAGGATGCTTCCTGCCAAACATAATTGAACTCGATCTAGTAGTTCTCGAGAAAACATTTTAAATTTCCCATTGCTTTAATATGGGAGCTTTTGGCGGGAAAATGATCCAAGATGGCCGCCAAACTGTTTATCCGACAGTTTCGAAAACGGCAAATTTGAGATCAGAATAACCCAAAAACATACATAAAACCAATTTCGGCCGATAAAATCCATCAAATAAAAAAATCCAATATGGCCACCAACCACGCAACATTTTGATTGGCCCACGGCGGACATGTTTTTTTTGACGGATCAACTTCCCTTGAACAAACTTTAATGGCGCTTAGTCCCTAACCCACATCTGCCAAATTTTGGCCCGATCACTTAAGCAGTTCTGGAGAAGTAATTTTCGCTCAAACTAGGTCAATCAAGATGGCCACCGAACTATTTGACCAATCAAGTTCCCTTGAACAAACTTGGTTCAGCTCTTACTCTAGATCAAATTTCATGGGGTTTGCTTCAATCCACCAAGCGGTTTTGGAGAAGATTTTTAGACATTTCTTAAAATCGTCCAAAATCCAAGCTGGCCACTGGCCAAATCGGCTTCGTTTGAACAAACTTGAATCTCTACACCGTAAGGATGCTTTCTACCAAATATAATTGAAATCGGCCCAGTGGTTCTTGAGAAGTCGTTTAAAGGAAAAGTTGATGGATGGATGGACGATGCACATGACGGACAGTCGCCACGGCATAAGCTCACTTGGCCTTTCACAATCAAAACCCGCAATATTGGGAATTTTCAAGCCACACAAATGTTGTCAAGGTCACATTGACAACCAATCAAGAGAAAAAGTTCTGGTTACAATTTTTAGTTTTTGATGGTTACACTAACCCCCAAGGATTGCGGACTGACATCTTCATACAGAAGCAACTGACTACGTCTAACATGCATTCCAGAAACTAAAGTAGGTAAACACTCAGAGCAGCAACTTCAGACATGCCATAAGCTAGTACTCATGGAGCAAAAACAAGCCACTTACCGTGGATTAGGCTTCGTAATCGGACCAAGGGTATTGGACGATGTCATTAGTTTTGGATACGTCAGTGATCGCGTTGCATTTATCGACCTGGCTATACCAACGCGAAAGCGCACCACCACTAAGTGTCGCATAGTCAATGCATATGGGCCAACTACCGAAAGGGTCAAAGAGAATCCAGCTATATTAGATTCCTTCTATGCAGAACTGAGCTCCGCCATTACTATCCCAGCTAGATGGCAACTGTTCGTGTGTGGCGATTTCAACTCCAAGTTGGTAAACTCGGCATTGCGGACAAAAGTTCAGGACTTGGCTCATGCATGGGATCGTATGGAGAGGGCACCCGCAACAGCAATGGAGATGCACTGATGACATTTCTTAGTTCCAATGGCCTATTTGCCACAAATATGGTTTTCAAACACCCATGGCGTCACCGGACAACATGGACTGGACACACTGCTGATCGCAAAGCCCCAAAAGGTTCTAAGGCTACAAAAGCTGTCTTCAGCCAAATAGATTTCATACTATGCAAGACAGCAGCAAAACCCCTACTTCGGGATGCTCGTTCCTATGGAGGCACAGACCTCAATTCTGACCATAAGCCAGTCATTACACGCCTCCATATGAACCAGCTCTACCTAATGTATAAATGCCATACCAGGCAAGAGGGTAGAGTCACCAACTTACCCAAGCTCATCAGTGACACTGACACTCATGTTATACGAAAAGGCCCTTGGGGAGCAGATAGCTAACATCGACGTCAGCTCCGATCCAAACGAAGCCCTACCCAAAATACTGATATCTATGGAATCATCAGCTACTAGCACCATAGGTGTTCTAAAAAACAACAGAACTAGGTATACTGACGACCCTCTCGTAGTAAAACTGTCAGCATAACGGAAAGCGTTACATCTGCGCATGGCCAAAGTGTGCACCAAACTACGCCACAGCGAATGCTTAAAAGATCTTGCTATCCAACAAGCAGATGCCCTAGCAGATGAAATCACTGCCATGGATGACTGCCACAAAATGTTTCGGGCAGCCCGAGCCCTGAAAGTTGCTAACTACACACCACCACTAACTGTACACAACTCTGAAGGACACTTTATTGGGACTGACCAGGGCAAAGCCGAGGCAATTTGAGAATGGTTCAAGGAACATTTCACTGACCACGATGGACCCCAGGCCATTACTAACACCAATTAATACAGCAGAGGTTGAGAAGGCACTTAAAGCCCTGAAAAATGGACGGGCATCTGGACCTGATGGCATGAGCAATGAACTATTCAAACATGCAAGTGACATTATCTCAAAACCGATCACGCACATAATCAATTCAGCTTTTATGCACCACCTTCCCATCGACGCTGTAGGCTAAGGCATCCTTATCGCGCTACCCAAGCCCAAGAAGCCGCCTGGTCCCCTAGCTTGTGCTCCTTAACAGCATAATAAAAATCCTTTCCAATGTTACTCTATGCCGCATCCGAGAAAAGATCGACGACTTCATCGGATCATGTCAAAGTGGCTTCAAACATGGATGCAGCTGCGCAGACATTGTATGGGCTCAACGCATGCTTGTGTCGGTAGTCATGTCCAAACACTGGGATTTCCACAAAATGGGCATTGACATGTCACGAGCCTTTGACATAATTAAGCGCTCAAAGATCCTAGATGTACTACGCCAGGCCAGTTGCAATGAAGATGAGCTACGACTAGTGAGACTACTGCTTGCAGACACCAAGCTGAGAGTACGAGTCAAGTCAGTGAAGTCTGTAGAGTTTGAGACATCAATCGGCTCCCCACAGGGAGATGGTCTATCCCCTGTGTTCTTCGCCTGTTACCTGGCTGCTGCATTGAAATCTGTGCGGGACAACTCCACAAGACCAAACCCCCAGGTGTCAATACTGGGCATGCCGCTAGAGATGGAATATGCCGACGATGTGGACTTTATAGATGAGGAAAAGAAACCCCTTGACAAACTTCTCCTAATAGCCGCAAACAAACTAAAGATTGAGAATCTCTATGAATGAATCCAAAACAGAGCTCACCCACATATACCTATCTACAAAGCATGAAACTAAAGAAAATGACGATCCACACCGTGGCAGCGAACCATGGAGGAAAAGTAAAATCCTGAGCTCACTGCTTTGCAGTACTGCTGACATTGCTGCATCATGGGGAACATAGCTTTCCAGTCCTGGAAGCTATGGATTCGTAGATCAAAGATGCCCTTGGTAAAAAGACTATGTTTATACAATGCAACCTGCGCATCCTTGATGATGTATAACTAAAAGCTGGGCAGCTCCAAAGGCAGCTCTAGACAAACTTGACGCCTGCCACTGCAAACACCTACGCACCACCACTGGACACAGATGGCCAGAGAGCATAATTTCCAACGATGCACTATACAAGATGTGTAATACGCCGCCGCTGTCTGTAAAGGTCGCCCAGCAAAGATGGTCCATGTTTGGCCATGTGCTAAGGATGCAGGAAGACACACCAGCAGAGCCTTGGAATTCACCCTACTCGGAACCAGCAAATACAGAGCCAGGAGAGGACGTCATTGCATAAATCTGCTAAGCTTGCTACGAGGTGACCTCAAGAAAGCAGGATTAGGTACACTCAAGTCAAAAATGGACCTGAGGAAGCTAAGGATTTGGGCTGAGGACAAGACACAGTGGGTAAAAGCGAAGAAGGACTGATTACAGCTGTAGGATGTTTCTACTACAGCCGCAGAATACAGTAACCATACATACATACACTAGCCCTCAGAAACAACAATCAAAGGTTTAACGGTTACATCAAAAGGTATCTAATGGTTACACTAATCCAACAATCAAAATATTTCTGGTTACAACAACCAAAAATCTGGTTACACGAAACAGAATTCCGGTTACAAAATGAACATTTCCAGTTACATACGTGAAAATCTGCTTACAAGTAACCAGATTTTTCTCATTCCGGTTACACCCAAGGAGAAACTGTAACCGGGACTGAGAGTATAAAACCAAATGCAGAGCAGCAATGACAATCGGATTTGGATCCAACTGATCCAGCGTAAGAAAACCAATGAAGAGTTCCTGACCAGTTGACCTATTGACTCACATTACCCAACACCAAAGAACTGAGATAACTGATAACTCAGCTGGGCCACTCGGCCAAATGCTGCAAAGGATTGTAGAATCCAGTCCAACCTGTTATAAAGACCACCTATATGAGATGGTAATTTTACTGCATGCTGCCAAACCGTTTATCTGATAGTTTCCGAAAGGGCATGGTTGAAATCAGCATAGTCAAATAAGTATACAAAACCAATTTCGCCTTCAAAATCCATCACAAAGGAATCCAATATGGCCGCCAAACACGCTATATTTTGATTGGTCCATGGTGGCCAGGTTTGTTAACCTATCAGCTTCCCTTCAACAAACTTTAATGGCCCTTAGTCCCTAATCATACCTCTCAAATTTCAGCACGATCCATTCAGCAGTTCTGGAGTAGTTTTCATGAAAACCAGGTCATCCAAGATGGCCACCAAACCATTTGATCAATCAATTTCCCTTGAACAAACTTGGTTCAGCTCTTGCCCTAGATGATATTTCATGACTTTTGAATCAATGCCCCAACTGGTTTCGGAGAAGATCTTTAAAGGTTTCTAAAAATGGGCCAAATCCAAGATGGCCACTGGTCAAATTGGCCGACCGGCTGCATTTGAACAAACTTAGATCTTCATGCCATATGGATGGTTCCTGCTAGATATAATTGAAATCTGTCCAGCAGTTTTTGAGAAGTTGTTCAAAGAAAAAGTTGATGGCCAGACGACGGACGGTCGCCATGGCATAAGTTCACTTGGGCTTTCAGGCCAGGTGAGCTAATAATCACTAGTCCTAGCAGAATCATATGTCCTGACTAAGCACATCCATGATTCTCACTCAAGAATCGCAGACAATACTGCTCAAGTATTATTTCTTTTTTCTCAAGTGAGAATCACGGACAGACTTAGTCAGGATGTCCACATTTCACATGCACACACACACATACTAATCTGGCATTCTTATACTCTCTTGGCCAGTAAAAAAATGGATGGACAAATGGATACCTGACCGATGACTGACTGAAGCCATCAAAATAAAAATAAAACAACGTAAACATGTTAACATGGAAAATTTAATTAAATAGGGAAATGTTTGAAAAAGGATCTCTTAATATTCATTATCAGTCCTGATATATAGGTGCCACAGTCAAGTTTAAATATTAATAGCAACAGGATTGGATCCAGACACACACACAAATCCACCAATTTTATATACGTTAGTACAGGTAAATGAAGAAATTGTAGAAAAAATTCAAATTATGAAGTTATTTCAAAAAATATCTATAGTATGGAAAGTAGTTCCAATGTATGAAATGAGCTGTAATTACACTTCAAATTCATGTAATGAGATTAACCGTAAGAGTGCTCAGTTCTTGCAGACAACATTTCCAGAGGTTGTATCTTTCGATTGGCTAAATATTTTGAATACAATTTGATTGAAAGTTGTTGGTGGCTAAGCCACCAACAACTTTCAGTCAAATTGATTTCAAAATATTTAGCAAGTCAAGAGATTTTGCTCATTGAATTTAACGTCTGGTGGCTTGCAGCAGAAGGGACCATTAAATTATTTGATATGAAATAAGATGTACAGGAGTGACAAGAATCTGACAAATTCAGCCAAATTAATAAATTAAAATCAACGTCTTGCTATATTTAGTGATACGTTTACTCGACCTATCTAAGTGAGGGACAGATTATACATGAACCCCTTAACCCTCATATCAGCAAAAAAAATAGCTCCTGCAGTCGTCTTGAAAAAAGTCCCCTGTTGCAGACCAAGAGAAGACTATTTTTGAAAATTTACCACTAGAATGACTGGCTCGATAACCAAGCCAGTCATTCCAGTGGTAAAATTTCTAAAATAGTCTTCTGTTGGTCTGCAAATGGACACTTTCTATGAGAAAATTTAAATTTTCTTCAATAAATTCGATAGTTAAAAGATGAGCCTTTACAGAACACAAGCGACAAATTCTTTATGATGTAGGAATATATATTCTAAAACAAATTTAATTGGGAGATGTTACAACAGTCAGTTCTAGCTAAATTAATTTCAAAATATTTAACAGCTTTCCTGTTAGTTGTCTTCAAATTGAGACACTGGAATTTTAGCATTAACCCTTTCAACAACAAACGCCTGAAAAAAGTGGATTCATCACCATGTATAATATATTCTGTTGAAAATTTTGAAATTAATATCCTTGCTGGCTTCCAGCCATCTTAATTTCAAAATATTCAACAGCTTTCCGGTTTGTTCCACCCCCAGCACCCCCCCCCCCCCCCCCAAGATTGAAATATCCGGTAGTGAATTTATCAGTGAAAGGGTTCGTTTTAAGATGCTTTGCTTCATTGGCCAAAATACAGACATGTAATATAATTACCATTAACTTTAACCTAAAGGGTCAAATTTGTTCAAGAAACCATTCTCATAGAAAAGTACATTTGCAAGCCAAGAGAATACTGTTTTTGAAGATTTACCACTGGAATGACTGGCTCGGTTATCGAACCAGTCATTCCAGTGGTAAATTTTCAAAATTAGTCTCCTCTTGATCTGCAAATGGACATTTCTCAAGACCACTACATTAGCCATTTTTAGCTGAATATGAGGGTTAATGGTCAACAAGATGGGCATTCCAGTGATACATTTTCAAAAAGAAATAGTCTTCTCTTTGTTTGTAAATGAATATTCTTCAAGACCGTTACAGAAGCCTGCTCTATGTACCTTGATCATTAACCCTTTTACCGAGGAATCGCCCATATCTCATTTTTAACATCATACAGGGAAAGTGTTGACTATTTTGAAATTAATTTGACTGGAAGCCGTTGTTCCTTTAGTATTAGCAGCAACGACGTAATCAAATTAATTTCAATATATTCAACAGAATAGGTTTTATATCAAAGAATAGATTTTTTCAGGGATTTGTCGTTGAAGGGATTAAAGGTTTAGAGTCCAACATAATACATTTCCTTAATATTAACTTGCTAAAATATACACCACCTTCTAATGAAGCTTTGTTCATGATTATTACAAATTCAATTTTCCATGATTTACCGGTATGGTTTGAACAACATAAACAGATGTACAGCCAAATTTGCAGCTATCATCACCGTATCATAATAACCAGTAACTGATGCTGAAAAGCGGCATTGTCAAAGACACTATCGACGCTCAGCAAATTATTGTCTGGTGGCTTGCAGCAGCGAGATCATTAATACCTAGATCGTCAACCAATCCACTCCTACACAATGTTGTATTCAATCGGTAGGATAATGTCTTTATAATATATTTAGCAGTTCACTTACTGAGCTATTCAAAGGTGACTTAGCCGCCATATGTAGTACAGTATATACCAAATGTTGGAAGCCCAGATGATATTGGTAATGACAATAAACTGCAATGATATGACAACAGAGCCGATTTCCAGTTATTTCTAAAAACAAAGTTTATCAGCTGTGGAAGTAGCTGTTTATAACTTCTCAAAACACTCCAAAGATACATGGATCGACCCGGATCCTCCACAAATTATAACGGGTTTGATTTTGACCAAATTCAGACCACTTGATAATTGGCAATAGAAATAGCTCTGTTACAACACATAGGCTAAGATAATGATGTAACAATGGACATTCAATTCTGGAATATATAGATCACTCCTAATACTTACTAATACACTAATTTGGACAAGCAGTGCGGGTTGATTAGGGTGGCATGTGGGTGGATCCAAACCTGAACTAGACATGAATACATTACTGAGCTAGGCTGCCAGAGTGATCACGGTACAAGATGCTGTACTCTCACAGTCACATACTGACAACTGACCGAAACAACAAACTTCAACGACGAATCAATTATATAAATTTAAATTTGAAAGAAAAAACACTTGGCAAATACAAAAAAGATATAACACCATAACAGGATAATTTGAATAACATTAAAATCACAATTCCAGGTTTACCATACGAAACGTGAACACAAGACGACACAGGCACACATTCATATGTGCTAATATATGCATGCACGCACACACACACACACGCACACACACACACACACACACTCACATATTCCAACATATACTAGTTTACACACAGCAACATTACAAAAGGTATAAACACTGAAGTGGCAATAATAGTAATATATGGTGCATACATTGTGTTCCATCAGTAGACACGGATAAAACCTTTACATTAATAATAATATTAATAATCTGTTGGTACAAAAACAGGAATAACAAAAAAAAGAAATCGAAAACAACTATCACATAAAAGAATATTTCCAAAAAACTTGGTATAAGGATCTTTAATCTGTATTTGAATGTTCATGCTTATGTGTGTGGGTGGGGAGCAGGTGTGTGTGTGTGTGGGGTGGGGAGCAGGTGTGTGTGGGGGGTGGGGAGCAGGTGTGTATGGGGGTGGGGAGCAGGTGTGTGTGGGGGGTGGGGAGGTGTGTGCGTGCATCTGGTTACCCCATTAACATTCAAGCTGGCCAAAACAGGATCTGCAGTGGTTTAGATAAATGTCCATTTGCAGACCAAGTTGAGAATATTTTAGAAAATTTAACCACTGGAATGACTGGCTTGATAACAGAGCCAGTCATTCCAGTGATAAATCTTCAAAAATATTCTCCTCTTGGCCTGCAAATGGGCATTTTCACTGAGAAAATTTAAATTTTGTAGTGTTAAAACATGTTCTCCGCTCTTGTTGTAGCTAATAAGCATAAACTAACTACTACCAGTTTGTGACAAATATTGTATCAACAATTAGATACATACTAACTATTGATATTAACTTAACTACAGAAATTAGGAATACATTTGTAGCGTGTCCACTTTCTAACAAGCCTAGGATATCAAAGTATATCTTCACTGTGGGGCCAAAAGATGGTGGTCAGAGACAATCTCAAACAAGCTATTTCATGTCAAATTTGGCACGTTTACTAAGATCACATTTAGAACAAGCGTTGGTGAGTTCCAAATGTTATGCGTTCTGGGAAAACCAGTACATGCCGCCAGATTACTCATTGAGGAAAAAAAAGCAAAAATAGGTCAAAACTCATTTTTCTGCCAAATTTTACTTTTTACATGACATTACTGGCCATTCCTCTATTATATTTCAAAGTATAAAGGACTAATAGCCTTCCTTTACACTAAAGATAGTCAGTTTTTAACCCTTATCACTCAGATGTCAAAATTTTAAAATTAAATTAAAAGATGAACTGGCATTAATTTTTCAGCAAATTTGGTGGAAGATGTTGGTATCGTAAACAGCAACATCGTCCATCAAAATTATTGAAAAATGTAACCGTTTCTTATATTGGCATCAGGGTGGTAAGGATTAATGACAGCTTACAGTCAAATTACTACATAATTAATGTAAAAGTCAGTGCTTTATAGACTTTAAATATGTCTTTTCTGAAAATGTTGTTCCAAATAGTGGCATGATTCACATTGCCATAACAATAGATATTCTTAACATAGAAAAGTAATTAAAACAGCTTTGGAAAGCTTCTGGAACAAGATTGCACATGGTGGAGAGATTAGTGTCAAAATTTCACCATGTCAAGTGTTTTCACAGATCTCATCACAAATCTCGTCTTACTAAACCACTGCGATAAGCTTAACCGTTTAACACTTATATCAGCCAAAACAGCTTCTACAGTGGTCTTCAGAAATGTCAATTTGCAGACCTAGAGGGGACTATTTTTGAAAATTTACCACTGGTATGACTGGCTCGGTTATCGAGCCAGTCATACCAGTGGTAAATTTTCAAAAATAGTCTCCTCTTGGTCTGCAAATTGACATTTCCTTCAATAAATTGAAATTTCCTTGAATGAATTCAAGGGTTAAAGGGTTAATCAGACATAAGAATGAGATTCTATTTATAACATTAGCTATTATTTTGAATTTTTTTTAATTTTCCCATCAATTCTTGTCCTTTTCTTACCGTTTTACATTATTTTCTTATCAACACTTCACTACTGATGATACCAACGCGCGGCAAAAGACGGTGACAAACTAAGAATGAAGGAATCCAGTTTATCCATCAATCATATGACGGCATAAGCAAAGGCATCATACGTAGGCTGCTATCATAAACAATTACATCTTGAATGACATGATTTAGTCCATCATAAATGCTTAAAAGTCCCTCAAATTGTACGAATTGCGTGTCTTTATTACTTAATAAACATTCTGTTGAATATTTTGAAACAACTTGCAATTTGCAGATCAAGAGATAATTTTTGACAATTTATCACCGGAACGACTGGCTCGGTAATCGCGCCAGTCATTCCAGCAGTAAATTTTCAAAAATAGTCTTGTTCTGCAAATAGACATTTTGCAAGACCACTGCAGAAGCTGTTTTGGCCAGCTTGAGTTTTAACGGGTTGTCACAAAAATCTAAATGTCTAGTGAATGTCCATTTGTAGGACAAAACTTTTTTTGAACATTTACACTTGAGTGACTGGCTCGAATCAGTCACTCCAGTGATAAATTCCTGGAAGTATCCTACTGTCTTCAGCCATCAAATTGGCATGTCTCAAGACCAGTCTTGGTCGACTTGACTACTAAAGGATTAAATTATTATTGGACAACATGTACAGATTTTTATCATGCACTTTCGAAAAACTTGTGCGACATAAAAATAAAGAAGTCATCATCAATAAATTTTTGTGCTATGTCCCAGAAGACGGGTCACCTGCAGCCATGAATGCTGCATTCACAGAGACTCACTAAGTGATGTTCTTGTCGAGGACACATTTCGGCAGATGCAGAGTCGCAAATGCTCAATGATCAACATGTTGCTATGTTAGCAATTTAAAGCTCGAATTTGTTCAAGAAAATTTCAATTTTCTCATAAAAAATGCCCATTTTAAGTCCAAGAGGAGACTATTTCTGAAAATTTACCGCTGGAATGACTGGCTCGTTACCGACCAAGTAACTCCAAATTTTCAAAGTCTTCTTTGACCGGCAAATGGATATTTCTCAAGACCACTGAAGACGCCGTCTTTGACTGGTATGAGGAGTAAATGGTTTAAAACTGAAATGAGTGGCTCATTTTCAATTTTATAATCAAGCAAAACAAGAATGAAGTTTGTACATTAACACTTTGAACTCCAATCACAAAATACTATAAAAGATCATTAACAATGTTAGACATATTCTGCTGAATATTTTGAAATTAATTTTACTGGAAAACTTTGCTGTCTAGCTTCCAGTCAAACTACCGTAAAAATAGTCAATAGCATGCAGTAATTTTTATATTCCAAAGAGGTTCTTTGTTTCTGAAATTTTCTGGGTTTAAATGCTAAGTTTTCAATAATATTCTATTCCAAAACAGAAACGTAACACAATTCTGAATTAAATCTCTCTTAGCAGCAGCTATTCTTGTGTGAATGGAAATTAGACAATACCAGAAATGAAGCCAGAACATCTAATCTACACATAGTGAATCACACGTAGGTGTATAGGTGTAAAACAGCGTCAACAGGTATAAAAATAGAAAGTATAAAAATACAGAGTAATATAATTAAAGGAAATTAATCAAATTACAGAAGAATTTTGAGGACAACAACGGCAACAATGAGCTAAGCTATCAAAGAGAATATAATCATGAATTCATGAACACGGATACATGCACACTTGCAAGATACAATAAAATGAAGTTTTAGGCCAGACAACTTAGTTTTTTGTCTTACAAACCGTCCGTAATTTTTCTATATCTAGAAAAAACAATGCTGGAATTTTAAGCCATTATATTCTAAAGTCTTCGCCATCTAGCAATTTTTCACAGCCAAATCTGTCACTCAGAATTTTCTGTAACTTTTTTTGTTCTCTGTACCTTTGTTAACCCTTTAACGGTCAAGACGCTCAAAATAGCTTCGCAATGATCAGGAGAAGTCCATTTGCAGGCCAAGAGAAGACTATTTTTGAAAACTTACCACTGGAGTGGCTGGCTCCTGATCGTGACCAGCCATTCCAGTGGTAAATTTTCAAAAATTGTCTTCTCTTGGCCTGCAAAATGGGCACTCACTGAGAAAACGTTTTGTATTTTTTATTATCAATCTTAATACTGTAACAGTTTAAAACTTCTGAGCTTGAAATTGTGCATTATTATTTTTTTTCCCCATCTCCGATCGGGTGTTTTGGGTGGGAATTTTCATAAGACAAAACTACATTGATCTGGCCTAATAATGAATTCATAACCACGGATATCTGGACATACTTTCAGACATTAATAAATTACAATAAAATGAAGTTTTAACAACAGAAACTGGATATGTGACTATAAATAGCTCTCGTAACTGGGTGGGTCAGAGTGCTTACTGCACAGATTGATCACCACTGAGCAATATCATACAAATATTAAGTCAGCTGATTGACAGATCATCTGCCATCTAGGAAACGGATTGGTGTTTAGCTTAGCTAAGACACCTAAATTGTTTTCAAAATGTAATATATTTATCAAAGAAAATATCCATTTGCAGACCAAGGGAGAATTATTTTTTTTAATCTACCACTGGAATGAGTGTCTTGGTTAAGACATTTTCAATGACCACTACAGAAACAGTTTCTGGCCAGCTCGAGTATACAGGGGTAACAGACCAACGAAATAACGTATTTACCATTCCAGTTGTAAGTTTTAAAAATAGTAAGTCTTCTCTTATCCTGCAATTAGGTGAATTCCTGGAGATCACTGCAGAAAGCATTTTTGGCGGTTACATAGCAGTAGATTTAATGCCATCACAGAGCATCTTAATCAGTAATAGCCACTATTGTATGCTCGAGTTGATACATGAAAATACACTATTTAAAGTTATCCTGAATGAACAAACGGAGTACTGTCTGATGTGGAAAACGTATACTAAGTCTATTATCAAACAAGCATTCTGTAAGTACATGTCCCCTACCTGCTGATATAAATCTTTAGAGACTGACAGTCAAAAACTCCATTAAAAATTGACAGAAGCAGCTGAAACTCGAACTTGATCTGTAACTTCCCATATCAAAGCAATATACCAAGTTTCAGTTATATATGGTGAAGGAACACGAAAAATTCTTAAAAGCTGCTATGTTTGTATTTCATAAGTCGAAAGGGGACATAACTCCATCAAAGATTGACGCAAACGCTTGAAACTCAAACTTGCTATGTAATTTCTCATAACCAAGCAGTGTACCTATTCTCAGTTGAATGTCTGCGAAAAAAATTGTGGAAAACTAATATTTTTTTGTATTTCATAAGTTGAAAGGGGGCATAACTTCATGGAAAATTGATGAAAATGTCTGAAACTTGAACTTGCTCTGTAATTTCTGATAACACGGCAATGTACCAATTCTGTCGAATATCTTTAAAGACTGCGAAAAAGTGTGGAAAACTAATATTTTTCGTATTTCCTAAGTCGAAAGGGGGAATAACTCCATGAAAAATTGACGAAAATGTCTGAAACTCGAAATTGCTTTGTAGCTCCTTGCACCAAAGCGATGTACCGATTTTCCCTTAAATATCTTGAAAAAGGAAGTGTGGAGAGCTGATATTTTTTTATTTCTTACGCCGAAAGAGGGCATAACGCCATCAAAAACTTGCCCATACGCTTGAAACTCGAACTTGGTCTGTAACTTCTCATAACAAAGCAATGCACCAATTCTCAGTAGAATATCTTGAAAGACTGCGGAAAAAGTGCGGAAAATCAACTGCGACAGGCGGACGGATAGGCAGACGGATTGCAAACTTATAGTACCACCCCCCCCCCCCCACCCCCGACTTGACTGGTCGGGGACTAATAAAGACCAAGAACAGGCCTCAAAATTTGGCGTAAACAAACCAAGTTCCTGTGTTGGTTACGCAAAATCAAAAAGCGCGGAACCAAAAGTTCTGCACAAGCCACCAGAGGCTCAAATGATTCCCTGTCTGGTTATATGTACATCATGAACTATGGCAATGTTTGTAATCCACATTGTTGTTTCTACAAGATTTCTGCACATACTAATCTCTGAAATTATATAAGGATAGCACAAAAGTTACTGGCACGTAACCAAACATTTTTGCTCAGTGAATGTCGATTTGCTGGCCAACGTAAAGACTATTTTAGACAGTACCACTGGAATGACTGGCTCGATTATTGAGCCTGTCATTCCAGCAGAAAATTTTCATAAAAATAGTCTTCCCTTGGACAGCAAACGGATATTCCTCAAAAGCAGAACAAAGGCTGGTTCTGATTGGCATGTCCATTATGGGTTACTGTCTGTTTAACCGCCTGACTACCGAGTTTTTCCAGACGACACATTCACCAACAACCTTCAGTCAAATTGTTTTCAAAATATACAGCAAGTCAAGAGTTTTAGCTTATTGAAATAAATTATTATCTGGTGGCTTGTAGCAACGAGACACAACATGTTTTTGATGACCTACATTGTTGTGATACAGGTGTGAAAACGTAATGTACAATCAGCACCCCAGGTGGTCAAATCATGTGTGTGTAAATAGATTAATAGTGCAATGGGAATAAGGTCGCAATAAAACAGAAACAACTTTGACTCAAACCCTTCTCAGAATCGTCATCCGATACAATATTGTTCAATACTGGTATCTTCTTGTAAGTGTGTAAACGTCTTCAAATAACATTTTATTGACTAGACTAAAACTACATTGCCCTTTGTTTTAATAAATAACAAGCATTCTCTAAGTATTGCTTTGCAATACGGTGATATAAATCTTTAGAGATCGAGTCAAAAATTCCATTAAAAATTGTCAGAAGCAGCTCAAACTCGAACTTGATCTGTAACTTCTCATAACATAGCAATAAACCAAGTTTCAGTTATATACCGTATGGTGAAGGAGAACGAAAAAGTCTTGAAAGCTGATATGTTTGTATTTCATAAGCTGAAAGGGGACATAACTCCATCAAAAATTGATGCAAACACCTGAAACTCGAGCTTGGCCTGTAACTTCTCATAACAAAGCAACGTACCAATTCTCAGTTGAATATCTTGAAAGACTACCAAAGAAAAAGTATGGAAAATTAATATTTTTGGTATTTCATAACAAAAATGTCTGAGACTCGAACTTGCTCTGTAACTCCTTATACTAAAACAATGTATCGATTTTCCCTTAAATATATCGAAGGAGTGTGAAAAAAAGTGCGAAAAGCTGATATTTTTCGTTGAAAGACACATATGCCTGAAACGCGAACTTGGTCTGTAACTTCTCATAACAAAGCAATGCAGCAATTCTCAGTAGAATATCTTGAAAGACTGAGAAAAAAGTGCGGAAAACTAATATTTTTGTTATTTCATAAGTCGAAAGGGGGGCATAACTCCATCAAAAATTTACGAAAATATGTTATACTCGAACTTGCTCTGTAACTCCTTATACTAAAGCGATGTACCGATTTTCCCTTAAATATCTTGAAGGAGTGCGAAATAAAGCTGATATTTTTCGTATTTCTTAAGACGAAAAGGGGCATAACTCCATAAAGAATTGACGCATACGCCTGAAACTCGAACTTGGTCTGTAACTTCTCATAACAAAGTAATGTACCAATTCTCAGTTGAATACTTTGAAGGACTGCGAAAAAAATGCAGAAAAATAACTGTGACAGACGGAGTGCAAACCTATAGTCCCCCCCCCACCCCGGTTTTACCGGTAGTGGACTAATAATTATGCAACATTTCAGGTTATTTGGGATTAACCAAACAATCTTCAGAATTGTTGTAGAAATTATGAATTTTCTCATATGAAATATCTATTTACAGGCCAAGAGAACATTTTAAAAACCTTGCAACTGGATCATCTATCAGGTCTGTTAGTCTACTGGAATAGCTATCAAACCAGTCATTCTAATGGCAAGTTTTCTAAAATATTCTTCTCTTGGTCTGCAAATGGACATCTCATGACTATATTGCAAAAGCCATTTCAGTCCGGTTTGACCAATTATTATTATTATTATTATTATTATTATTATTATTATTATTATTATTATTATTATTCTTATTATTAGTGTACTGGGTATTATTATTATGATTATGGTATTATGGCAAATTTTGATAAATATAATTATAATTCTTTGGTAATTCGTTGAATTACAAATCAACAACTCTGCAGAACTACACTTTATGTTGCAACAAATCATAGATCTGAGAGAAGACAGGCATTCTGAGAAGCTTTAGAGTTGATAGCTGTTGCCATATTAGATAACAACAGCTCTACTCAACGCTACTCTCAAAATGAACACTCGCTATATAAAGATATTTCACAAAAATAAAAACAGATATTTAATATAGCTGTAGTTAAATTTCAGCTACTTTAGCCCCAACCTGAATCAACAGCGCCTCCAGGCACTCAAAATGCTACTCAAGTAACACGTTAATGGTCAAGATTTGGCAAGAAAAACATTTATGCAGGCCTACAGAGGACTCCTATTGTCAATTTACCACAGAAATTGACGAAAATTACTTTCTGTTGTCCTGCAAATGGATATTCCTAAACAATAGTTGAGTAACAATTTTTTGGAGAAGACTATTTCTGAAAATCAAAGTGATAGTGGTTATGATAATTCACGTCCTTGCTAACCCATAGTCAATAAACGGCCAAGAGAAGAATTTTTGAAAATTTACCATTGGGATGACTGTCATGCCAGTGGTAAATTTTCAAAAACACTTCTCTTGGCCTGTAAATGGACATATCTTCAATAGTATTGCGGAAGCGGATTTTAGCCGACTTGACCATTAACGGGTTAAGTTGACACGAGATGGGGCTGATATATTACGGGAGTTAGTTACCGCAGAAACAATATTGTAAATAATGAAGAAGAATGATGTTTGGGTTAGTGGTTTATATACAATAATGTGAGCGATCACTTGATTATGCATGCGAAAACATATTTACATAACAATAGTATTATGGCTGATCATATAGCTAAATAGAACATTACTGTTAAGACTAATTGCTTAGTAACAGACACCATGAGATTCTTAATACTTGTTCTGTGTATACATGTATGTGGCTGCTTCAGGAATGACGATAAAACATTAGGGAGGGAACCATATATCGATGACTGTATCGTATCATATTGTAATCATGAGACGTATCTATACTTTGAAGAACAACCGTTTGTCTTCAATTTACACAAAATCACTGACAGAGAATTGTACAACCTTAACCCTTTTACCCTCGAATTTGTTCAAGAAAATTTCAATTTTCTCACAGAAAATGTCCATTTGCAGGCCAAGAGAAGACTATTTCTGAAAATTTACCACTGGAATGACTGGCTTGGTTATCGAGCCAGTCATTACAGTGGTAAATTTTCAGTCTTCTCTTGGTCTGCAAATGTACATTTCTCAAGACCACGGCAGAAGCCATTTTTGGCTGATATGAGTGTTAAAGGGTTAATCCTGTTGAATATTTTGAAAATTGCTGCCAATTAAATTATTTTCAAAATAACTAACAGATGTGCTGTATGGTACCATTGAAAATGAGATAATGGTATTTCATCAGTGAAATCGTTAAGTCACCCTTTCCCAGAAAATTATATTATATGGTCATGAACAATTAATATTTGGTGCAAAAAACAAAGACAAAACCCTTTATATTTCATAAATTTCTACTAACGATTTGTGTATCGATATGTATCGTATCATGACCTGTGTATCGAGAGATGCATTATATCGTGAGCACAAAGCGTATCATTACAGACCTATAAAACATGTGCATTAGAAACAATGCAGGATGAATGATTATCGAGCCAGTCATTCCAGTGGTAAATTTTCAAAAATGGTCTTATCTTGGCCTGCAAAATGGACATTTTCTTAAAATCTTATTTTGGGGCAACTCAGCTAATTTCTTTGTCATCATTATCCGCGTCTTGGCCATTTCAATCTTTCATTCGGGAATAAATTATTAAATTCCCCAAAATTCAATAGAGGAGTTTGTCTCGCTCATCTTCCATCTAGCCATCTACTGTACTGTAGCACTATCTAACTGCAGTTCAGCCGGCGCCCTAGTTGATGAGGGCTCATCTTCTGCTTAGTGGCAACTTTACTGTTCTTGCAGACCAATACCACATTCATATCTTAAAGAACACCATTGGCTACATTGCCTCCAACCTAACTGCAATTATGGTCTGCTGCTAACCAAGGATGAGGTTCTGACAAATAAGAAATGTGATTTTTAGTACAGATTCTCAGTTTTTGTGGCTTCGAAAATCAAACTTACTTAAAGATCAATCCACCACAACTGAACTGAGGGTGAGTGCTAATAAATAGTCAAGCGGAGTCTGCCCCTTGTTCCCAAAGTAAATGTTACTAAATTTAGAAATATATCCAACTCTTGCGTTATTTGTCCAGCATAAAATTTTCTTGACCAAATTTGATTATGAAATGGGATTCCCCCAGAATAATCAAAGTAGGGGGCTATGTTGTTATATCATGAGATGTCAATGAATATTTTACATGAGCACTACAGAATCTACAGACATCTCTTTTGGTGGTTAGCTCCACCATCAAATGGTTAAAAACTTGCACAAAAATATTCTCTGATGTAACAATCATTGAGATTTTACTACT
Organism: Chaetoderma sp. LZ-2023a; assembly: GCA_034401795.1. Lineage (NCBI taxonomy): Eukaryota > Metazoa > Mollusca > Caudofoveata > Chaetodermatida > Chaetodermatidae > Chaetoderma > Chaetoderma sp. LZ-2023a. The sequence goes on from CM067373.1 coordinate 154,840,007, forward strand.
CGAATGACTGGCTCGATAATCTCCTCTATATCGATGGCTCTGATTAACTTACAGACTCTAACAGGAAAGCGTGGACAAAATAATATGAAAACTTCAGACTATAAAGACACAAACAGGGGTCAAAATAAGGCCTTTTTACATGTCCATTGCAGGTAGAAAATGCAAGATGCAGGTAAATTTGTAATTCTGACTGCATGTGCATTTCTGGATAATGTGCTATATGTCAATTTATGTGCATGATGTAGATTGCTTGCTGTGTAAGACCTGAATGTTAGATGCACCATGTGTATGTAGAACAAATTACTTATTTCTGACATGGCTACTATGATCTGAGCACGTGACCATGATTTGAAGGTAGGGGTGACATTAAAGTTAACCCAGGAACCCTTTAGAAAGTAGGGCCCATAAAATTTTGGTATTGACTAGTTTGGTAGCTGAATGATAATTTCAAACTCAAAGCTCAAGCAGTGGGACCTGTATATAATAACTCCTTAAGCTAACGTCATATTCCTCATAACCGGGCAGATGATTTATTGTTGAAATTTTGAAAACAGTATTGCTGCAAGGCAACATTGTTTTCAAAATTTCACCAGGTCCATAATTTTGGATTGAATGTTACATATCAGTTATTCTGCAGTGTACGGGTTAACATTAACTGCCAAATAAGCTTTAAAACATAACCATAAGACCTAGCATAACATACATCGGTCATATAACATGCAAATTCAAAGCAATTAACAAAAAACGTAAGATTTTGTAGAACCATTTTCAATATGCGAATACGAGCTTTGAAGACTTTTCACCATCTTTACAAAAATTTTAAAAAGACTTAATGGTTAGGTCAGCCATGACTGGCCTTTGCGGTGTGCTTGAGGAATGTCCATTTGCATGCCAAGAGGTCTTTTGACATTTGACATTTTTGACAGGCTCGATATCCAAACCAGTCAATCTGGTAATACATTTTCAGTCTTAAAAAAATGTCATCTTTTGGCAAACAGATGGACATTCAGAAAAGCAATTTCATTTTCTAAACAAATCTTGCCCATTAACATTACGTCCTTTTAACGTACAACAAGTTAAAGTTTCATAGAATTAAATAGCTGTTCATGCTTGTAACGTAAACATTATCACATCTATTTGCACGTCTAAGGGCCACGAAATAAAAGTGTGTACATGCGATCGTGTAGTGCATGCGCGCATGTGTCTGTGTGCTGTTATGTGTATTATTAAATAAATCGGAAATAAAATTGAACAACAATATGTCAAACAAAAAAAGCCAAACAAATCGCTAAATAAACACAGTATTATTATAATGAAGTGAATAATTACAATTAGCATTATTAACACGCTGCACACACACACAAACATGATCTATACACATAATGTTTATAGAATATTATGTATAGTATTCATATATATAGAATTTATTATAATATAGCAATAATAATAATAATTATAAATATATTATATTTAGGCTATACAGATCTTACAGGGGGCACGAAATAATGAAGCCATGCAGTAGGAAGTACGAGGGTGGGGGTGGATGAGTAATGATCATTTACATCTGAGGTACCGATGTTCGATTGGTGATAACTGACCAATTATGATAAAATCATTTGTGTTATTCAGTCACATGAATGTATATGTCGACAGTAATGTAATTAGTTTGTCTATGGCTGTTTTATCCATTACCACTAACTAGCGATGTTTATAACCAGGTTCAGTTTAATACCCCTTACAGATCCAGCAGGACAAAAATAGCTTATACAGTGGGCATGAAGAATTACCTGTTGCAGAGTAAGAGAAGAATATTTTTAAAGAGCTTAACATTGAAATGACTGGTTTGATAACCAAGCCAGTCATTCTAGTGATCAATTTTATCCTTTCCTTGATCACTAAATGGGCATTAATATGGCTAATTTTGTTTATTTTCTTGATCAATTTAGACCGTTAATGAGCTAATATATATGCAAATAGATCATTTAATCATTTAACTCTGAAGGTGACAAAAACAGCTTCTCCAGGCTGCTTGGAAAATGCCCATTTGCATACCACGAGAAGACTATTTTTGAAAATTTACCACTGGAATGACTGGCTTGATAACCGATCCAATCACTCCAGTGGTAAATTTTCAAAAAATAGTCTTCTTGGTCTGCAAAATGAAATGTTGAACTTCCTGAACAAGCTAGAATGGTTTAATGAGAAGTATCAAGTTCAGACGTCAAGCAATCTCTAATTGGGTCTATGATCTATAGGTCTATCTTTGTGGGAAGGTTCATCCAAAATCAATCGCCCCTATAATGGCTGGATTCCTTAAGAAAATCTACAATTTTGCTAAGCAAATGTCGTCCCTTTGCATACCAAGAGACTATTTTTGAAAATTTACCACTACAATGGCTGGCGCAGTTATCGAGCCAGTCATTCCAGTGGTAAATCTCCAAACATCATCTCCACTTGGCCTGCAAAAGGATATTTTTCAAGACAACTTCAGAAGATGTCTCTGCCTGCCTTGACCAGTATGTTGATTGTCACTTATTATTATTATTATTATTATTACCAGAATAACTTGACATATAACTAACTATAACGTAAAAACCACCTCAATTTTTGTTACTGGCCTGATCATATTAGCTAACACCCGTTATTACGAACTATGAAACTAGCATGAACCCATATGATGAGTAGATTAAATTTAACCAATCACATATTTCACATATTTCAGTTCCGAGAATGAATTGATGCTGATTATATGGCTGTCATCTTTGCAATCATTTCAGTTATTTAATAAGTTATGGAGTACGGTAATTGATGACGATAATGATATGCGTGAAAGACATTGTGTTGTGTGCTAGGAGGTGTTCAACGACTTGACAACATCAGATGGGATGTACATTATATACGATAATGTATATATATATACAGATATATATTTTAGTGCACAAAAAGTGACTTCTCAATTGATAATAAAAAGCACAGTCATGGAGAATAATAGGAACATGTAAAGAGAATATTAATTAAGTGATAAAAATAATTAATAATAATTATTATTATTAATAGTAATATTAACCCTTTGAAGACAAATATCTGAATTCAATACTTAATTTACAATTTCATTAAATAAATATGTTGAATACTTTGAAACTAATTTGACTCCCAGTCGAATTGTTTTAAAATATTCAACAGCTTACCTGTATAGTTGCTTTGAAATTGACATTCTAGGAATTCAGGATTCAGTGGGTTGATATAAATATTAAATAAAGTTGTTAGGTTCTTGCTGGACTACAACACAACACTATACACATCCACAACCAACTTTCTGTGAAGATTCGTTGTCGTCGTCGGTCCATTCTCGTCGGCGTACTGATGACCTGTAACAGAACACCTACACCATAATATCAGTACTTAAACACCCATTCTTCCTTCCGCATACTGAATTGATGGACGACGACGACGTGTGGATGACATTTGCGACGTGTTGTTGTCAGAACATTATACATCTACAACCATCTTTTTGTGAATATCCATTGTGCTGACAACCTGAAAATACAAGCAGCACATTGGTCAGCGAATTTACAAAATTATTTTTAGTATTACATGTGGCCATCTAGCTCAGAAACTCACCACAACCACTCCAGGGTTCATACAACTAGCAGGTTTTCTTATCCAAGGACTTTTCAATGACTTTCAAGACTAAAAAAGTTGATTTCTTAAGGGCTCAGAACCAGCATCCCAGACAAAGTGAGGATATGACACTGGTGCAAAATTTCATACAGCTTACCTGTAAAACCTTTCAAATTACAGTTTGAATTTTGGAACTTACTCTGTTCCAGTCAGATAAATTTCGCCAATCAAATTGCCAACCAAATTTTCTTAAATCTTTATGTACATCAGCACGTGAATATTTTGCAGACAGTAAAAATCACATGGGAGGAAATGTTGATTTTCACAGGCTTTTCAAGGTGAATGGGTGAAATTCCAGTACTTTTCAAGACAAATTTCAAATTCAACGCTTTTCAAGCCAAATACCAAAATTCAAGGGCTTTTCAAGTTTGTACGAACCCTGCACTCCTTCAAATTCAATATGAGGCAAGAAATTGGGTTACATTAATAAAACATAAAAAAGTTGTTTATCTCTTAATTAATCATGTGTAACCCAGGGCTTCCAGTAATTTCTAAACACAGGAAGTCCCGGACTTCCTGGGTAATACCACTGGGAGTCCAAGCAAGAAACATGGAAGTCTAAAATGGTTCAAATACATGTAATTTGGTTAAAACATTGTTTTTAGAGATGTCACGGCAAAAAATAGGAAGTCCAAGACTTCCGTGTTATGATTTTTAGGAGTCCAAACATGAACTTTGGGAGTATAGGACTACCGGACTTCCACTTCCTGGTGTAACCTTCATGATCAAGAGATGATCACATGTTTATATTTAGTCACCATTTCACAGAGCACGTTTAGTGTACAGGCATCTTAAAAACAGGCCAATGAATTTAGACATGTGTTTAAGCAACAAAAGAATTATTAAGCATCCATTGGGCGTTGTTTATCTAAAACATAGTCCGCGTTTCTTCTTAATGGACCGTTCCATTTTTAGCAATGTCCCGCCCATCACTAGCTAAGCTCCACCCACACATGTCAGGAGTGATCGATGCCTGAATACCCTAGCTATCAATTTCCTGAAAACTATACAGGGAAGCTGTTGAATATTTTGTAACTAATTTGACTGGGTGCGGTTGCTGCTTGCTGCCTATGGCAGCAACAGCGCCCAGTCAAATTAGTTACAAAATATTCAACAGAATATTGATTAAATAGTAAAGACACCATTTGTACAACAACGCATAGCCCGTCTTCAAATATGTGTTTGTTACGTACTTATCGATGTCATTCATTATGATGTCATTCTACACATCACGTAGTTGATTATGACGTCATATGATGGGTGGGTACCCTGGAAAGGTGAATTATTATCTAACCCAGAGCAATCACAGACAGAGAGACACGCATACGAACATACCCATAAAGGTAGTAGTAGTAGTAGTAGTAGTAGTAGTAGTACATGTAGTAGTACCGGTAGTAGCTGTGCTGCTGTTGCTTAGGTTGTTGTTGTTTGTGCTCTAGTTGTTTATGTTGTCGGTGGTGGTTAGGGATTCACGGTATTAGAAAAATGAATATCGGTATCGATATCAATTTTCATACCGGTATAGGCAGCGCCCAGCCAAATTAGTTTCAAAATATTCAACATAATATTGATTACATAGTAAAGACATACAATTTGTACAACAACGCATAGCCCGTCTTCAAATATGTGTTTGTGACATACTTTTCGACGTCATTCATGACATCATTCATTATGATGTCATTCTACACATCACGTACATGTAGTTGATTATGACGTCATATGATGGGTGGGTACTCTGGAAAGGTGAATTATTATCTAACCCAGAGCAATCAGATAGACAGACACACATACAAACACACCCATAAAGGTAGTAGTAGTAGTAGTAGTAGTAGTAGTAGTAGTAGTAGTAGTAGTAGTAGTAGTAGTAGTAGTACTGGTAGTAGCTGTGCTGCTGTTGCTTGTTGTTGTTTGTGCTCTAGTTGTTTATGTTGTCGGTAGTGGTTAGGGCTTCACGGTATTAGAAAAATTAATATCGGTATCCATAAAAAATTTCATACCGGTATACCTTTATTACCGGTATTATTCCAAGTAGTATGATTCCATATTCAACGTATATTAGCGCTGCTTAAATAGTCGCCACAAATTTCCACAATAAAACCAAGTAATTACATGAATCCTAATATTAAACACTAAATTTTAACTGTCTTCAGTTAAATCATATCCCAAAATGGCTGAAACTCCCCCCAAAACGTCCCTAAAAATGATTTGAATTTGCCATGAAATTACAACTATTTCCGTGTGGAGATTGCGAGATACTGGTGACCAGTGACCATCTCGTCCCGTATAAACTCGACCAATGAACTGTTGATATTTGACTGACCGAATATCAATGTTATGAGTCAAACACACTGGATATGAATGTAAACATACGTTTTACTTATTTTCCTGGCTATCTGCATTGATGTATATGTTAGAATAATAAATGAACTTTCCACGATGGCCTGTGCTTTATAGGATGAATTTGCAATGGGACGAAACCGCCAGGAAACATGGAAATTTCTGCGCAGGGGTACAACTTAGCCATTATAACACATACTAAACAAACTACCATATGCTGCGAATACATAGGCCTAAGCTCGCTCTTGTTAAAGTAGCTTGTATCGATCGATATCTAATGACACCCGCCAACATAAGAAGTGAATAAAGCCCACGGGAATTGAGGTTTTTCTCATATTGTCAGGTTCCTCTTTACTTGGGCTGTTGTTGGGTGGTCACTAAAGATGCACAATTCCGGGAAATTGCTGACTAACCAGGCTGTAGTAATTGATATAAAATATCACTCAAAATATTCATTTCAAATGATTTTTTCTAGCAAACAACGGGCCGAAATTATAAAATATTCGTGCAAGAAAAGATAGGTTTTAGACATTTTTAACCATCCGATGTCCTATAATGGTAATTAAAATAAGTTTTATTCAATTTTTTTTGGCGAGAAGTTCATTCTTATACATAGGCAACTTTCGTAGCCGTAATCGTTACTTTATCAATTACTCTAACACTAACCTCAAAACAACAACTTGACAGGTCTGGATAAATACGAAAAGCTTGATCGTTAAATACAGGTAAAATATAATTTTCCCATACGAAGAGCAGTAACTTACATTGCTAGACAGCTACCGTATATACTATTGAAATAGTACTAATGGGAAGCAGATTGTCTGCCTAGCAAAATGTTATACCGGTTTTATCTTATATCTCGATATTTCGGTATCAGCAAAATCATATCGGTATGACTAACGGTATAGCTATGCTACCGGTATTCCATATAATATCGGTATATCGGAAGCACTAGTGGTGGTGGAGGCCTAAGGCAGCAATGTCTTCCAATCCAACTATGTCCAAAATATTAAACGGAACATTTCTCACTAACTAACATGTTTCTGTTTTTATAGTTTTGGAAACATGTTATCTTATTTAAATGGTCTGTACAGCAAGCAGTGTGGACATAGAATTCCTGTTATCACTAAATGGTCTGTACAGCAGCGTGTACATAGAATTCCTGTTATCACTAAATGGTCTGTACAGCAGTGTGGACATAGAATTCCTGTTATCACTAAATGGTCTGTACAGCAGCGTGGACATAGAATTCCTGTTATCACTAAATGGTCTGTACAGCAGCGTGGACATAGAATTCCTGTTATCACTAAATGGTCTGTACAGCAGCATGTACATAGAATTCCTGTTATCACAAAATGGTCTGTACAGCAGCGTGGACATAGAATTCCTGTTATCACTAAATGGTCTGTACAGCAGCGTGGACATAGAATTCCTGTTATCACTAAATGGTCTGTACAGCAGCGTGGACATAGAATTCCTATTATCACTAAATGGTCTGTACAGCAGCGTGGACATAGAATTCCTGTTATCACTAAATGGTCTGTACAGCAGCGTGGACATAGAATTCCTGTTATCACTAAATGGTCTGTACAGCAGCGTGGACATAGAATTCCTGTTATCACTAAATGGTCTGTACAGCAGCGTGGAATAGAATTCCTGTTATCACTAAATGGTCTGTACAGCAAGCAGCGTGGACATAGAATTCCTGTTATCACTAAATGGTCTGTACAGCAGCGTGTACATAGAATTCCTGTTATCACTAAATGGTCTGTACAGCAGCGTGGACATAGAATTCCTCTTATCACTAAATTGGCTGTACTGCAGCATGGATATAGAATTCCTGTTATCACAAAATTGGCTGTACTGCAGCGTGGACTGAAGGAAATTTCAATTTCCCTTTCTCCGACATCTAACAATACTCACCATTCTATTACTTCTGATACAAGCTATCCTGGATAGCTGGCCATAGGACCATAGACTTAGTAAGCTTTACCGACTCCTGGAACCGGGTACTCGGCTCCCAACTGCCGAGTACCCGGTTGCCATGAAGCTCATATTGTTTGCATAGCCTCCAAACAAGAGATACCCATGGCTTGCCTCCGTGGGGCTGGGAGGCTGGGTCCATAATAGAATGGTGAGGATTGTTAGATCTCGGAGAAAGGGAAATTGAAATTTCCTTCATTCTCCTTTGATCAATACTCACCATTCTATTACTTCTGATATACACCAGATTTAGACAGTAACCTGGTGGGAAGGGGAAAGCCATCAATTGCTACTTTTGCCCCTTGGAGAAAGAGCTAGACTTAAACTTGATTAATGGAGACCTAAAAGGACCATCAAGTTAATGGAACCGAATCACATTCGCATCACTGCGCCCTCCTCCCCTTTTTTCTCCTAAGAAAAGGAAGAGAACTCACGAACATGCATCTCGCCTGAAACACAAATATGCCAAGAGGGTTAATTGCACTTTGCAGATATTAGCCTGGGAATGAGCATGAATATATAAGATGAATGAACATGATATATAGACATAATACAAAAAACTCTCAATCTTGAATTACCTCATGATATTTGGATTTCAGATGTGGAGCCTCCAACCTTGACATAGTTCACTTGTCCGGCCATCAGTGACACAATCTGGTGGACATCCTCTCGCTCGACCATGTCTGCTTCTTAATTCTTTCTTACAAATGCCAAAAAAGGGAGAAGAGCAGTGTGGTCGTATAACTATCGTTTCAAAACAGCTAAAGCAAGTCGATTGGCGGAGTCTGACACATCCCTCATATAGTAATCCGTGAAAGAGGACTCACAGTGCCATTGTGCAACAGCCATGATGTCCTCTAACGGAACACCATTGTAAAGGGCGGTCGAGGCGGCTATTCCTCTAATATCGTGTGCCCTTGCGCATTGCACCGTGTGCCCAGTCGCAATCACATGGGTAGTCTGAATGCATTCGCCTACCCAACGAGATAGAATCCATGGATGCGGCTCCATATGGCTTCTATTGGCAGATCCACAGATGTCTATCATTCAACCGTAACGAGTCTGTCCGTCTTTTGTACTTAGTCAAAGCACGGACTGGGCACCAGACACTAGCATTACGATCAAACCTAGTTAGTTTCGGTATAATGATTGGTTTGCCGGGATATCTCAAAGATTGATTGTTTGACATAAACTCTGCTCTTGGTAGTAGACGCAGCACCTCTCCGGAGACAATAAATCGGTCCCTCTCTGCTGAAAGTGCATGGATCTCACTGCGCCTTCTAGTTGAGGAAGCTGCCAATAGAAAAAATGCCTTTAGAGTCAAATGCTTTAGACTAGCCGAACGCAACGGTTCGAAAGGGTGCTTGGCCAGTGCATTAAGCACTAAAGATAGACTCCAGGCTGGAATGACGACCGGTTGTCTGTCGGAGATTGCTCATTCTCTTCACCATCACATTCAACTGGGCCACCTCTGGACTATCCCTGTTGGCTAGACAAGGGATAGCTGATGCCTAAGCTAGCTTGTATCCAGCAATTGTGACAGGAGCTAGTCCTGAAAAGAACAGCTCACAGAGAAAGTTTGCTATTTGCTGAATAGTGGATTGAAAGGTATCAATACCCTTTTCTTCACACCAGTCTGCAAATCTGTTAACCTTGTTGCTATATGACTTAGAGGTTGACCTCCTTCTCGGAGCTGCGATAAAATTTGCAGCTTGTCGAGAAAAGCCTTCCGACGTGGAACGTTGTTTGATAACATCCACGCATTCAATTTGAACATTTCGGGATGGTCCTGTAGGAAGCGTCCCTTGGCCTGGGAGATTATGTTCGGAATCTCGGGTAACTGCACTGGATTGTCCACCAGCAGATCTAGAAGATCCGTGAACAACGCCCAGCCTTTGAAGACCTAAGTCTTTTAACTATGGAATAACATGGAATTATACAACCTGGTTATCATCGGCTCCTTTCATGGTAATCCAATATAATCCTTAGAGAGCGCACAAAGCTATCACAATACACAGAAAGACTTAGAAAACTTAAGACTCCAACTGCGCAAAAAAGCATGTAGCCCTTGTTGCTATGCAAACAAGAATGAGCTCCATGGCAAACGGGTACTCGGCAGTTGGGAGCTAAGTACCCGGTTCCAGGAGTCGGTAAAGCTTACTAAGTCTATAGTCCTAGGGCCAGCTATCCAGGATAGCTTGTATCAGAAGTAATACAATGGTGAGTATTGATCGAAGGAGAAATAGAATTCCCGTTATCACTAAAATGATACATTTCTGACTTGAGATTCTTTTCTGTTTATCATACAGATCTGAGCTACAGATACCTGACAGTATACATATATACTTACCGCGCAGAATTCTTCAAATGAGATCTTTCCATCACCGTCAGTGTCCGCATGGATGATCGTTTTATCAACAATCTGCTGAAGTTGAGTGTCTTTTAAATTATTTCCCACCATCATCTTAAGTACATGAAAAAGTTCTCCATTAGAGATGTAACCATCCTTGTCCATATCATAGATCTTGAATGCAACTGAAACGAAGAACACGGACAATGATACAATCAGTAACCATCCTTGTCCATATCATAAATCTTGAATGCAACTGAAATGAAGGAGAACACGGACAATTGATACAATCAGTAACCATCTTTGTCCATATCATAGATCTTGAATGCAACTGAAATGAAGAACACGGACAATGATACAATCAGTAACCATCCTTGTCCATATCATAAATCTTGAATGCAACTGAAACGAAGGTGAACACAGACAATGATACAATCAGTAACCATCCTTGTCCATATCATAGACCTTGAATGCAACTGAAATGAAGAACACGGACAATTGATACAATCAGTAACCATCCTTGTCCATATCATAGATCTTGAATGCAACTGAAATGAAGGACACGGACAATGATACAATCAGTAACCATCCTTGTCGATATCATAGATCTTGAATGCAACTGAAATGAAGAACACGGAGAATTGATACAATCAGTAACCATCCTTGTCCATATCATAGATCTTGAATGCAACTGAAACGAAGGTGAACACGGACAATGATACAATCAGTAACCACCCTTGTCCATATCATATATCTTGAATGCAACTGAAACGAAGAACATGGACAATGATACTTGTACAATCAGTATCAAGAACATGGACAATGATACTTGTACAATCAGTATCAAGAACATGGACAATGACACTTGTACAATCAGTATCAAGAACATGGACAATGACACTTGTACAATCAGTATCAAGAACATGGACAATGACACTTGTACAATCAGTATCAAGAACATGGACAATGACACTTGTACAATCAGTATCAAGAACATGGACAATGATACTTGTACAATCAGTATCAAGAACATGGACAATGACACTTGTACAATCAGTATCAAGAACATGGACAATGACACTTGTACAATCAGTATCAAGAACATGGACAATGACACTTGTACAATCAGTATCAAGAACATGGACAATGATACTTGTACAATCAGTATCAAGAACATGGACAATGACACTTGTACAATCAGTATCAAGAACATGGACAATGATACTTGTACAATCAGTATCAAGAACATGGACAATGACACTTGTACAATCAGTATCAAGAACATGGACAATGATACTTGTACAATCAGTATCAAGAACATGGACAATGACACTTGTACAATCAGTATCAAGAACATGGACAATGACACTTGTACAATCAGTATCAAGAACATGGACAATGATACTTGTACAATCAGTATCAAGAACATGGACAATGACACTTGTACAATCAGTATCAAGAACATGGACAATGACACTTGTACAATCAGTATCAAGAACATGGACAATGATACTTGTACAATCAGTATCAAGAACATGGACAATGATACTTGTACAATCAGTATCAAGAACATGGACAATGATACTTGTACAATCAGTATCAAGAACATGGACAATGATACTTGTACAATCAGTATCAAGAACATGGACAATGACACTTGTACAATCAGTATCAAGAACATGGACAATGATACTTGTACAATCAGTATCAAGAACATGGACAATGATACTTGTACAATCAGTATCAAGAACATGGACAATGACACTTGTACAATCAGTATCAAGAACATGGACAATGATACTTGTACAATCAGTATCAAGAACATGGACAATGACACTTGTACAATCAGTATCAAGAACATGGACAATGATACTTGTACAATCAGTATCAAGAACATGGACAATGACACTTGTACAATCAGTATCAAGAACATGGACAATGATACTTGTACAATCAGTATCAAGAACATGGACAATGACACTTGTACAATCAGTATCAAGAACATGGACAATGATACTTGTACAATCAGTATCAAGAACATGGACAATGATACTTGTACAATCAGTATCAAGAACATGGACAATGACACTTGTACAATCAGTATCAAGAACATGGACAATGATACTTGTACAATCAGTATCAAGAACATGGACAATGACACTTGTACAATCAGTATCAAGAACATGGACAATGACACTTGTACAATCAGTATCAAGAACATGGACAATGACACTTGTACAATCAGTATCAAGAACATGGACAATGACACTTGTACAATCAGTATCAAGAACATGGACAATGACACTTGTACAATCAGTATCAAGAACATGGACAATGATACTTGTACAATCAGTATCAAGAACATGGACAATGATACTTGTACAATCAGTATCAAGAACATGGACAATGACACTTGTACAATCAGTATCAAGAACATGGACAATGATACTTGTACAATCAGTATCAAGAACATGGACAATGACACTTGTACAATCAGTATCAAGAACATGGACAATGACACTTGTACAATCAGTATCAAGAACATGGACAATGACACTTGTACAATCAGTATCAAGAACATGGACAATGACACTTGTACAATCAGTATCAAGAACATGGACAATGACACTTGTACAATCAGTATCAAGAACATGGACAATGATACTTGTACAATCAGTATCAAGAACATGGACAATGATACTTGTACAATCAGTATCAAGAACATGGACAATGATACTTGTACAATCAGTATCAAGAACATGGACAATGATACTTGTACAATCAGTATCAAGAACATGGACAATGATACTTGTACAATCAGTATCAAGAACATGGACAATGACACTTGTACAATCAGTATCAAGAACATGGACAATGACACTTGTACAATCAGTATCAAGAACATGGACAATGATACTTGTACAATCAGTATCAAGAACATGGACAATGACACTTGTACAATCAGTATCAAGAACATGGACAATGATACTTGTACAATAAGTATCAAGAACATGGACAATGACACTTGTACAATCAGTATCAAGAACATGGACAATGATACTTGTACAATCAGTATCAAGAACATGGACAATGACACTTGTACAATCAGTATCAAGAACATGGACAATGACACTTGTACAATCAGTATCAAGAACATGGACAATGACACTTGTACAATCAGTATCAAGAACATGGACAATGACACTTGTACAATCAGTATCAAGAACATGGACAATGACACTTGTACAATCAGTATCAAGAACATGGACAATGACACTTGTACAATCAGTATCAAGAACATGGACAATGACACTTGTACAATCAGTATCAAGAACATGGACAATGACACTTGTACAATCAGTATCAAGAACATGGGCAATGATACTTGTACAATCAGTATCAAGAACATGGACAATGATACTTGTACAATCAGTATCAAGAACATGGACAATGATACTTGTACAATCAGTATCAAGAACATGGACAATGATACTTGTACAATCAGTATCAAGAACATGGACAATGATACTTGTACAATCAGTATCAAGAACATGGACAATGACACTTGTACAATCAGTATCAAGAACATGGACAATGACACTTGTACAATCAGTATCAAGAACATGGGCAATGATACTTGTACAATCAGTATCAAGAACATGGACAATGATACTTGTACAATCAGTATCAAGAACATGGACAATGATACTTGTACAATCAGTATCAAGAACATGGACAATGACACGTGTACAATCAGTATCAAGAACATGGACAATGACACTTGTACAATCAGTATCAAGAACATGGACAATGACACTTGTACAATCAGTATCAAGAACATGGACAATGACACTTGTACAATCAGTATCAAGAACATGGACAATGACACTTGTACAATCAGTATCAAGAACATGGACAATGACACTTGTACAATCAGTATCAAGAACATGGACAATGACACTTGTACAATCAGTATCAAGAACATGGACAATGATACTTGTACAATCAGTATCAAGAACATGGACAATGATACTTGTACAATCAGTATCAAGAACATGGACAATGATACTTGTACAATCAGTATCAAGAACATGGACAATGATACTTGTACAATCAGTATCAAGAACATGGACAATGACACTTGTACAATCAGTATCAAGAACATGGACAATGACACTTGTACAATCAGTATCAAGAACATGGACAATGATACTTGTACAATCAGTATCAAGAACATGGACAATGAAACTTGTACAATCAGTATCAAGAACATGGACAATGATACTTGTACAATCAGTATCAAGAACATGGACAATGACACTTGTACAATCAGTATCAAGAACATGGACAATGACACTTGTACAATCAGTATCAAGAACATGGACAATGACACTTGTACAATCAGTATCAAGAACATGGACAATGACACTTGTACAATCAGTATCAAGAACATGGGCAATGATACTTGTACAATCAGTATCAAGAACATGGACAATGACACTTGTACAATCAGTATCAAGAACATGGACAATGATACTTGTACAATCAGTATCAAGAACATGGACAATGACACTTGTACAATCAGTATCAAGAACATGGACAATGACACTTGTACAATCAGTATCAAGAACATGGACAATGACACTTGTACAATCAGTATCAAGAACATGGACAATGATACTTGTACAATCAGTATCAAGAACATGGGCAATGATACTTGTACAATCAGTATCAAGAACATGGACAATGACACTTGTACAATCAGTATCAAGAACATGGACAATGATACTTGTACAATCAGTATCAAGAACATGGACAATGACACTTGTACAATCAGTATCAAGAACATGGACAATGACACTTGTACAATCAGTATCAAGAACATGGACAATGATACTTGTACAATCAGTATCAAGAACATGGACAATGATACTTGTACAATCAGTATCAAGAACATGGACAATGACACTTGTACAATCAGTATCAAGAACATGGACAATGATACTTGTACAATCAGTATCAAGAACATGGACAATGATACTTGTACAATCAGTATCAAGAACATGGACAATGACACTTGTACAATCAGTATCAAGAACATGGACAATGATACTTGTACAATCAGTATCAAGAACATGGACAATGACACTTGTACAATCAGTATCAAGAACATGGACAATGACACTTGTACAATCAGTATCAAGAACATGGACAATGACACTTGTACAATCAGTATCAAGAACATGGACAATGACACTTGCACAATCAGTATCAAGAACATGGACAATGACACTTGTACAATCAGTATCAAGAACATGGACAATGACACTTGTACAATCAGTATCAAGAACATGGACAATGATACTTGTACAATCAGTATCAAGAACATGGACAATGACACTTGTACAATCAGTATCAAGAACATGGACAATGACACTTGTACAATCAGTATCAAGAACATGGACAATGACACTTGTACAATCAGTATCAAGAACATGGACAATGACACTTGTACAATCAGTATCAAGAACATGGACAATGACACTTGTACAATCAGTATCAAGAACATGGACAATGACACTTGTACAATCAGTATCAAGAACATGGACAATGACACTTGTACAATCAGTATCAAGAACATGGACAATGATACTTGTACAATCAGTATCAAGAACATGGGCAATGATACTTGTACAATCAGTATCAAGAACATGGACAATGACACTTGTACAATCAGTATCAAGAACATGGACAATGATACTTGTACAATCAGTATCAAGAACATGGACAATGACACTTGTACAATCAGTATCAAGAACATGGACAATGACACTTGTACAATCAGTATCAAGAACATGGACAATGATACTTGTACAATCAGTATCAAGAACATGGACAATGATACTTGTACAATCAGTATCAAGAACATGGACAATGACACTTGTACAATCAGTATCAAGAACATGGACAATGATACTTGTACAATCAGTATCAAGAACATGGACAATGATACTTGTACAATCAGTATCAAGAACATGGACAATGACACTTGTACAATCAGTATCAAGAACATGGACAATGATACTTGTACAATCAGTATCAAGAACATGGACAATGACACTTGTACAATCAGTATCAAGAACATGGACAATGACACTTGTACAATCAGTATCAAGAACATGGACAATGACACTTGTACAATCAGTATCAAGAACATGGACAATGACACTTGCACAATCAGTATCAAGAACATGGACAATGACACTTGTACAATCAGTATCAAGAACATGGACAATGACACTTGTACAATCAGTATCAAGAACATGGACAATGATACTTGTACAATCAGTATCAAGAACATGGACAATGACACTTGTACAATCAGTATCAAGAACATGGACAATGACACTTGTACAATCAGTATCAAGAACATGGACAATGATACTTGTACAATCAGTATCAAGAACATGGACAATGACACTTGTACAATCAGTATCAAGAACATGGACAATGATACTTGTACAATCAGTATCAAGAACATGGACAATGACACTTGTACAATCAGTATCAAGAACATGGACAATGACACTTGTACAATCAGTATCAAGAACATGGACAATGATACTTGTACAATCAGTATCAAGAACATGGACAATGACACTTGTACAATCAGTATCAAGAACATGGACAATGATACTTGTACAATCAGTATCAAGAACATGGACAATGACACTTGTACAATCAGTATCAAGAACATGGACAATGATACTTGTACAATCAGTATCAAGAACATGGACAATGACACTTGTACAATCAGTATCAAGAACATGGACAATGACACTTGTACAATCAGTATCAAGAACATGGACAATGATACTTGTACAATCAGTATCAAGAACATGGACAATGACACTTGTACAATCAGTATCAAGAACATGGACAATGATACTTGTACAATCAGTATCAAGAACATGGACAATGATACTTGTACAATCAGTATCAAGAACATGGACAATGATACTTGTACAATCAGTATCAAGAACATGGACAATGACACTTGTACAATCAGTATCAAGAACATGGACAATGATACTTGTACAATCAGTATCAAGAACATGGACAATGACACTTGTACAATCAGTATCAAGAACATGGACAATGACACTTGTACAATCAGTATCAAGAACATGGACAATGATACTTGTACAATCAGTATCAAGAACATGGACAATGATACTTGTACAATCAGTATCAAGAACATGGACAATGACACTTGTACAATCAGTATCAAGAACATGGACAATGACACTTGTACAATCAGTATCAAGAACATGGACAATGACACTTGTACAATCAGTATCAAGAACATGGACAATGATACTTGTACAATCAGTATCAAGAACATGGACAATGACACTTGTACAATCAGTATCAAGAACATGGACAATGACACTTGTACAATCAGTATCAAGAACATGGACAATGACACTTGCACAATCAGTATCAAGAACATGGACAATGATACTTGTACAATCAGTATCAAGAACATGGACAATGACACTTGTACAATCAGTATCAAGAACATGGACAATGATACTTGTACAATCAGTATCAAGAACATGGACAATGACACTTGTACAATCAGTATCAAGAACATGGACAATGATACTTGTACAATCAGTATCAAGAACATGGACAATGACACTTGTACAATCAGTATCAAGAACATGGACAATGACACTTGTACAATCAGTATCAAGAACATGGACAATGACACTTGTACAATCAGTATCAAGAACATGGACAATGACACTTGTACAATCAGTATCAAGAACATGGACAATGATACTTGTACAATCAGTATCAAGAACATGGACAATGACACTTGTACAATCAGTATCAAGAACATGGACAATGACACTTGTACAATCAGTATCAAGAACATGGACAATGATACTTGTACAATCAGTATCAAGAACATGGACAATGACACTTGTACAATCAGTATCAAGAACATGGACAATGATACTTGTACAATCAGTATCAAGAACATGGACAATGACACTTGTACAATCAGTATCAAGAACATGGACAATGATACTTGTACAATCAGTATCAAGAACATGGACAATGACACTTGTACAATCAGTATCAAGAACATGGACAATGATACTTGTACAATCAGTATCAAGAACATGGACAATGACACTTGTACAATCAGTATCAAGAACATGGACAATGACACTTGTACAATCAGTATCAAGAACATGGACAATGACACTTGTACAATCAGTATCAAGAACATGGACAATGACACTTGTACAATCAGTATCAAGAACATGGACAATGACACTTGTACAATCAGTATCAAGAACATGGACAATGACACTTGTACAATCAGTATCAAGAACATGGACAATGACACTTGTACAATCAGTATCAAGAACATGGACAATGATACTTGTACAATCAGTATCAAGAACATGGACAATGACACTTGTACAATCAGTATCAAGAACATGGACAATGACACTTGTACAATCAGTATCAAGAACATGGACAATGACACTTGTACAATCAGTATCAAGAACATGGACAATGACACTTGTACAATCAGTATCAAGAACATGGACAATGACACTTGTACAATCAGTATCAAGAACATGGACAATGACACTTGTACAATCAGTATCAAGAACATGGACAATGACACTTGTACAATCAGTATCAAGAACATGGACAATGACACTTGTACAATCAGTATCAAGAACATGGACAATGATACTATCAGACAGAAATTCTGTGTTCCAATGGAAGAATCCAGTTTTAGCTACATGCCCCACCAATCTTTAGCTAAGCTCCACACACCCTTCTCCTATATTGAGATCGATCGATCCCTGAACTCCTATCAATTTCCAGAAAACTATACAGGTAAGCTGATGCATATTTTGAAACTAATCTGAATACATTGAACATAATTGAGACAGTCAGTTTCAAAATATTCAACAGCAGAGCTCTAGACAAGCAGGGTTTTTGTATTTTCACCCAATAAAATTGGCCAATCACTCAATTACTGTACATAATTTCCATTCTATTGCTAATAATGTATAACAATTTAGCTAAGAAACAAGAGCCCCAAGGGCCTGTGCCGCTCACCTGGACCATTAGTATTTGAACCAGTTGTATTCAAATAGATATGATAGATAATTTTCAGAAAATCCCCGATGGCCACCTAAAGAATTGACCAATCAAAATTCTGAATAGAGGTTCTAGAGTCTACCATGATAGGGTCACTCTAGCTAAATTTATTTGAAATATATCAAGCAGCTAAGGAGTAGCAATTTGACAATTTCCGGTACTTTTTCAGAAAATCTAAGATTTTAACCCAATAAATTGATGAATCAAAATTCTGAATGGATGTTCTAGGGCCTACAACCATACGGTCCTTTCAGACAAATTTAGTTGAAATCGGCCAAGTCGTTAACGAGTAGTGTTTTAAAGCAAAAGTTGACGGAAGGACGACAAAAAGATGACGGACGGCATAAGGCCACTCAGGTGAGCTAAAAATGCAACGGTCAATTGGATGGTTGTAAGTAAACGAATGTGTCTGAATCTAGTTTATATTGAATGGCCATGTCATAATCTATAAATAATATTATTATAATACAAAATTTATTGTCCTCCATGTAGAATCCCTTTAAGTGTACTGCAACCTGTCTATAAATCCATGTACCATCTGCCTTTTGGGTAGTATACAACATACATGTACATGTCATAGTGCGATAACACTCGACTTTGTTAATAAACTAGAGCCTATGATCATAGGATTCTTTCAGACCAATTTGGTTCAAATTGGTCAAAATGGTAAGGAGAAGCAATTTGACAATTTCCGGTAAATTTTTAATAAAATATAAATTTATCAACCAAAATATTTACGAATCATAATTCTGAATGCAAGTTCTATAACCTATGACCATAGGATCATTTCAGCCAAATTTGATTGAAATCGGTCAAACGGGTAAGGAGAAGAAGCAATTTGACAATTTTTGGTAAATTTTTAATAAAATCTAGGATTTTCACTCAAAATATTTACGCAACAAAATACTGAATGGAAGTTCTAGAGCCGATGACCATAGGATTCTTTCAGACCAATTTGGTTGAAATCGGTCAAAATTCTAAAGAGAAGAAGCAGTTTGACAATTTCCGGTAAATTTTTAATAAAATCTAAAATTTTGACCCAAAAAATTTATGAATCAAAATTCCAAATGGATGCTCCAGATCCGAGCACAATAGCATCATTTGGCCAAAATTTAGTTAAGATTCGGCTATTGGTTAAGGACGAGTAGCATTCAAAAGCAAAAGTTGATGGATGACGTACGGTAGCCACTGCATAAGCTCACTTGGCCTTTGAGCTAAAAACAATTAAATTCCAAAAAGAATTTACAAAATTTCCAGACGTGAATTAACTCAATTACTGAAAAGCTTATCTAGAGCTCTGTTCAACAGCATGTGTATTAAATAGAAAAGACATACAATTCACTGTAGGTGGTAGTAAGCAGAAGAAAACGAAATTTGACATTGTCACATGCTTTCAGGATGATATTGGTACATGTAGGCATATATACACCTGTGCAAAAGTTAAGCACCACCCTATTTTTACGCACATGCGAGGGTATATTCATGTGCTATGAAGAAAGCAATAGCATAAACATTTATGTACCCATCCATCTTAGTGCAAGAGGTAATAATGCAACTAGAGGAATGCTGATTATGATGGTGGGGAAACACTGTATGTTTTTGTTTGAACTTGAAAACGAGGCCTGAATATGGTTACGTTGACACAACTGACAACTATTGCCCTACAGTTGACACACGTGGCTAGATTGTCATTAATGGTGTCTGAAAACGAAGTTTAACATCTGTGCACGAGTTTGAGACTGTCATTATTAATACCGGGTATATCCACCTTGTGCCTGGATGACGGCCTGGACACGACGTCTCATGCTGGTCACCAACCGACTGATACGCCATTGTGGTATTCGTTGCCATTCAAGATGGAGTGCGTCTGTTAATTCCTGTAGGTTCTGCACAGGAGGATCCCTCCTCACCATGTTTCACAGAATGTCCCACATATGCTCAATAGGGTTCATGTCAGGGCTCCTTGCTGGCCATGGTAGGGTTTTGATGGCATTCTGGCGGAGGTATTCATGCACAGCTCTAGCACGATGTGGTCGGGCGTTGTCATCCATGAATATAGGGTGGGTTCCAGGTGCATGATTTACAAAATGAGGGACCACAACTCTATCCAGTATGGAATCTTGATATCTTTGTCCATTTAGTGTTCCAGGTACAGTCAACAGATCCAGCTTACAATCAAATGAGATGCACCCCCATATCATAATGGAACCTCCACCAAATGGAACTTCTTCCATGATGTTACGTTGGTCGTACGCCGTGCGTCTGGACCTCCATACACGAGTTCGACCATCTGTGGCATGAAGCAGGAACCGACTTTCATCGGACCAGTGTACCCGTCTCCAGGATCTCATGTTCCAGTGTCTTCTTTCGTTGCACCACCTCAGACGCTCCTCTTTGTGGTGTGCAGTGAGGAGAGGACGTCTGACAGGTCTCCTAGCTTTCATGCCAGCAGCATACAGTCTCCTTTTGACGGTAGACATTGACACTCTATTGCGCGTTTCCCATTGCTGGCTGAGCACTCTGCTGTTGGTGAATGGAGATCTCCTAACAAGGCGTACTAGGGCTCGATCATCACGGGCAGTAGTCTTCTTCGGTCTTCCAGATCTAGGCCTGTCGTTCACCTCGTTAGTTTGCCCATGTTTTGCAATCAAACGACTGATTACAGTATGGTTAATGTTCAGCTGTCTGCCAATCTCTCTGCATGACATACCAGTGGTATGCATGCCTATGATTTGCCATTTCACACGATCAGTTAACCTTCGTCTTGCCATAGCGGTTCACAATCAAGAGCTAATTCTCTCTGTACAAATAAACCACGGTCATGAACACAAAATTCCTAATCTTGTAGCCTAAATCTGTATGTAATGTTCTACACCTCAAACTGGACTTTTACATAACTGAACACGTGTGCTGTTTCCCGCCACGCACGGACATCAAGCGGCGTGAAGTCATGCATGCATGTGCATTTCGTACTTGGAATTATGTCAGCTAACGCGGGGACAAAAAGTATGGCAGCCTAGTTGTACCATCATGTTTCTACGTTCTATTGTTTTTGCTGGTGCTTAACTTTTGCACAGGTGTATAGTTCACTTTGCATTGTCCTCGTAGACACAATACACAGTTGGATTGACAATTTTTAAATATTGTGAATTTGCTGCTTTTCCTATTATCATTGGTCAGAGTTTATAACCACTTGGCATAATGAATTACGCTTACTATAATTCTCTCATTCTACTTTTTTCATTCCTTTCATGTTGCCTTTGGTTGAAAAAAATTGGTCGCGAAGCATTAAGTCGATCATAAACGCTTAATAGTTTGTCAAGTTGTGCAAATTGTAGGACTTTTCTATTTAATAAACATTCTATGGAATATTTTGAAACTAATCTGCCATAGGTAGCAACAGGACCCAGTCAAATTAGTTTCAAAATATTCAACAGCTAACCTGTAGCTACCTTTAAAATGGGATTCTGAGAAGTCAGGGTTCAATGTATATAAATCGATCAATTGTGGTTCACAAGAGACTTATGACAAATTTCACAAGAGACGTATGACAAATTTCACAGGAGACTTATGACAAATTTCACAAGAGACTTATGACAAATTTCACAAGAGACTTATGACAAATTTCACAAGGGAATCAGCTAACACAAACATGTATTGTTTGATAATACAATACAAACTGACCCGTAGCATAACACAGCATTGTCATGTTTTAAATGGTTGTACCATTTAACCCTTTCACGACGTAGCCGGCCAAAACCGGCCGCTGTAGTGGTCTTGGGGAATGCCCATGTGCAGATCAAGAGAAGACTATTTTGAAAATTTATCACTGGAATGACTGGCTTGGTTATCGAGCCAGTCATTCTAGTGATAAAATTTTCAAAATAGTCTTCTCTTGATCTGCAAATGGGCATTCCCCAAGACCACTACAGCGGCCGGTTTTGGCCGGCTTCGTCGTGAAAGAGTTAAGCTGTTATTCTTTATGATAAAACAGCTTTCAGCAGTGCCATTTTCAAAATGAACGCCTCTCTGACTAACCAGACTTGCCGTGTACAACATGTACAGATCAACAACTTTCAGCAAATCCGTTTTTAGTAACAATCTTTACAATATCCACATCAATCAACTTAATTTTATACATGGTCTAGACTTCAGTCTTCGCTGTGCATAAATAAGTCAGAGGTGGGCTTAGCTCTTTCAGCCTGACAGATCAGAGGTGACCGGTGCTGCACTCCTATAAGCATGTACATAGACAACATTGGTACCTGCAGGCTTCATACGCCATTCTCCATTTGAAATTCCATGACTAGTGTTTGTCATCACATCTAAATTTTACAGGTCCCATGGACAACACGCCTAAAAATCTGGCGCTCCCAAACTGATATGCGGGGGTTGCAACCAGAAATCTTGCGGTCCTAAACTGAGATCTGAGAATCCCATGCGTTTTTTCTCATCCATACTAAAGCTAGAGAGTACCACACGTGGCTCACAGCACTAAGAAGTATGTGGGTCCCACGCTAGATTTTGTGGGTATGTTTGGGCAAAAACCGTCTAAATTAATTAGTATTTAACAATCATATAAGAATTTCAGGATAGAGAGTACCACACGTGGCTCACAGCACTAAGAAGTATGTGGGTGCCACGCTAGATTTTGTGGGTATGTTTGGGCAAAAACCGTCTAAATTAATTAGTATTTAACAATCATATAAGAATTTCAGGATAGAGAGTACCACACGTGGCTCACAGCACTAAGAAGTATGTGGGTCCCACGCTAGATTTTGTGGGTATGTTTGGGCAAAAACCGTCTAAATTAATTAGTATTTAACAATCATATAAGAATTTCAGGGGTCCATGGGACCCAGTGCCACTATAAGTACTTTTGGGTAGGCTTGCAGGATTTTTCGATTTAATCGTGAAGTTCGATTTATTTTTAAAATCGCGATGTTTACAATGTAATTGAGGAAAAATCGGAAAATCGTCAAAAATTTCATGGCTTTTTAAAATCTGAAGTGTGTACTTTTCCGTCACATTTTATCAGTACACGAGTACAATTATAATCGATTCACGCCTGTGTTCATTGTGTTTATATCCCGCCGTGCCATGCATGCGTCGAATAATTACTAATCACAAGCTAACAATAGCGAGGTAACACCTTTGTCATTAAGAAAACCAGCTAGTTACTCCGTCGAATCGCCATATATTTCTTTCGCTGCAGACCCTGAGTCTGTCGTGAAATGCCAAGTATATACTTAGTTGCAGAGTGTTCGGCAATCAGTGAACATAATTCTTTTTAATTCTAGAGTTAGCAATTTCAGGCGGTGTAGTACCTTTTCCTTTTTGATTCGGTTGTCATGTCAAATTAAAGAAAATAAAGCAACAGCATTCCAGATTGTTTGATTTTGAACTGTGCTTTCTGTTGATTACTCTTAAATGTAAATCATACATTCTGAAATCAACTATAAACTGTACTATAGGATGAGTTTACGCCGACTTGTACCTACTCAAAGCTACCGTCCTATGTATGTGGATTGTGCAATATCTCCCCGGGTACTAATATTAGCGTCTTCACGTTACTCCGGTAATGACCTAAACTCGTCCTACAAAGGAAGGCTATAAGCGGAAGATGATACATCATGTAATTTATATTTTTTTCTCGGTGACATTTTATCTCGAATTTTGATGAAATAAATAATGTTTATTAAACTATACGCAATATTTAGGCGCTTCAAATTAATAATTTCACTCCCGCGATGGTGAATATATGGTATACATTAAGCATAGAAGTAGGATGGTAAGAATTCGTAAGAAAATGTGTTCTAATTTTTTTGTATCAATATTTATTTCAACTTTTTCAAGAAACAAGTCATGTTACCACGGTTTATACTTTTGGGAATTTGGACCTACGATTTAATCGAAAATCACGATTTTTTTTTACAAAATCGATCGCGATGTTTCAAAGCAAAAATCGTGCAAGCCTACTTTTGGGGGTCCCAAGTTGTATTCTGGGGTGTATACCCTCAAAAGGACCCTTATCAGAAACCCCCAATTCATGCCCAAGAATTAATATCTAGGAGATTTGTGTTTATTCTGCAAAATGTCTGAATATTGCCTCTTGCAACAACCAAGGCACAGCCTTGTTTTGATAAGGAGGTGCCATAATTTTTATTGCATAGCGGTGATTTATGCCAACAGATTTCTTTTTATTTTAGATGATTACCACTTTCCATGACATATGATAGAATGCAGGAAATGTCAATTTCCCTTTCTCCGAGATCTAACAATACTCACCATTCTGTTACTTCTGATATACAGCTGGCCTTGACAGCGGCTCTAGGATTATAGACTTAGAAAGCTTTACCGACTCCTGGGAACCGGGTACCCGGCTCCCCACTGCCGAGTACCCGTTTACCATAGAGCTCAT
This sequence comes from Chaetoderma sp. LZ-2023a, assembly GCA_034401795.1. Classification (NCBI taxonomy): domain Eukaryota; kingdom Metazoa; phylum Mollusca; class Caudofoveata; order Chaetodermatida; family Chaetodermatidae; genus Chaetoderma; species Chaetoderma sp. LZ-2023a. The sequence continues at coordinate 154,865,977 of CM067373.1, forward strand.
ATTGTTTGCATAGCCACCAAACAAGAGAAAACTATGGCTTGCCTCCGTGGGGCTGGGAGGCTGGGTCCGTAACAGAATGGTGAGTATTGTTAGATCTCGGAGAAAGGGAAATTGACATTTCCTGCATTCTCCTTCGATCAATACTCACCATTCTGTTACTTCTGATATACACCAGATTTGATCAGTAACCTGGTGGGAAGGGGCAAGCCATACATGCTAATTTTGCCCCTTGGAGAAAGATTTTAGACTTCAAACTTGACTAACGGAGACCTAAAAGGACCGTCAAGTTCACGGAACCGAATCACATTCGCGTCACAGCCCCCTCCCCTTTTTCCTCCTAAGAAAAGGGAGAGAACTAACGAACATGTATCTCGCCTGAAACACCAATATGCCAAGAGGGTTAACTACTCCCTGCATATCGCTTGTATTAGCCTGGGAATGAGCATGAATATATAAGATGAATGAACATGATACATATACATAATACAAAAAACTCTCACTTGTTGAATTACCTTATGATAACAGGACTTCAGACGTACCGCCTACAACCATACACCGGTTCGGCCATCAGCGACACAATCTGGTTGACATCCTCTCGCTTGACCATGCCTGCTTTAGGTTCTTTTCTTACCAAAGTGAAAAAAGGGGAAAAGCAGTGTGGTCACTAACTATCGTTTCAAAACAGCTAAAGCGAGTGGATTGGCTGAGTCTGACACATCCCTCATATAGTAATCCGTAAATGAGGACTCACAGTGCCATTGTGCAACGGCCATGATGTCCTCTAACGGAACACCATTGTAAAGGGCGGTCGAGGCGGCTATTCCTCTAACATCGTGTGCCCTTACGCCCTGCACCTGGTGCCCAGTCGCCATCTCATGAGTAGTCTGAATGCATTCGACCACCCACCGAGAGATAGTATCCATGGATGCGGCGCCATAAGGCTTTTTATGGCAGATCCACAGATGTCTATCGTTCGACCGTAACGAGTCAGTCCGTTTCTTGTACTTAGTCAAAGCACGGACCGGGCACCAGACACTGGCATCACGATCAAACCTGGTTAACTTCGGTATAATGATCGGTTTGCCGGGATATCTCAAAGATTGGTTCTTTGACATAAATTCTGCTCTTGGCAGAAGACGCAGACCTTCTCCAGAAACAATAAATCGGTTCCTCTCTGCCGAAAGCGCATGGATCTCACTGCGCCTTCTAGCTGAGGAAGCTGCCAATAGAAAGACCGCCTTTAGAGTCAAATGCTTTAGACTAGCCGAACGCAACGGTTCGAATGGGTGCTTGGCCAGTACATTAAGCACTAAAGATAGACTCCAGGCTGGAATGACTACCGGTTGTCTCGGGCGGAGATTGCTCATTCCCTTCAACATCACGTTTAACTGGGCCACCTCTGGACTATCCCTGTTGGCTAGACAAGGGATAACTGATGCCAAAGCTGACTTGTATCCAGCAATTGTGACGGGAGCTAGTCCTGTAAAGAACAGCTCACAGAGAAAGTCTGCTATTTGCTGAATAGTGGATTGAAAGGTATCAATACCCTTTTCTTCACACCAGTCTGCAAATCTGTTAACCTTGTTGTTATATGACTTGAAGGTTGACCTCCTTCTCGCAGCCGCGATGAAATCAGCAGCCTGTCGAGAAAAGCCTTCCGACGTGGAACGTTGTTTGACAACATCCACGCAGTCAATTTGAACATTTCGGGACGCTCGTGTAGGAAGCGTCCCTTGGCCTGGGAGATTATGTTCGGAATCTCGGGCAACTGCACAGGATTTTCCACCAGCAGATCTAGAAGATCCGTGAACCACGCCCTGCTCGGCCAATACGGCGCTATTAGCAGGACCAGACACGGTTCCTCCCTGACCTTCACCAATACCTTCGGTAGAAGAATGGTGGGTGGATACGCGTAAGCGTGCATCCCTCTCCAGCTTATCGCCAGAGCATCTGTATCGACGGCATTTGGATCTGGAATCGGCGAGACATATGTCATGATTTGAGCATTTTCCTTTGTGGCGAACAAGTCCACGTTGGGTTTGCCCCAATGCTCGAAGATCCGTCGTAGAACTGGAGGGTTGAGGGACCATTCTGTTGGCAGGATTCTCTGTCTGCGAGACAAAGCATCCGCCAGAATGTTCAATCGGCCAGGAATATGAGCTGCTTTCAAAACAACCGAGTAATTCCTGCACCATTGAATCAAGTGCCACACCCTGATGCACAGGGTGGGCGACCTGGTCCCTCCTTGGCGATTTATATATGATACTACTGTCGAATTGTCCGACCGTATCAATATCACCCTGCCCCTGATCATCGGAAGGAACTCTTCCAACGCCAGTTCCACTGCCATCATTTCCAACAGATTGATATGCAGCTGACTCTCCGGGAGAGTCCATGTGCCCGAGACCTGGTGTTCTCCCAGGCAGGCACCCCACCCTTCCAGCGATGCATCCGTGTAAACGGACAGCTGGGGGTGGGGTAGGTGCAGCGAAACCCCTATTAGGAGATTCTGACGCTGTTTCCACCATAGAAGATGCGATATTATCGGCTCCAAAACTGGCACCAGTTTTGACAGGGGTTCTGTTCTCTGTTTCCACAGAGACATCAGATACAACTGGATAGGTCTTCGCATTAGAGCAGCGTACGGGATAACCTGCTCCATGGAGACCATCATGCCCAGCATCTGAAGGAACCGCCTCGCCTGAATGTGGTTTCCCACTCGAAAACTCCCGAGGATGGCTAACAGAGACACCACTCTGGGCTCTGACGGGTAAACCCTGCCCTCCTCGAGGTCGAATCGCATCCCCAAATAAACGAAATGTTGAGTGGGTGTCAACTCGGATTTCTCCTCGTTGACTATCCAGCCTAGATCTGAAAGTAACTTCAGAGTCAGAGCAGTATCCACGTTCAACCTGGCTGCCGAGTCTGCCTTGAGCAGCCAGTCGTCTATGTAGGTGTGTAGCGCCACGTTCTCTTTTCTGAGAAACGCTGTCACCGCAAGGACCACTCTTGTGAAAACCCTCGGAGCTGTCGACAGGCCAAACGGGAGAACTGTAAACTCCCATACTTGATTCTGAAACGCAAATCTCAGAAACCTGTGCCAACTCCGATTGATCGGAATGTGGAAATATGCATCTTTCAGATCGATCGATACACACCACATTCCTTTCCTCAATCCCGCCATTACCGACCTCGGTGTTTCCATCTGGAACCGAGGCGTATGGATAAACCAATTTAATGGCCTGAGATTGAGTATGGGTCTCCATCCCCCCGTGCTCTTGGGGACAAGGAACATGTTTGAATAGAAGCCTGGAGTGTTCCGGTTTGCTGGTTTTATTGCTCCCTTCAGAAGCAAACCCGACACTTCCTTTTGAACGGCTTCTAACTTGTCTGGCTCCCTTGGTACGGGTGTCCAGACTGGTGCCAAAGACAGATTTTGTGGCGGAAAGTCCCACCACTCCGGCATGTAACCCTGGGATAACCATCCCAGGACCAGACTGTCTGACGTCACACCTCGCCAAGCCTCGACGAAACGCATGAGCCTTCCACCCACCATAGACGCCTCGACGTCTAACGGGGTTGTCCGGCTCGCAGTCCGCCCCCCCCCCCCCTTTCTTAACGAGAGAGAGTGAGAACCATTTCGTTCTAGGCACGACGGGTATAACTGGCACCGCTGTTCCTGTCGCACAGGTGCGGTCCAGGCGGATATGAAGGGAGCTTGCGTACCCTCAGGTACGCTTCGGCCCCTTCTGTCCGCCCTTTGAGGCCTTACCCTTACCCTTCCCCTTGCCCTTACCACCTCTAGGGCGGTCCGGAGCAACATTGGGGAGGGTAGGCGCCTCTACAGCCTTCCTGGGTTTCTTCGCCGGCGGCGGCTCCGAAAACCCAGCCGAAACAGACGTCGCAATAGGCCTGGCTTTCGCCTTGCCCTTATGCTTTTTCTGTTTCTTTGAAGGCTGTACTGTTAGCGGCTTACCCACAGCCCCTAGTGCGTGCGCTTGCCGCACTAGCTCTAGCTGTAGATTTACCGCTAACCGATTCTGCGCAATACTGGCGGTGTCCTCTAAGATGGCCCGCGCTTGGCCACCAAAGATGCTAGGCCCTGTCAGGGGCGTCCCAAGAAGACGCTCCTTGACTGCCGTAGCCGGACGCATATGGTCAATGACCATTTGCCTCCTGGACTTCGTCACACGCGCTTGCACCCTTGCCAATGCGTCCATTGACAGCACCAAGCCGTCATTAACGCACGATAGCGCCACAGGTGGCACAGGGTGGCCTGCCCCCGCTTCAGCCCACACCGACTGAAGTAGACGATAGGAGTGATTTACAGCGCTCATGGCTGCCCTCACACCCTCATCGCATAGGGCCAGGACTTCTTCCTGGTGTACCTGGGCCTTATCCACTAGTGCCGGACCGGGACCACCCGAACCGGCACTCTGGACGCCCAGTACCCATCGGTCATCCTCCGTGACCGACGGGACTACACCATACCTGTCGTATTCACCCCGCGGAATACGGCACCTTGCCCGCACCTCCCTGGAGGCCGCAGGGAGCTGACCCTTGGTCATTAGTTGTTTACTATAAATAGCATCCAACAAATCAATGAACCGTGGATCCAGTCCCACTGACTGGATCCGGGCCGCGGGCAAAATCCCCGTCCTAATCGACGCAACCAACGGACGGGGCGCATCTTCATCGGCCGTGGCCGAAACCACAGACGGGGGTCAACTCTGGCTAGCCACGCCAGAGCATCAGACCAGTCTAACTCCGAAGAAGATACCCCCGCAAACACGTCACCCGTTGACATGCTTACGGGTCTGCCAGCCATGGCCTCCCGGCCAGGAGCCACGGCTGACACGCCAAGCACTCCGCTACCACATGGTTCCGCCGCCACCCCATGAAACACTCCGGTCCATGGGGTAGGTCCGCACGGAAAACCGTACGGACCCGTAACCGTCGCGGAACCATAGCCGGCCACGGGCGCCAACGGCACCCCATGTCCGGCTGCCGGACCAGGCGAGATAGGTGAGTACCACGCCTGGCCCGGCACACCGGTTCCCCTGACGGCTGGTGACAAACCAAGCCGCGCGGAACCGGTGCACGGTAACGGATTGGCCTCAGCCGCAGGCGGAGCCGCTGACCTGGCTTGCGCCAAACCAGACAAATGGAGGCCGGTTCCGTCCAGGACGGAATCAACCTCCATATTCTCCACCTGCGGCTTCACGGGCCGCAGCAACCTCTCCTCCTCGGCCTCATCATCTTCAGACTCCGAAGAGCCGTCACTAGACGAATAAACCGTGGAGCCGTCCTGGCGGACGGCTCCCACACCTGACGGACCGGCCACCGCTACTGGACCACCCGGAGGTGGCCGCAGAGAGACAGAACCCGTCTGGCCGAAGCCAGACGGACCCGCCAGGGGGCCGTACGAGACGGCCCCCTCGGTAACCAGTCCAGAATCCTGTCCGAAGACAGGATCCGTACCAGGCATGGGGAGAAACTGCCCCCCAACCTTTGGTAGCAGGGACGACACCAGCGTGGGCAGAACGCTATGCAGAAAACCCTGCATAGCCGGACCAAACCACGCCGGCGGTGCCATCTCCGCCACCTCCAGCTGGGGACGTGGAGCACCCCCACCGGCCGAACCGGGCGCTCCACGATTTCCTCTCGGACCGCCTGACCCCGCGTCAGACCCAGCCAAGTCCTTCTGGGCAAGGAACTTAACCATCGTTTCGACGGACCACACTGCACAAACATTACACCTATGATCTATATTACACAGGGCACACCTAAAACAGACATGGTCCTTGAACATTACACGGACAAACTTATGGCAGTCGTCACATGATGGCGGGGCTGGCTTGGCCTATAAAATAAGCACAAACCTACAATAAACAAGCGGAACGAGACACGGATGGAAGGCAGACAATTAATTTTCAAATATTTTGACTCATAAATTAACCGTAACCTCCCGCACCCCACCCCGCCACGTTACAACAACGATCGCATTGATTATGACGACAAGAACGCGGCGGGCACAACACACCCATAATAGATCCTACAGGATGTGTAACGGCTCCAGGAATCATATCGCATAGCATTCAGGGTATATTTACTAATCAATATAAATTATACTCCTAACGAACGCAGCACGATATGTGAAGAAAACAACAAAATGTATAACAACTGCTGTCTCACACGGTAAAACCGCAGACCACGCATCTACTCAAGAATTTTGAAACCACCGATCATTGCAAACCGATCGTGATTGCACGTAAACTTGATCATTCTAAAGTTTCCGGTACCATTTTTAGTACGCAGCACCCAAAACAAGATGCGCGATTAATGAAAAAATTTTTCTTCACATAAACATCCGAGCGACCGGGTGTGACGTCACCCGCTCGGATTCTACGGAGAACGACGTCAGCCGATATTCGTGTTAGAAATACCGTAGCAAACACCTATTTTCATATCTGCCGATCGCCTGTCGGGGTTTAAAGAAGGCGATCGTCTGGCATATATCGTTGCTAGCACACGTCCCAGATTCTATGGGGTTAGAAATTGGAACATGCGACACAACGAAATTTAGAGACCTAAGTCTTTTAACTATGGATATAAAGAACAATACAACCTGGTTATCTTGGGCGGTATTCTCCATAGTCCTTAGTTATCCTTTCAGAACACACAAACTATCACTGATTAAAGACTTAGATTCTTTTAAAAAACACTAAAATCCTTAATGCGAAAAGCATGTATTGCACTTGTTGCTATGCAAACAAGAATGAGCTCTATGGTAAACGGGTACTCGGCAGTGGGGAGCCGGGTACCCGGTTCCCAGGAGTCGGTAAAGCTTTCTAAGTCTATAATCCTAGAGCCGCTGTCAAGGCCAGCTGTATATCAGAAGTAACAGAATGGTGAGTATTGATCGAAGGAGAATTATTATGGCAGATCCACAGATGTCTATCGTTCGACCGTAACGAGTCAGTCCATTTCTTGTACTTAGTCAAAGCACGGACCGGGCACCAAACACTGGCATCACGATCAAACCTAGTTAATTTCGGTATAATGATCGGTTTGCCGGGATATCTCAAAGATTGGTTCTTTGACATAACCTCTGCTCTTGGCAGAAGACGCAGACCTTCTCCAGAAACAATAAATCGGTTCCTCTCTGCCGAAAGCGCATGGATCTCACTGCGCCTTCTAGCTGAGGAAGCTGCCAATAGAAAGACCGCCTTTAGAGTCAAATGCTTTAGACTAGCCGAACGCAACGGTTCGAAAGGGTGCTTGGCCAGTACATTAAGCACTAAAGATAGACTCCAGGCTGGAATGACTACCGGTTGTCTCGGTCGGAGATTGCTCATTCCCTTCAACATCACATTTAACTGGGCCACCTCTGGACTATCCCTGTTGGCTAGACAAGGGATAACTGATGCCAAAGCTGACTTGTATCCAGCAACTGTGATGGGAGCTAGTCCTCAAAAGAACAGCTCACAGAGAAAGTCTGCTATTTGCTGATAGTGGATTGAAAGGTATCAATACCCTTTTCTTCACACCAATCTGCAAATCTGTTAACCTTGTTGTTATATGACTTGAAGGTTGACCTCCTTCTCGCAGCCGCGATGAAATCAGCAGCCTGTCGAGAAAAGCCTTCCGACGTGGAACGTTGTTTGATAACATCCACGCAGTCATTGAACATTTCGGGACGCTCGTGTAGGAAGCGTCCCTTGGCCTGGGAGATTATGTTCAGAATCTCGGGCAACTGCACAGGATTTTCCACCAGCAGATCTAGAAGATCCGTGAACCACGCCCTGCTCGGCCAATACGGCGCTATTAGCAGGACCAGACACGGTTCCTCCCTGACCTTCACCAAAACCTTCGGTAGAAGAATGGTGGGTGGGTACGCGTAAGCGTGCATCCCTCTCCAGCTTATCGCCAGAGCGTCTGTATCGACGGCATTTGGATCTGTAATCGGCGAGACATATGTCATGATTTGAGCATTTTCCTTTGTGGCGAACAAGTCCACGTTGGGTTTGCCCCAATGCTCGAAGATCCGTCGCAGAACTGGAGGGTTGAGGGACCATTCTGTTGGCAGGATTCTCTGTCTGCGAGACAAAGCATCCGCCAGAATGTTCAATCGGCCAGGAATACGAGCTGCTTTGAAAACAACCGAGTAATTCCTGCACCATTGAATCAAGTGCCACACCCTGATACACAGAGTGGGCGACCTGGTCCCGCCTTGGCGATTTATATATGATACTACTGTCGAATCGACCGACCGTATCAATATCACCCTGCCCCTGATCATCGGAAGGAACTCTTCCAACGCCAGTTCCACTGCCATCATTTCCAACAGATTGATATGCAGCTGACTCTCCGGGAGAGTCCATGTGCCCGAGACCTGGTTCTCCCAGGCAGGCACCCCACCCTTCCAGCGATGCATCCGTGTAGACGGACAGCTGGAGGCGGGGTAGGTGCAGCGAAACCCCTAATAGGAGATTCTGACGCTGTTTCCACCATAGAAGATGCGATATTATCGGCTCCAAAACTGGCAACAGTTTTGACAGGGGTTCTGTTCTCTGTTTCCACAGAGACATCAGATACAACTGGATAGGCCTTCGCATTAGAGCATCGTACGGGATAACCTGCTCCATGGAGACCATCATGCCCAGCATCTGAAGGAACCGCCTCGCCTTGAATGTGGTTTCCCACTCGAAAACTCTTGAGGATGGCTAACAGAGACACCACTCTGGGCTCTGATGGGTAAACCCTGCCCTCCTCAAGGTCGAATCGCATCCCCAAATAAACGAAACGTTGAGTGGGCATCAACTCGGATTTCTCCTCGTTGACTATGCAGCGTAGATCTGAAAGTAACTTCAGAGTCCGAGCAGTATCCACGTTCAACCTGGCTGCCGAGTCTGCCTTAAGCAGCCAGTCGTCTATGTAGGTGTGTAGCGCCACGTTCTCTTTTCTGAGAAACGCTGTCACCGCAAGGACCACTCTTGTGAAAACCCTCGGAGCTGTCGACAGGCCAAACGGGAGACTGTAAACTCCCATACTTGATTCTGAAACGCAAATCTCAGAAACCTGTGCCAACTCCGATTCATAGGAATGTGGAAATATGCATTTTTCAGATCGATCGATACACACCACATTCCTTTCCTCAATCCCGCATTACCGACCTCGGCATTTCCATCTGGAACCGAGGCGTATGGCTAAACCAATTTAATGGCCTGAGATTGAGTATGGGTCTCCATCCCCCTGTGCTCTTGGGGACAAGGAACATGTTTGAATAGAAGCCTGGAGTGTTTCGATTTGCTGGTTTTATTGCTCCCTTCAGAAGCAAACCCGACACTTCCTTTTGAACGGCTTCTAACTTGTCTGGCTCCCTTGGTACGGGTGTCCAGACAGGTGCCAAAGACAGATTTTGTGGTGGAAAGTCCCACCACTCCGGCATGTAACCCTGGGATAACCATCCCAGGACCAGACTGTCTGACGTCACACCTTGCCAGGCCTCGACGAAACGCATGAGCCTTCCACCCACCATAGACGCCTCGACGTCTAACGGGGTTGTCCGGCTCGCAGTCCGCCCCCCCCACTCTTTCTTAACGAGAGAGAGAGAGAACCATTTCGTTCTAGGCACGACGGGTATAACTGGCACCGCTGTTCCTGTCACACAGGCGCGGTCCAGGCGGATATGAAGGGAGCTTCAGGTACGCTTCGGCCCCTTCTGTCCGCCCTTTGAGGCCTTACCCTTACCCTTGCCCTTCCCGCCTCTAGGGCGGTCAGGAGCAACATTGGGGAGGGTAGGCGCCTCTACAACCTTCCTGGGCTTCTTCGCCGGCGGCGGCTCTGAAACCCCAGCTGAAGCAGAAGTCGCAACAGGCCTAGCTTTCGCCTTGCCCTTATGCTTCTTCTGCTCCTTTGAAGGTTGTCCCGTTAGCGGTTTCCCCACAGACCCTAGTGCATGCGCTTGTCGCACTAGCTCTAGCTGTAGGTTTACCGCTAACCGATTCTGCGCGATACTGGCGGTATCCTCTAAGATGGCCGACGCTTGGCCACCGAAGATGCTAGGCCCTGTCAGGGGTGTCCCAAGGAGACGCTCCCTGACTGCCGTAGCCGGACGCATATGGTCAATGACCATTTGCCTCCTGGATTTCGTCACACGCGCTTGCACCCTTGCCAATGCGTCCATCGACAGCACCAGGCCGTCATTGACACATGAAAGCGCCACAGGTGGCACAGGGTGGCCTGCCCCGCTTCAGCCCACACCGACTGAAGGAGACGATAAGAGTGGTTGACAGCGCTCATCGCTGCCCTCACACCCTCATCGCATAGGGACAGGACTTCTTCCTGGTGTACCTGAGACTTGTCCACAAGTGCCGGACCGGGGTGACCCGGCACGGCACTCTGGACGCCCAGTACCCATCGGTCATCCTCCGTGACCGACGGGACTACACCATACCTGTCGTATTCCCCCCGCGGAATACGACATCTTGCCCGCACCTCCCTGGAGGCCGCAGGGAGCTGACCCTTGGTCATCAGTTGTTTGCTATAAATAGCATCCAACCATTCTATGAACCGTGGATCCAGTCCCACTGACTGGATCCGGGCCGCGGGCAAAATCCCCGTCCTGATCGACGCAACCGACGGACGGGGTGCATCTTCATCGGCCGTGGCCGAAACCACAGACGGGTCAACCCTGGCTAGCCACGCCAGAGCATCTGACCAATCTACCTCCGATGAAGACACCCCCGCAAACACGTCACCCGTTGACGTGCTCACGGGTCTGCCAGCCACGGCCTCCCAGCAAGGAGCCACGGCTGACACCGCCAGGCACTCCGGTACCACACGGTTCCGCCGCCACCCCATGAAACACTCCGGTCCATGGGGTAGGTCCACACGGAAAACCGTACGGACCCGTAGCAGTCGCGGAACCATAGCCGGACACAGGCGCCCACGGCACCCCACGTCCGACTGCCGGACCAGGCGAGAGAGGTGAGTACCACGCCCGGCCCGGCACACCCGTTCCCATGACGGCTGGTGCCAAACCAAGCCGCACGGAACCGGTGCACGGTAACGGATTTGCCTCAGCCACAGGCGGAGCCGCTGACCTGGCTTGCGCCAAACCAGACAAATGGAGGCCGGTTCCGTCTAGGACGGAATCAACCTCCATATTCTCCACCTGCGGCTTCACGGGCCGCAGCAACCTCTCCTCCTCGGCCTCATCGTCTTCAGACTCCGAAGAGTCGTCACTAGACGAGTCAACCGTGGAACCGTCCTGGCGGACGGCTCCCACACCTGACGGACCGGCCACCGCTACTGGACCACCCGGAGGTGGCCGCAGAGAAACAGAAACCCGTCTGGCCGAAGCCAGACGGGACTGCCAGGGGGCCGTATGAGACGGCCCCCTCGGTAACCAGTCCAGAATCCTGTCCGAGGACAGGATCCGTACCAGGCATGGGGAGAAACTGCCCCCCAACCTTTGGTAGCAGGGACGACACCAGCGTGGTCAGAACGCTATGCAGAAAAAACCCTGCAGAGCCGGACCAAACCACGCCGGCGGTGCCATCTCCGCCACCTCCAGCTGGGGACGTGGAGCACCCGCACCGGCCAAACCGGGCGCTCTACGATTTACTCTCGGACCGCCTGACCCCGCGTCAGACCCAGCCAAGTCCTTCTGGGCAAGGAACTTAACCATCGTTTCGACGGACCACACTGCACAAACATTACACCTATGATCTATATTACACAGGGCACACATAAAACAGACATGGTCCTTGAACATTACACGGACAAACTTATGGCAGTCGTCACATGATGGCGGGGCTGGCTTGGCCTATAAAATAAGCACAAACCTACAATAAACAAGCGGAACGAGACCCGGATGGAAGGCAGACAATTAATTTTCAAATAATTTGACTCATAAATTAACCGTAACCTCCCCGCACCCCACCCCGCCACGTTACAACAACGATCGCATTGATTATGACGACAAGTACGCGGCGGGCACAACACACCCATAATAGATCCTCCAGGATGTGTAACGGCTCCAGGAATCATATCGCATAGCATTCAGGGTATATTTACTAATCAATATAAATTATACTCCTAACGAACGCAGCACGATATGTGAAGAAAACAACAAAATGTATAACAAAACTGCTGTCTCACACGGTAAAACCGCAGACCACACATCTACTCAAGAATTTTGAAACCACCGATCATTGCAAACCGATCGTGATCGCACGTAAACTTGATCATTCTAAAGTTTCCGGTACCATTTTTAGTACGCAGCACCCAGAATAAGATGCGCGAATTAATGAAAAAATTTTTCTTCACATAAACATCCGAGCGACCGGGTGTGACGTCACCCGCTCGGATTCTACGGAGAACGACGTCAGCCGATATTCGTGTTAGAAATACCGTAGCAAACACCTATTTTCATATCTGCCGATCGCCTGTTGGGGTTTAAAGAAGGCGATCGTCTGGCATATATCGTTGTTAGCACACGTCCCAGATTCTATGGGGACAGAAATTGGAACATGCGACACAACGAAATTTAGAGACCTAAGTCTTTTAACTATGGATAATAAAGAACAATACAACCTGGTTGTCTTGGGCGGTATTCTCCATAGTCCTTAGTTAATCCTTTCAGAACACACAAACTATCACTGATTAAAGACTTAAGATTATTTTAAAACACTAAAATCCTTAATGCAAAAAGCATGTATTGCTCTTGTCGCTATGCAAACAAGAATGAGCTCTATGGTAAACGGGTACTCGGCAGTGGGGAGCCGGGTACCCGGTTCCCAGGAGTCGGTAAAGCTTTCTAAGTCTATAATCCTAGAGCCGCTGTCAAGGCCAGCTGTATATCAGAAGTAACAGAATGGTGAGTATTGATCGAAGGAGAACACTGATTATCCATGACTTTCCATGCCGGGAATTCTAATTTTAAAATTCCATCAATTTCCAGGATTTCCATGACCAGTACGAATCCTGTACCAGTATATATAGATAAACCTGTTCCATTTGTTAAGTCATAGGTTAGAGATCATATCGCAGGAATGCAATTCGGATGGTCCCGGTTCGTTTATAAAACAATTGCATTTTATTAATGTAGCACTCAAGCACAACTATTTTCATTTCTTTTCTATGATATGAAGCGCTGTTTTGATGATTAGCATACTACATGTGCAGGGTATCCCCTTCAATGTACCGAGCCATGATACATGTACGCTAACTTATTTATGGATTGTACTAACTCTACAAGCCACAAAGAACATTTTTGTTAACCATTTTAACACTCATATCAGTAAAAAAAGGACTTCAGCAGTGGTCTTGAGAAATGTCTATTTGCAAACCAACAGAAAAGTATCTTTGAAAATTTATCACTGGAATGACTGGCGCGATAACCGTGCCAACCATTCAAGTGGTAAATTTTCAAAAATTGTCTTTCTGTTGATCTGCAAATGGACATTTTCTATGAGAAAATTGAAATTTTCTTGAACAAATTTGAGGGGTACGGGGTTAATTAATTTTCACTGAACTCACATCTCAATTTTGATTCCTTATCACCACGGACGCTGAATTGAGATACACCACCTATGAATTCTGAAAATATACAAAATAAACAACAACATTATCCTATATCTGTTTTAATGACACTTCAGTGCACATTGCTCAAGTAAACCAGGAATCTTGCTCAGTAAATGTCCATTTGTAGGCCAGAAGAAAAATGTTTTTGAAAATGTGCCACTGGGATGACTGGCTTTCAATAATATTCTTTTCTTGACCTTTAAGTGGACATTCTTGAAGAGAGCTGCTTTGGTCAGTTTGACCATTATATACATGTTAAATATGGTTTAAATATGTAACAGCCTCAGACAAGCACATAGACTGAATGTAACATGTCAATGTGAATATGCCTGGTACAAACAAGGACACTGCATAATGAGAAGTCACTAACTTAATACAGGAAATAAAAATACTAATAGATGACAAACACACATCTACTAGCTATTTTAGTTTCCATTTAAACTAGATGACAGATAGGTGCTTTTTATCAAAGCATACACTGGACAGACCAGGACTTAGAACTATTGTATAATGCAGCAATTAGGAGCCAAAGACACGCTAATACAATGGATTAGTTTTCTTTAAATTGCTAATTTCATGTAAGGAATATTCTGCTGAATATTTTGAAACTAATTTGATAGCGCAATGGTGCGGCCAGAGTTTTCCTGCGTACAGCCAGCCATCTTGAACATACTGGAATTGAGACACTGGCACTTGAAGGGTTAATTAGCAACAGGAGAGACTGCACTCTTGCGCTCATATTTGTTTGCTAGATCGAGGACAATGCTGGATAGTGTTAACCATTTAACAGTTCAAATTTGTTCTAGAAAATTTAAACTTTCTCATAGAAAATGGCCAATGAGCAAATGCCCATTTGCAGACCAAGCGAATTGTTTTTGAAAATTTACCACTGGAATGACTGGCTCGGTTATCGAGACGTTCACATGGTAAATTTTCAAAAAGAGTCTTCTCTTGGTCTCCAAAGGGACATTGACGCAGCAGAAATTGTAATTTTATTGATGAATCTTGACCATTGAAGGGTTAAAGACAGGCGGCCAAAGCTATAAGATAGTTCATTAAACCTTCAATGGTCAAGAATGGTCTAGAAAATTGACATTGTTGCTTAGTGAATGTCCATAAATTGCAGGACAGCAGACTATTTTTAGAACATTTATTATTAAAATTACTGGTTCCGTCGTCGAGCCAGGCATCTGGCTCAGTTGTCGAGCCAGGCATCTGGCTCAGTTGTCGAGCCAGGCATCTGGCTCCGTCATCCAGCCAGGCATCTGGCTCCGTCATCCAGCCAGGCATCTGGCTCCGTCATCCAGCCAGGCATCTGGCTCCGTCATCCAGCCAGGCATCTGACTCCGTCATCCAGCCAGGCATCTGGCTCCGTCATCCAGCCAGGCATCTGGCTCCGTCATCCAGCCAGGCATCTGGCTCCGTCATCCAGCCAGGCATCTGGCTCTGTCATCCAGCCAGGCATCTGGCTCTGTCGTCCAGCCAGGCATCTGGCTCTGTCATCCAGCCAGGCATCTGGATCTGTCATCCAGCCAGGCATCTGGCTCTGTCATCCAGCCAGGCATCTGGCTCTGTCATCCAGCCAGGCATCTGGCTCTGTCATCCAGCCAGGCATCACAGAAAGAACTTGGACTATTAAGTCTTAACCCTTTAATGCTTAAATTTGTTCAATTTTCTCAAAGAAAATGTCAATTTGCTGACCAAGAGGAAGACTATTTTTTTTAAATTACAACTGGTATGTCTTTCATTTTAGCGGTAAATTTCAAAAAGAATCCACTCTTGGTCTGAAAATGGACATTTTTCAAGACCACTGCAGAAGCCCTTTTTGGCTGATATGAGCGTTAAAAGGTCAAACGGTTAACATTCTTGCTTTGACATTCAAGTGAGTATTAATACCTCAGGGGTGTGAAAGGGCTATATTTGAATTTCATACAATCAAGATGTACTTACCTTTAAAGTCTACTTCACCATTTCCATCTGTATCAAATATATCTATGACTCGATGTACAAGTGGGTTCTGTTGCAGCTCGGGTAAGGACATAAACTCATCTATGCTGAGAGAACCAGAATTATCCAAGTCCAATTTGCGAAACCGTTTACCTAGGCGCTTAATTTCATCTGCATCAACTGAAATTTGCAAACACACAAGGAGACACATGAATAATTTAGAGCAAGAGAAACTTTTATTGCAAAGTTAGCATGATGTCTCACATAATTAGACAAGAGATATCGAACCACACCAGACTAAGGTTATCTATTGCTGATGACTCATCAAGGTGATACATGTACACACCAATAGAACATCAGCCATGTCAGCATTTGAGTCAGACACGTTAAAAATTACATTACTCATTAGAATGTGCAGTCGATAGTACACCATCGCAAATCCCCATGCTTTTGCATCTTTGACATTCTGCATCATTGCACCCCACACAAAAACACACACCCCGATACAGAGCTTAATTATAATATAAACATTTTAACATTGTCTCGCAATCTGCAATCATTTGGGCAACTAATATATACGGTACCAAATTTGGTTGAATTCTGACAATTTTATGTTTCTTCCCCTCACCTCTACCTTGCCCTATCTCACCCACCCATCCTGGGTCAGAGCCTACTGTACATGTAAGTGTTGTCCTGCAGTCCAGAATTATAAACAATTTGATCGAGTTTCATGATGATCATCAAACAGTTTCGGAGGAGATAGCCGGATGGATGGAGCAACTTGCAATACCTGCTCATTTTTTGCTAATTGTGCACGGGGATAATTAGGTTTCAAATGCACATATTTGGTATGTTTGGGTTGGAAAAAGGAAGATCTGTGCCAAAAAAATGCACAGATTTAGAACAGAGATTTGAAGTTAAAACAGTCAAATCTTGACCGGTAATATACACATTTTTAAGTCAGTGTGAAAATCTGACGTTGAAATGCATATTGATGCATTTTGGTTGATGTTGATGTCTATGACAGAACATCCTCCACCAAATGGTCTTATAAACCATTTATACGTCTTACCCTTTATTCCAATGTCTCAAATTCCAGACAGCCATATGATACATGAAAGTTGTTACCTTAAACCTAATTTGATTTTGAGATAACAAACTTGGTTTTAAAATATTTCATAAAATATCCCTTTTAACGACTTATGGTGAAGCTCCATGATGAAAATTGACATTTTTCGGCAGTACGGCCAGACCAATTTAATGCTTTGTTTTACTAAAATTCCCACTCAAAACACACGATCTGAGATGGGGAATTTTTTTTTTAATGCCCTTACTATTTATATACAGAACAGCTAAAAATAACCGAGTAAAATATTTCAACTTGTGCATTAATAAATTAGCTTCGAGTCATTTAAAAATGTCTAATTTCTTACATCGTTTTCGAAATTGTACTAGTTAAACATGTACTGTACATCAAATAAAGGATCTCATGGCAAAGTTTGGGATAAATTCATTGATCTCCCTCCTTCAGTCACTGTGTGGGATTTGGCAACCATCAACGACAGGTGCCATGTTCATGCAATGAGACTGTGAACAATAATTTGTAAACATTTCAAGTTTAATTATCTCCTGGGAAGATGCTGATATGAAGAGGAATACTTACATGTTGAGCAAAGCTCCATCGGTAAAGAGTTTTCATTTCCCTGCAAAGAAAAGATATGAAATTTTGTAAAGTCTGCTATATAACAGGCAGTGAAGAAATCACAAGAATACATGATACCCTATCATGCACACATCAAAGTAGACTTGTGTGATTATGTAATTAAATCGAAAATCACGACAATTTTTTAAATCGTAAATTTATATAATTAAAAATTATATAATCAAATAATCGTGAATAATTTCTACTGCATAAAATATTTCAATTCCAACCTTTCAATTACTTTTTCATGAGATTGGTCATGAAATCGACATTTTGCTCAGTGACTGTATATCCATTTGCTGGCCTAGAGAAGACTATTTTTGAAAATGTATCACTGAAATGACTGGATAATACCAGTGACACATTTTCAAAGATAGTCTTCTCTTGACCTGCAAATGGACTTTTCTAAATACCATTGCAGCCTGCGTCTTTGTAATACTTTTGTTGAACTTATGTCTTCATAATTTGTATCCAAGCTGATGAATCGAGTAATCACAATTATTATTAAATAATCAATCATGATCATTCAAAGAAATAATTGTACATGCCTACACATCACAGTCACGATAGCTACATGTAACAAGATTCCTCAGATGCTGCCATATTCTCCTCATCATCATCATTTTACGAGGCATAAGCCACTGACTTGTTATTGCCTCAGTGTGTTTGTTGTAGTATGGATTACTCGTGAAGTCCAATTCAAAAGTTCTTTCTTTGATATCTAGTTTGTTCTGGATGATTTGACTGTTGTTGATTAACTAAGTCTCCTTGAAACCGTTAGATTTAAGAGTTTAACTCTTACCACGTCCACCCCGATGTCAATATTGTATCTTTTGCTGTGTAAATAACAAAGAAAATTGTAAACACTTCTCAAGAGTTTGGTTGATGTTGATGTCCATGACAGCAACATCCTCCACCAAATTTGCCGAAAAATGAACACCAGATCACCTTTTATATGAAAACTTAAAATCTTGACATCGGAGTGGCAAGGTTAACCCTGATTTGTGGAATTGCTGTGTTGCAGATCGGTGTTACCCGTGCCAGCTGCGGTGTGATGCCTACACTCATGGTTACACCCTGCTGCACCTAGCATTCGTTTGCATGCAGATAAACACCCATAGTACATATATGAATAGTAGACATATCACTTATGGTAAAGGACAATATATTACAAGAGTTCAGCTCTCGGCTACTTAACACCTTAACCCTCAAATTTATTCAAGAAAATCTTAATTTTCTCATAAAATGTCCATTTACAGACCAAGAAAAGACTATTTTTGAAAATTTACCATTGGTATGACTAACTCGGTTATCAAGCCAGTCATTCCAGTGGTAAATCTTCAACAAGAGGCCCAAGGGGCCTGTATCGCTCACCTGCATCATAGGCATTTCAACCAGAAAGGCCATCAACAATAAGTAGAACCCTACAGAGTTGAGCAGAATCATAACAAGAAAACAGAAGCCATGTTTCTTTATGTATCAACTACTTTTGAACAAAACTTAATGGCCCTAAGTCTCTTATCTTATCTCCCAAATTTCGGCACAATCCGTTCAACGATTCTGGATACGAAGTTGTTTTCGCGAAAACTAGGTCATCCAAGATGGCCGCCAAGCCAATGGACCAATCAGGTTCTCTTGAACAAATTGGTTCTCCTCCTGCATTAGATGATGTTTCATGAGTTTTGAATCAACCCCCAAGCCATTTCGGAGATTTTTAAAGACATTTCAAAAAATTGGCTGGTTTAGCCGGTGGCCATCTTGGATTTTGGCTGATCAGGTTCGTTTGAACAAACTTAGACCTCTATGCCCTAAGGCTGCATTCTGCCACATATAATTGAAATCGGCCCAGAGGTTCTTGAGAAATTGTCTAGAATTCCCCATTGCTTTACTATGGGCCCATTGCTTTACTATGGGAGCCTATGCCAGGAAAACAAACCAAGATGGTAGCCAAACCATTTATCCGACAGTCTTGAAAGTGGCATATTTGAACTCGTCACACTGACAAGCATATATAAAGCAATTTTCGCCATCAAAATACTTCAAATGCAAAAAAGAAAATATGACCAACAAATGCTAAATTTTGATTGGTTGATGCTGGCCATGTTTTTTAACATACAAAATTCCTTTGAACAAATTTGAATGGCTCTTGGTCCCTAAGCATATTTACCAAATTTCAGGTCTATCCCTTCAGCGGTTCACGAGAAGTTGTTTTCATGAAAACTAGGTCATCCAAGATGGCCGCCAGGCAAATGGTCCAATCAGGTCGCCTTGAACAAAGTTGCGTCTACCGTTGAAGATTTTCTAAAAAATCAATCATTTTGGCCGGCGGCCATCTTGGATTTTGACCGATCCGCTTCGTTTGAACAAACTTAGATCTCTATGCCCTATGAATGCTTCCTCCAATATAATTGAAATTGGCCCAGTGGTTCTTGAGAAGAAGTCGTATAAAGAATTCCCCATTGCTTTACTATGGGAGCCGATGGCGGGAAAACAAACCAAGATGGCAGCCAAACCGTTTATTCGACAGTCTCGAAAGTGGCATATTTGAACTCGCCACACTGATAAGCATATATAGAGCAATTTTTGCCATCAAAATACATCAAATACAAAAAAGCCAATATGACCAACAAACGCTAAATTTTGATTGGTTGATGGCGGCCATATTTTTTAACGTACGAACTTCCCTTGAGCAAACTTGAATGGACCTTGGTCCCTAAGCATATTTACCAAATTTCAGGCCTATCCCGTCAGCGGTTCGCGAGAAGTTGTTTTCACAAAAACTAGGTCATCCAAGATGGCCGCCAGGCAAATCGTCCAATCAGGTTGCAGTGAACAAAGTTGGGTCTACCGTTGCACTAGATGATGTGTTATGAATTTTGAATCAATTCCTCCAGCGGTTTCGGAGAAGATTTTTTTAGTGCTTCTAAAAACGGCTATTTTGGCTGGCGGCCATCTTGGATTTTGGCTGATCGTCTTCGTTTGAACAAACTTGAATCTCTATGCCCTAGGGATGCTTCCTGCCAAATATAATTGAAATCGGCCCAGTGGTTCTTGAGAAGAAGTTGTTTAAAGAAAAAGTTGACAGACGACGGGCGGTCGCCGCGGCATAAGCTCACTTGGCCTTTCAGGCCAGGTGAGCTAAAAATAGTCTTCTCTTGTTCTGCAAATGGACATTTCTCAAAACGGCAGGCACTGCAGAAGCCACTTTTGGCTGTTATGTAACATTTAACATGTAACCTAGTCTGAATACTTTCTTATAGAGGGTATCAGCTTGCCCTGTAGGTGGGGCTTAGAATACACCTTTCGTATCCTCTGCGTGTCGTAAGAGGCGACTAAAGGAGGTACGGGTGAGGTAACCCTGAAAGAAAACTCGAGTGCTGAAGACGGAGGTTCCAGGCCGCACAGCGCACTCTAATAAACCATGGATCCACGCACTTAACGCTTATGATCATGTCGATAGTCACTTACAGGACTGGCGGTATGATCAGCGAACGAAAAGAAGAAGAGGGTATCAGCTTGGTGGCTCTTCGCTGCACGTTTTCAAGAATAACACAATCCTTTTTAAAAATAGAATTTAGAGATAACCCAGAGAAGTATTTACAGAACTTGTTTATAGATGAGCCGGTGTGCCCATAAATGACAATACAATTGTAATTTTAACATGGACTGATGCGGTTCCACATCCGGTCCATGTTCCGTCAAGTTTATGAACTGGCCTGGATTACCCAGTTCCTATCCCTATAATTTACTAAACATTGACACATTTACAAATGGACTTACTATATGGACTGGTGTGGTTCCACACTGGTCCATGCTCACTCATGTACGTGAACCGGCCTGGATTACCATACCCATATAGTATAGGTCTAACCAGCGAAGTGTAGAGCCTTGCTAGTGTTGGGCGAGTGATTTTCTTATCAGTCCTAAGATTTTATTCTTAGAATCGTAATGACGTCATCAAAATCAAATTTCCCATAATACCCTGGGAGACACCATTTTCGGAGGGGCTAATTTAACATTACGGGCAATGTGCTGTAAAACCTTAATTAAATTTTCTTTAATATCTTGCAAGATTCACTCATGATTTGATGTTTTCTGATACCTGGCGGGGTTATTACAGATTATCAGACACAGGATTTAATGGTTTGAACTTCATGGAAAATGTAAACAATGCGTTTGTATGGGCAGTCCTCTTTAGCATGTAGTAAGTTTGCCCCAATTTTAATAGCGGCCGATCTCAAGATGTCCGGATGTGCGAAACTATCAATTTGCCTTGGATGCCTGTATTTGACAGTACCTGCTAAATTTTAGTTCGTTTTCTATGTTCAGACCTAAATCCTTTTCGACACTTGTTTCTTCAAGTTTTGTGTTAAGATCGCTCACAAAGTATGAATGCTTAATGTTAGCGGTAACGAGGCCGCATTTTGGCAACTGACGCAATCAGTGAATTCAGTGACTTGGTTCAAGATTATTTATTTCATGCTTAATATACAGACATTACAATTGGGCAGTCCCATCAAAGGCAGAGCCTATGAACCCCCTACACAAAAAACAAAACATTACAATATATAAGGTTCATGCCCGGTTCCCTGGCTTATGTAAGAAAGAGGAAGGTACAGGGGACCAAGCAAAACCCAGGTCAGTGAAATACACTGACCACGTTATTCGCCAAACGCAGCACTAGGTGCATTGCGCAGCATTTGTCAGCATTGATTTGAATTTAATTTGTTGTTCTGTTAAAACTTTTGTTATGCCATATCTGCTTTTGGGATGCGGCCAGTGAAGAAATGAAGATTTCTGTACTAGGTGAGATGGATTTGATCATTTGCATAAGCTCTCAATAATCTGTAATTATGCCTTCTAATTTATGCTTTCCAATACCATCCGTGCCAACATGGAACAATATTCAGTCTATTGCGCGGTATTTTGGTTATAGCTTGCGTTTGCGTATGGCTAGATTGGGAAGGTAATTCAGTAATCATGCTCTTTGGATTGGAATTCCATGCATGTGCGGCAAAACTGGTTTGGCAACCGAGCCAATTTGCTTACATGCACTTGTCATAAACATCCTAAAATGTGCAAGGCCAACCTATCAGTTATCAGTAGTATCCCTGCAATTCTCTAGAAGCAAAGCACTATTTTAATCGATTCCTTAAAATTATTTGTATGGTATGTTGTTAAAAACTGATTTTTAGGAAAATCTGAAAACAAACTCACCATATTTATTAAACGTCTCGAAAAATGCACAAACGAAACAGAACTGTCAAAATCTTGTAACGAGACACTTCTACATCCGGGTATTTAGCACTTAATAACGAAGCACGGTAATTTGCGGGAAGTATAAATTCGGATACCGGACATCCGAATAAAGAAAAATCACAACCATTTATATCACAATTTTATAAAAAGAAAACAATCCAACGAAATACCACTGGAGATGGAAAGCTTCACCAACGAGAACATAAAATTATGATCTGTATCTGAATCTGAATACAATACTGCGCTTGACCACAATGTGTATAATAATGCACTGAACGAGAGAGCTTAGTTGGACGGAAATTCTATTTTCAAAATCTAGACAATCAAGAAACAATAGTATTCCAAAAATCTATATTAATAAAAAAGAAATTGAAGATGCTCCTTTTGCTAAATCCTTAGGAGTTTATTTAGACAAGAACCTGACATGGGGCAAACAAATTGAGGTAGTCACAGCTAAAGTAGCAAGAGGCATGGGGGTCATTCAAAGACTAAAGCCATACCTAACACAAGCTACCATTAAAACCCTGTATTCCACATTTATCCTTCCACGCCTAACATACTGCAATACCATCTGGACTAAGACACAAAAAAACCAAATTAACAATGAATGCAGAAAAAATGCATTAAAATGTTCTCAAAAACAGCAAAGGGTCAAAACATCTTCAAAACACATACACTTCTTAAACTCACAGACATAGGCAAGTCACAGATGATCAACATTTCCAGAGCCTTTCATCACAAAATCCTACCTAAATCTATAACCCACAGCTTTGCAAACAACATCGAAATCCATACATATAACACTAGGAACAAACATGATCTCCACATTAAATACACACGAACAGACACAGGGAAACGTAGAATTTCAGTTGGTGTCATCAAAGCGTGGAATAGTATAGATAAACACACACGCGAAAAAATACTAACACTAAAATCATACAAAGACATAATTAAAACTAGCATATTAAATACATACTAGAGCAGGAAAACACAATGCCAAGATAACTAAGATCACCCACTCCTGTATCATTGCCATAGCTACTATCACAACAACCACCCACTACTACTACTACTACTACTACTACTACTACTACTACTACTACTACTACTACTACTACTACTACCACTACCACTACTACTACTACTACTACTACTACTACTACTACTACTACTACTACTACTACTACTACTACTACTTCTACTACTACTACACCATAATGCACTATTACAGCTATCGTGACTACTGCTTCCTTCAATCTGGCGCAGCTCAACAAGTGCTACTACTAAATAGCAACCTATGGGTTGAGCTTGGGTAATTAGCATGGATGACCCCCACCCCCCCCCCCCTTCCTCCCCCCCCTATCCCCCCCCCTCCAAATATAAATCTCTAATCTCAATAACTAAAAGGAAAAACATAGATGTATTGTATCGTTTGTTCTTTTTTCTATGTCTACTTAGCTCAGTACCGTATCTGTACATTCACAAGTATGTCTCACATTCTATGCTAAGCTGTATGTATAATTGTATATGTATGTTTAATGTTAGGTGTTCGCCACCACTATAGGCAATGCCTTCGGCGGACAACCCGTATTGAAAGTATGTAAATTGGTATCCAAGAAGCAAATAAATAATATTGAATCTTGAATCTTGAATCTTGGACGACTCTTGCCGCGACCCCACACAAATGGCGTCGATTTCAGTCTGAGGTATTCCAATTAATGATGGTGCGCGTAAAGAATGAGTTCCGGAATTCTCCTGTTCTTAGGACTTTTTAGAATGGTATTATGGACTCAGGCATTTATTGCCTCTTCGTCCACATCTTCATTTTTCTTTAGCTTAAACTTTCCTTTCGCGTGACTTCCTGGCGACTTGTAGTCACCTGTGAAATCCTATTTAACCTCTAAATTCTGCCAAAAAGCATCTAACCCAACCTCAAATGCAAACACACTTTCAGCATTTATTAGTTCATCCGGTAAACCATTCCACATTTCCACCACTCTGTTTGTAAATGCATATTTTATTAACTCTAGTCTGGACCTTTTCTTTTCTAGCTTTAAGTTGTGACCCATTGTTGGTGTAAAGGTTGCCAGCTCCAGCATGTCTGCCGTGACTTCGCTGCTTTATATCCCTTTTAATATCTTAAATACTTCAATGGCATCACCTCTCAATCTTCTATACTTAATTAAGTGTTGGTAGCCCCAACTTTCTTAGTCTGTTTAGATAGTCCATTTCCTTTGGAGATGGTACCTGTCTGGTTGCCCTCCATTGTACATTTTCCAATGCCATAACATCTTTTTTAACTGTGGGCTGCAGACACTAACTACATACTCGAGATGGGGCCTCACTAGTGCTTTGAATAGGTACACAAACATATCCTCATCTAAATATGTGAATCTTCTTCGAATCAGACCGATAATACCATTTGCCTTGTTGACCTGTGCTTGTATGTGGTGCCTGAATGTAAAACATTGGTCCACCACCACACCTATATTAATTCTCTTTGTTTACTTCTTCCAGGATCACCTTCTCATTGGCTTGGTTGTATAGATGGTATTTCTTGCTTTTATCCTCACCTTGCTTCCCACTTGACAGGGTCATGAGTTTACACTTATTATGGTGAAATCACTGTAGCCAAGTATCTGACCATTCTTGCAATGTGCCAAGGTCTTTCTGCACCTCCTCTTCATCATGTGTGCTCTTTATCTCTCTGTAAAGCTTTGTGTAATCTGTAAACAGATACGCTGTCGAATTCATCATATCTGGTAAGTCATTTACATAAATGACAAACCGTATTGGCAGTAGCACACTACCCTGAGGGGTTCCTCTAGTACCATCTCTGCTTCATGTATCAATCCCTTTGGCCACCACGTTTTGCATTCAACCTGTCAGAAAACTTATTATCCATGTAATTATCTTCTCGCTAATCCCATAACTTTCTAATTTTTCTAGTAGACGACGATGGGGGTACTGTATCGAATGCCTTCATGAAATCCATATAAATGGTGTCAATCGAGCCGCCTCTATCCAAGATACTAGTCCACTCATCCATCACTTTGATCAATTGTAAACCTGTAGATCCCCAATAGAGGAAACCGAATTGCTGTCTACTGAACAGATCGTTCCTGTACATGTGTTCTAGGATTCTCATCCTGACCAACTTCTCCATAAGTTTGCAGACTACACTTGTTAGGCTCACTGGCCTATAATTCCCAGGATCTGACTTCTCTCTCTTCTTGAATAGTGCCGTAATATTCGCCATTTTCCATTTATCTGCTACTTTGCCTTCTGTTAGTGACTTGTTAAAAACCAATGTCAGTGGCTTAGCTAGTATATCCTCAAATTCTAAAACAACATTTGGGGGTGGACATTGTCTGGTCCATGGGCTTTGTTTTTCACTATACTTCTAAGGAGTTTCTGCACCTCTTCCACTGTTCAAGGTTCATTGTGACATTTTTCTCGTACTAGCTTAGATGCTAACTTAGGTATATCGCCTTCTGATTCAATGGTGAAGACACTTGTAAAGCAATAAGCCAGAACCTCTGCTTTTTCCTTATCCGTCTTTGCTAATTTTCTTTCCCCATTATCTGATGTTTTGAGCTCGACGATACCAGTTTTTGCAAGCCTTTTCGAGATTACATATCTCCAAAAGAGTTTTGGATCTGTTTTGGCCTTTCTTGCTATCTTATTTTCCTTCTTCCGCTTAGCTTTTCTTACCAATTCTCGGACGTGATTTCTTATTTTGCTGTGCTACTTATGCTTATCTTCATCCCTTGTCTCCAAAAATTTCTGCCAGCATCTATGTTTCTTCTTTATCTTCTCGATTATATCACCCATTAGTATCACCCTTCCTCGATTTTTGTCAAACTTGCTGACATTGGGACTCATCTTTGGTACATACTTGTCCTGTGCTTCATTATATACATCTATGAATCTTCCCTGTCCGTCTGTAGAATCAAGATTTCCTAACTCTGTGGTCCAATCTATATTCACAGTATTCCTCATCCCTTTGTAATCAGCCTTGGAGTAGTTCCATTTGTCATCCTTGCATCGGCTTCCTTCAACATGGCTATGATACTTAAATCTGAAGACGCTGTGATCACTAACTCCTAAGGGACTGCTGTATTATATGTCTGTCACCAACTCTTCATTTGTAAATATTAGATCTAGGGTACTCGGGATGTTGTCCTTCCTTGCTCGTGTAGGCTTCAGCACATGCTGATACAAATATCCATCTTGAATACATTCAATGAATGACACCCCCCCCCCATTGCTATTATGTGATGTCCAAGTTTCCCTGTTAATGCTGGGAAAGTTGAAATCCCCCGTAACCAGTAAGTGTGAGAATTCATTTGTCAGGTAGCTCACCTACATTGTATCTATTACTACTAGGACTCTTATATCTACACCCCGACTAGCAAGCAGTCCATGCTGTTTAGCTGTACTTTGACACATACACTTTCTTTGAACTGACTCTTGATCTTATATTCAACTGCTTTAAGCCTCTCATTTATATACAATGCAACACATCATTGGCTCGCCAACCCTGACTCACCGATGAACAAATCGAAGTCTCCACTTTGTAGCTCTGCATTTGTTGGAACAAATCTCAGGTTTTTGGGATAGACCTCAGTTATTCCCATTATGTCTGTTGCTTCCGCCTCCATATTCAATCTAGGCTATCCAGGTGTTTTGTCGCATCTGTAGTTCGGATCGACCGGTCGGATACCGGCTGTACCAGCTAAGCTGGGTATGCGCCGCCCTTCCTGGATTCGTTTCCTGAAGACGCCCCTCTGGGGAGAGCCATAAGCGTATATAGGCCTATGGGAGAGGTAGTGTGTCGAAAAACGACTAAGTTCGTTAAAACGCATGACGCGCATGCGCGCTAGGACACTGTTTATATGAAGCGTAGTTACGATCTCGATAGGATGGCACTTTTAGTGTACCTAGATGGTACCCTGTAATCATTATTGATTGCCTGTTCCCGTTAAATCTGGTATTAATCAAGACCAGAATTCAACGGGCTTATCAAATCTGTAAACCATTTCAAAATCGGCTGAGAAATGGCTGAGTTATCCAGGGAAAACTCTTCATGATTATCTTCAAAATATTGCCGTGACGTCATAACCACGTGCACGCAAAGCTTCTAGAATGTTCTAGAACGTTCGACTGTGCTATTATTAGCTGCGCGCTGATTGGCTCTTGCTCGAACAATGATTAGATGAAGCCTGCACCTGTGATGTCCCGAGGAGTATAAAAGGAGAAGTGATCCAGTGATCGAGAGTATCCTCGGCCAGGGGCCGAACAGTTTGGACCTGTACTAGCTACAATCGACAGATATTACACATATGACTTCACTTTCCATCGAGTTCCCGTAGCTACCAGTAGCCAACCCACCGCAGTAACAACAATTTTACGGGAGTAATTTGGAACTTTTGATAATCGTTCACGAATACTAACATCCACATTCGGAACACAAACTTGCGATGAGGCCTTTACGGCCTGAATATGTGAGTCTACAGATGTAGAGGCAGGATGTTCTTTGATGGATGACTCGCCGGATCTGGCAGCCACACCTAAAAGTGGTATTTGAATCGCTGCTGCACTAAGCGTGTAGGTTCTTTCGATTTTCGACCGCAGCAAGTAAAGTCTGCCCGGTGCGTCTTCAGAGCTGGTTAACGTACCCCGCACTGTGAAGCTTTGTTGTGTATCTTCGTTTGCCTCTGACAACCCCGCCAGTGACGAGTTGTTTACACCTTCCATCCGTGCCATCGGTGAGCGGGAACTTTCTTCACCACGTAGTACTATCGTATCTTTTTCTGACTGCTCGGTAGACATTCTATTAGGCTTACAGTGCTGAGCGATATTCCCCTCCCACCATGAGTGTTCTTGCAGAAGTCTTGTTTGCGGACAACAGCTTGCGGGAACCAATCTGTGGGAACTTTCTAGCTTCCGGAGATCGCATCATCTCACGTCGACTACAGATTTACATCTCAATTTCAGTAACACGGTAGCCTACCTTAGGAATGACTACCAAGTATTCAAGTAACTATGCTTTTTAGTTTAATTATTTCTCTATATAGGTTTTGTTAATAATATGTTAATAATATGGTATCCGTAAGAACGGCGCCGATGACTAAAAGGAACCGTAGGGTCCTAGGACCGATAGTTATAATTTCTGTATTTGTTGATAATTATTCTCATTTTCCTCAATGTGTTGCTAACCGCACTATAGTAGGCTCGTTAACCTGTACTAATATATTTATATATCTTAATCACTTTGACACCATATTGTTTGTTCTGGTTAGATTATGTATATATATGGCCAGTGGCCATCCGTTCATATGTTTTGCTTATTCATAGAAAATATAGGACTGCAGTGCACGTAGGAAACACTATACAGCAACACTTATATATGCAGCACCTTCTCCCGCCACCAACAACTTTTCACTGAGGTCGCTGTCTGTGCTATAACTCTGTTTTGCCCGGCATGCTACCGACTAACCTTTTCTATTCAGCTCGATAGGATAGGTTCAAAACGATTACTGTGTAATATATTCTTCTTCTGTTCCGGTAGTGCGATAATCTAGCCCACACTCCGGTAAGACTCATAAGTAAGATTTTGTCTCTCTTCGTGCTCCACTCAGCCTTGTGGCTTCTTAATTGTTTGGACGTCCCTATCCGCACCATGGGCTGATCCGACTCTGGGACTCTATTGAGGTTTCCGAGCGGTGATGGCCAGGGTGTGGTATCACTCACATTCCCGTGTATCCCCGGATACTTATTAGTTAGTACTTTAAGCCAATGTAGGAAAGCACTGCGAACACACATGTATTAATTTTTTTTACTGACAATCCGCCCGCACCGCTGTGCAAAACTGGCAACTTGTATATAAACCTAATGACAGGTAAAACGGTTAGTTCCATAGGACCCGGTGACGGGCGAGATACGTATTCCCACCGAATTCCATTAAAATGTCTGGGCATGATATTTAGATCTGCCACGCCCTTGCGGGAAGGACATTTACGATGGTTATTCATCTCTCTTACCCCCACCATAACGATAAGAGAAATGGTCTAATAATGCTTTTGTGAAATGTAACCCATGTCTTGTAATGTTCTATGTGGTTACGGGGCAGGGTGTCCGGATTCTTATCCAGTTTGGAGATCTTGCTACGTAACATGTATGAGCGCTGCCTTTAGTATTGATTTCTTGGGGCATCCGTTCTCCGTGACAGCCATGTCTAATAGCTAGGTAGATATCAGCCAGTTGTGGCCTAAAATAATTCTTGTTCTGAAAACAACTAACAGGAATTAAGCAAAGCAGAAGGCCCGCATAAATAAAGCGGCAACTACTAACTCAGCATATTAAGAATCACATAAGAGGGTGACAAGGGAATCCAGCGGGAATCCCTCATCCCGTCTTCATGTAAAACAGTACACACCCCTATAGTCATAATCTCACTAGGTATGGTCTTGTCTTTCTAAAGCATTTTTGATTGAAATACTAGAGTAGGCCCATTCAGTGACGACGGTCCACGCTAGGATAATACTCCTCACCCAAACTAGCACTAGGAGTAGTGCCCGCGTGAGGCACACCACTTTTCGTCTGAGATGACCTTCTTCCTTTCAGCTTAGAGGTATAATAACTTATATTAAGTTAAATAGTTAAGTGTACGGGAGCCTCCCTTGCGGGGATACCTCTGCAGACCTACGAGTCTGTGTGGTACCTCCGGGAGCCCGATGTTTAAAAGTTTATCTACCTGTCTCCATGTCTCGTATTTTCGTATGCTCTTACTGTAGTTTTATCTAGCATATTCATAATTGTTTAGGTAAACTCATTGTATAGACTTATATTTTTAGGTCACCAAATCAAATGTTGTGAGTCCATAGATCACGAAATTGCTATGGACAGGCATACTGGTGACACAAACTCGTGGGATGAGACAGTTGTGTTTACTGTTCGCGACAATGGTCGCATGGCCTCACGGGAACGATTGAGTTCCACCGGCCTTAGGAGCCGGTTTTTGTTACCAGCAGGGCAGTCTCGTACAAGGTCCGTCACCCCGAGACCAGATGCTAACCAGCGTCATCACTCGCCGGGCACTTGCGGCGCGACGAGTCAACAAGATTCACTGGAACGGCCCGACACTACCCGGCGAGCTGCACATCACTCTCCTCAACAAATCCGCTACCTCCTTGCATCTTTCCATCTTTAGCCTACAGATAACATACTTACAGGTTTGTTTGGTCTACTTAATATTTTTTCAACCGCCTCTTCACCTTTGCCTCCTTTCACTCCCATGGTGGACCTCGCACTATGAATTTGTAGTCCACCGAATGATTTTCTTCGCCAAGCCTCTTCATTTCCTCAGTCCTCTCTTTGTTTTGTTTCCTCTCTTTCTGTGTCATGTCATGGGCAATTCCTATTTTCTGGAACCGCTCTTCTGCCTCTGCTAAATACCTTACATTCCTCATGAGCCCAGCCTTTGCTGTCTCATCCTCGAATGTTACTCTTATTGGTTGAGGTATTTCCATTACATTATTCTGCTCTCGCGTTCCTATTCTGATACGGCTCTTCATTTTCCCACTGTCTACCTTCAATGCATTGCATAATCCAATGACAACTTGTCTATCCTCATCTTTTCTTTCCTTTGAACTGACACTCTGCGATTCTGCACATCTATGTACAATAATATTGCTATTTCTGCCTTCGCTACCCCTAAGGTCTGCTATTTGGTCTTTTACTTCCTTCAATGCTACTGCTCCTGCGCCAGAATCATCTTTTTGCTTTTTCTCTTGTTTTATGGCCCTAACCTGCTCAACGACTGTTTTCTTATCTAACTTTGATTCCAAACGCTGGACTCTTTGCTCCATCTTTTGCATGAAAGCCATACATCTCTCTTCGACATCCTGTTCGATTCACAGATGCTTCCGAGTTTTTTCTTTGCATTGTGGACAATACCAATGCAAGTCACTTCTCTTGGTTAGTAGTTTATATTCTGCACTTGTCAGGTTAAGGCATTTCTTGCAAAAGTATTAGCAGCAATACGCACACTCAAGCATTTCTGACTTATCCTCAGTGTAATCTATTTGACACAGCTCACATGTCCAACCATCTTTCTCTCTGACTGATCCCTTTTTCTCAGGTGATTCTTTTCCTGCCATGCTTTTTCACAACACCAAGTTGAATTGTCAACTGATGTTTGATAGACGGATAGTTTTATGTCATTTCTGCAGCATGTATGAGTTGGCCATAGTGATGAATTGGTCCTTTGGTAGAGCACTGTTTCATGTGAATATCTTCTGTAGTGTCTGGATACTTTTTTGTTTTCGAGGATCTTGGAGTATAGGCCAGTTAAGTATCGTGAGCATGTCTGTAACACTGCTGTTTCTGTGGTAATCAGTACACACAAATCGTGCTGCATGTCGTTGGATCATCTCAATTTTTTCAATGTTTTTCTTCAGATAGGGATTCCAGATGGTACTACCATCTTCATATTTGATGTTGCGTTTAATGAATCCATGGGTACTGTTCACTTTGGAAGTAATTTCGCTGAGATGAGTGTCCCATTTAATGTTGTTGAAGAATGTCACACCGAGGTATGGATACGAGTCAGCTTCAATGAAAGTGTGGACATTGATTTCATAGAAATATGAACAAGGTTTGGCTTTCCTGGCCTGGTTGATCGTAGGATGTCAGACATTTTGCATTAAATCTCATACCCCAGGTGTCGGCCCAGGACTGAAGGTTAGGTAGATCTTGTTGTAGGATGTGCTGATCTGTAATTGACTTAATGGCACATGTCAAAGTAAGCAGTCATCAGCAAAAAGTCGAACTTGGGATGAAACTGTATTCGAAAGGTAATTTATATGCAACAGGAACAATAGTGGACCCAATACGGTTCCACGAGAAAACACTGTCAAGGTGCTCTCCTTCAACAATTACCTCTTGAGGTCGGTGGCATATCTTGGATCCATATGAGGATGTTATCCCTGACATTATAGTGGTCACGTTTTTTCAACACTCTTTGGTGGGCACATTATCAAATGCCTTGCTGAAGTCTAGGATAGTGACATCAAACCGCACATTCTTATTATGGGGTTGTAGCAAGTCATGTGCAGTCGTCAGGAGCTGTGTTTCGCAGGAATGGCTGATGCAGAAGCCATGTTGGACACTTGTTAGGATGTTGTGAGTTTCCAAATGTGCCAAAATGTGTTGACATATCTCATGTTCCAAGAGTTTACTACAGACACATGTGAGTGATACAGGATGGTAGTTCCCACTTGCATGCCTGTCACCTTTCTTGAAAACTGGTGTAATGTAAGCTGCTTTCCAGTCAGATGGGAGTTGAGCCACGGCAAGTGACTGATTGCTGTCCGTATTGGTTGCTGTCAGTATTGGTGCTATCTCTTGAGCTGTTTCTTTAAATACACAGTTTTGGATAGCACCTGGGCCGCTGGATTTGTTTGTGTTTATTATGCTGAACAGCATACTTATCTATGTGGAGATCAGCTATAGTTGGTTTCGGATCAGCTGATGGTTTTGGAATTTGGCTTTGATCTTCCTGCGTAAATATGGACTTAAATTGGTTGTTCAAGATCTGAGCTTTACATTTAAAATCTGCATGGAGTTTGCCATTTTCTCGAATGGGGGATATTCCAATGTTGTCGGTCTTTTTTGATTTGATATAGCGCCAGAATGATTTTGTGTGGTTTTCTTCTAGGCTAAGGTTAAGGATTTGATCGAGGTATTTCTGATGCGATAGGTTTATCAATTTCCGCACATGTTTTTTCTGGTCTTTGTACTTTGTGATGCTTTCCTCATTGTACTTTCGTATCATTGCATAGATAAGCTTGTGCTTTTACTTGATGTCTTTTTTTGCAAATGTAGCTCGCCGGGTAGTGTCGGGCCGCTCCAGTGTAGTATGTCGACTCGACGCACCGCAAGTGCATGACGAGTGATGACGCTGGTTAGCATCCAGTCTCTGGGTGACGGACCTTGTACGAGAATGTCCTGCGGGAAACAAAAACTGGCTCCTAAGGTCGGTGGAACTCAATCGTTCCAGTGGGGCCGTGCGACCATTGTCGCGAACAGTAAACACAACTGTCTCATCCCACGAGTTTGTGTCACCAGTATGCCTGTCCATTGCAATTTCGTGATCTATGGACTTACAACATTTGATTTGGTGACCTAAAAATATAAGTCTATACAATGAGTTTACCTAAACAATTGTAAATATGCTAGATAACACTACAGTAAGAGCATAGGAAAATACGAGACATAAAGACAGGTAGATGAACTTTTAAACATGGGGCTTCCGGAGGTACCACACAGACTCAGAGGTCCACAGAGGTATCCCCGCAAGGGAGGCTCCCGTACACGAGACTTAACTATTTAACTTAATATAAGTTATTATAGCTCTAAGCTAAAAGGAAGAAAGTTGTCTCGGACGAAAAGTGATGTGCCTCACGCAGGCACTACTCCTAGTGCAAGTTTTGGGTGAGGAGTATTATCCTGCCGTGGACCGTCATCACTGAACCCTTGCGAGAGGCAAGTGCCTCGCACGGGCCTCCTTCTCGGGAAGGTGTCGCCACTGCTTAAAGCGGGAGAAGAATGGTAGGCCTACTCTAATATTTCAATCAAAAATGCTTTAGAAAGACAAGATCATACCTAGTGAGATTATGACTATAGGGGTGCGTACTGTTTTACGTGAAGACGGGACAGGGGATTCCCGATGGATTCCCTTGTCACCGTCTCATGTAATTCTTGGTTTGCTGGATTAGTAGTTGCCGCTTTATTTCTGCGGGCCTTCTGCTTCGCTTAATTCCGTTTAGTTGTTTTCCAAAACAAGAGTTATTTTAAGCCGCAACTGGCTGATATCTACCTAGCTATTAGAATTGGCTGTCACGGAGAACAGATGCCCCAATACATCAATTACTAGAGACAGCACTCATACATGTTACGTAGCAAGATCTCCGAACTGGATAAGAATCCGGACATCTCGCCCCGCAATCACATAAAACATTACAAGACATGGGTTACATATCACAAAAGCATTATTAGACCATTTCTCTTATCGTTATGGTGGGGGTAAGAAAGACGAATACCCACCGTAAATGTCCTTCCCGCAAGGGCATGGCAGATCTAAATATCATGCCCAGACATTTTAACGGAATTTGGTGGGAATGCGTATCTCACCCATCACAGGGTCCTATGGGACTAATCGTTTTACCTGTCATTAGGTTTATATGCAAGTTGCCAGTTTTGCACTGCGGTATGGGAGGATTGTAAGTAAATAAAATAATAATTAATACATGTGTGTTCGCAGTGCTTTCCTACATTGGCTTAAAGTGCTAACTAATAAGTATCCGAAGATACACGGGAATGTGTGTGATACCACACCCTGGCCATCACCGCTCGGAAACCCCAACAGTTTCCCAGAGCTGGATCAGCCCATGGTGCAGACGGGGACATCCAAACAATTAAGAAGCCACAAGGCTGAGTGGAGCACGAAGAGAGACAAATTCTTGTTTATGGTTCTTACCGGAGTGCGGGGCTAGATTATTGCATGACCGGAAGAGAAGAATATATTACACAGTATGTAATGAAGAAAGTGTCTCTAAACATTTCGAACCTATCCTATTGAGCTGAATAGAAAAGGTTTAGTCGGTAGCATGCCGGGCTAAACAGAGTTATAGCACGGACAGCGACCTCAGTGAAAAATTGTTCGTGCCAGGAAAAAGTGTTGCATATAAAAATGTTGCTGTATAGTGTTTCCTACGTGCACTGCAGTCCTATATGTTCTATGAATAAACAAAACATATGAACGGATGGCCACTGGCCATATATATACATAATCTAACCAGAACAATCAATGCGGTGTCAAATGATCAAGATATATATCAGTATAGGTTAACGAACCTACCATAGTGCGGTTAGCAACACATTGGGGAAAATGAGAATAATTATCAACAAATACAGAAATTATAACTAGCGGTCCTAAGACCGTTACAGTTCCTTTTAGTCATTGGGACCGTTTTTACGGATACAATATAATTAACAAAACCTATATAGAGAAATAATTAAACTGTGAAGTATAGTTACTTGAATACTTGGTAGTCATTCTTAAGGTAGGCAGGCTACCGTGTTACTGAAATTGAGACGTAAATCCGTCGTCGACGTGAGATGATGCGCTCTCCGGAAGCTGGAAACTTCCCGCAGGTCGGTTCCCACAAGCTGTTTTCCGCAAACAAGACTTCCGCAAGGACACTCATGGTGGGATGTACATCACTCAGGGCTGTAGGCCTAATAGAATGTCTAACGAGCAGTTAGTAAAAGATACGATAGTACTATGTGGTGAAGAAGGTTCCCGTACACCGATGGCATGGATGGAAGGTGTAAACAACCCGTCACCAGCGGGGGTTGTCAGAGGCAAATGAGGATACAAAACAAAGCTTCACGGTGCTGGGTACGTCAACCAGCTCTGAAGACGTACCGGGCAGAGTTTACTTGCTGCAGTCGAAAGTTGAAAGAACTTACACGATTGGTGCTGCGTCGTTTGAAATACCACTTTTAGGCGTGGCGAGATCCGGCGAGTCATCCATCAAAGAACATCCTGCCTCTACATCTGTAGACTCACATATCCAGGCCGTAAAGGCACCACCGCAAATTTGTGTTCCGAATGTAGATGTTAGTGTTTGTGAACAATTAATAGAAGTTCCAAATTACTCCCGTAAGTAGGGATTCTACAAAATTGTTTTTACTGCTGTGGGTTGGCTACTGGTAGCTACAAGAACGCGACGGAAACTGAAGTCTTATGCGTAATATCTGTCAATTGTAGCTAGTACAGGTACAACCTGTTCGGCGCCTGGCGAGGATGCTCCCAATCACTGGATCGCTCCTCCTTTTTTACTCCTCGTGACGTCACAGGCGCAAGCTCCATCCAATCATCGTTCGAGCAACAGCCAATCAGCGCGCAGCTAATGATAGTGCAGTCGAAAGTTCTAGAACATTCTAGAAGTTTTGCGTGCACGTGGTTATGACGTCACGGCAATATTTTGAAGATAATCAAGAAGAGTTTTCCCTGGATAACTCAGCCATTTCTCGACCGATTTTGAAATAGTTTACAGATTTGAAAAGCCCGTTAAATTCTGGTCCTGAGTAATGCCAGATTTAACGGGAACAGGCAATCAATAAGGATTACAGGGTACCATCTCAGTACACTAAAAGCACCATCCTATCTAGGTCGTAACTACGCGCTCCATATAAACAGCGTCCTGGTGCGCATTATGCGATTTAACGATCTTAGTGGTTTCTCAACAAGCTATCTCTCCCATAGACCTATATCTGCTTATGGCTCTACCCAGAGGGGCGTGTTCAGGAAACGAATCCAGGACGGGCGGCGCGTACCCAGCTTAGCTGGAATGGCCGGTATCTGACCGGTCGATCCGATCTACACCACCCCTCCTAGTTCGACATCCATGGCAAACGATCGCGTATGGCGGATCGATGCATGGACGTACACTAGGCGGGAATTATAGACTTCCCGGGTAGGCATGTGGCCAGAATGGGTAGTGACGTATTAGACATGTATTCAAGAGACAGAGCACATAGGGGTGCCAAGAGGAGGGGAGGCAAACTTTTAGTTTTCAATTTTGACCTGGAAATATTTTTCCAGGCCTTTCTTTCTTTTTTTTTGTGGTTTTTTTAATACTATTATTACGGTAGCTCGCATGGGTGTGCCCTTTGAGTGCGGATATTCATGATCTCCGCAGAGAACACCCAAGCTCCAATGTACCACAATTTAAGTTTGTAAATATATATAAAAATATAATAAGAAAAAGACAAGGTATATATAGACCATGTAACATACCCTTATGAGGTATTTATTTATTAATCACACCGAATTACTTGCGCACCCCGGGTAAATAAAGGGGTACGCAACACGTATCACTTAGTATTATCATTATATATAAAATATCAATTTGCAGTCCATTATTGCGGGTCCGCAACGAGCAGCTCTCGCTGGCCCCATATCCGTCCTGATGTCTGAGACAGGAAGAAAAATAATAAGTAAATTAAGATATATAATAATAACTTAAAAACTATTTTATCAGGCAGCCTCAGCATAGCTGAGACTGCATGATGGGATTATGACTTTATTGCACTGCGGGATGTTGTGTTCTTTACGTCGCACACGACGTTCTTACAACATCAGTGTCCGCAGTGCTCATTTCATATGAGAAACAACCGGGCACTTGAAGTGTGTGGCTGTGTCGGATAACCATAGTCATCCTCAGGACGGGATTCAATTGATCTAACATATATAATAAGAAGAAAACTATTTTAAAAATAAAGTAATAATTAATATATTTCCACAAATCGTCTATTGATATTTCTGCTGAATTACATATGATCACACCTCTGCAGCGAAATTTCCCCATTGAGTATGGGTCCCACGACTGACGGTGGTGGGTCGCGGTGGATGCACTGTCATTGCTGAGATGCTTTCACTATTATTGGCACTGTCTGAAATATCTGAAGTGATGGTGGCGGAAATATGCGCGTTCATAATGTCTCTCACAGTTACCGCTGGTTCCAATATATTCGTCCGTATAGCAGCGGCGGTACTAGTGGTGGCCAATGTTGCTGATACTGTGGTGATGGTAGCTGACGTGGTGGCTGTTGTAGCTGTCCTGGTGGTCGCTGTGGCTGATGTGGTGATGGCGACGAGCTGTACCGTAGGCTGAAGTCGTGGTGCTCGAGCGGATACGGCAGGAGACGATATATTCCAAAACTTAGCATACTTTAGTAGATGACTTGCGGTAATGTTAGGTATGGGCTGGATATCCTGTGTGTGGGCGATCCGTCTCTTTCCCGCATATGGACGTTCCGGCTTGGTTCCCTTTCTGATTGCAGGGTCAGAAAGGCGAGGAGGCGGTTGCTGAATAACATGGGTCCGAGTTACACTAATTGTCACAGGCCGCGACGGTCCTGGTCCTTCGTCTATGGTAAGTTCAGTGGAGATGGAGACTGTGGGTAACTTGGAATGTCTATTTCCGCAGGTGTCGTAACTACCACTGAAATCGGCTGACTGGCTAACACTGTCTGAGATACTATGGGGGCCGGTGTGGTGACCGTAGCTGGATGTCTAATAACCGATGCGGGTGCTGCCGAACTGGATTCTGCGGGAGATTTTAACTTTCTACTCTGCTTCAGGACTGGTGTGAATGAAGTAATTGCTACTGGCGTAACACTTCCAGACGTGGCTGCGGGCAGGATTCACGTCTGGCTGTCGGTACGTTGCTTACTGTAGCCGTGGGAAGACGATGGCCAATGAGATATCTATGAGTAGTGTTCTTTGTGCGGGCCATTTTCTCGGTCGGGAGAACTTTGACTGGGAGCCGAGATTCGAAACTGGTGGCTAAAACGTCACGAACCTCACTCTCTTCTCCAGGAACTAACGTCACTTCCAACACATGGTGATGATAATGGAGCGTGTGTGTCACCCCGTAGCGAGTAGCGGTGTAGAGATACTGGCATGTCACACAAAAGGCTGTCTGGAAGAGATGATCCTTATTAATATGAAGGGTGCGGTCGGATTTTGTAGTGAAAGTTCTGGTACATGGCTCTCCGCTAGCAAACAACGAGTTACACGTGAACCGCTTTGGAACTGGTACCGATTCTACGGAGGAGGAATCCGACAAACCTTGTGAGACTATGACTATAGGGGTGCATACTGTTTTATGTGAATACGGGACGGAAGATTCCCGATGGATTCCTTCACCGTCTTATGTGATTAATAATATGCTGAGTTAGTAGTTGTCACTTTATTTCTGTGGGCCTTCTGCTCTGCTTAATCACTTGTTTAGTTGTTTTCAGAACAAGAATTATTTTAGGCCGCAACTGGCCGATAACTACTTAGCTATTAGACACGGCTGTCACAGAGAACAGATGCCCAAGGACATCAATACTGCAGACAGCGCTCATACATGTTACTTAGCGGGATCTCCGAACTGTGTGAGAATCCGGACATTCCGCCTTGCAACCACATAAAACATTACAGGACATGGTTTACATTTCAAGGAAGCATTGTTAGGCCATATCTCCTATCGTTATGGTGAGGGGATGGGGGGGGGGGGTAAGAGAGATGGATGCACACCGTGAATGTCCTTCCCGTAAGGGCGTGGCAGATCAACATATCATGCCCAGACATTTAAACAGAACTCAGTGAGCATACGTATCTCGCCCGTCACCGGGTCCTATAGAACTAACCATTTAACCTGACATTTGGTTTATACACAAGTTGCCAGTTTTGCACTGCGGTGCGGGAGGATTGTCAGTAAATATAATAATAATTAATACATATGTATTCGCAGTGCTTTCCTACATTGGCTTAAAGTACTATCTGCTAAGTATCCGAAGATACACGGGAATGTGTATGTGATACCGCACCATAGCCATCTCCGCTCGGAAACCCCAATAGTTTCCTACAGTCGGATCAGCCCATGGTGCGGATAGGGACGTCCAAACAATTTAAGTAGCCACAAGGCTAAGAGGAACATAAAGAGAGACACACTCTTGGAGTTATGAGTCTTACCGGAGTGCAGGGCTAAATATTTGCACTACCGGAAGAGAGGAGTATATTACACAGTATGTAATGAAGAAAGTGTCTCTAATCATTCTGAACCTATCCTATCGAGCTGAATAGAAAAGGTTTTAGTTGATAGCATGCCAGGCTAAACAGAGTTATAGCACGGACAGCGACATCAGTGAAAAATTGTTGGTGGCGGGAGAAAATGCTGCATATATAAATGTTGCTGTATAGTGTTTCCTACGTGCACTGCATTCCTATATTTTCTATGCTTAAGCAAAACAAGTTAACGGATCGCCACTGGCCATAAACATACATAATCTAACCAGAACAAGCAATACGATGTCAAACGATTACAGTAGATATATTAGTACAGGTCAACGAACCTATTATAGTGTGGTTAGCAACACATCGAGGAAAATGAAAATAACTATCTAACAAATACAGAAATTATAACTCTTGGTCCTAAGACCGTTATGGTTCCTTTTAGTCATCAGAACCGTTAGTACGGGTACGAGATAATTAACAAAACCTATATAGAGAAATAATCAAATGGTGAAGTATAGTTACTTGAATACTTGGTAGTCATTCCCAAGTTAGGCTACCGTGTCACTGAAATTGACATGTAGATCTGTAGTCGACGTGAGATCATGCGCTCTTCGGAAGCTGGAAAGTTCCCGCAGGCTGGTGTCCGCAAACAAGATTCCCGCAAGAACGTTCATGGCGGGGGGGGGGGGGGGGGGGGTGGGGGTGGGGGGGATGTCATTGCACAGCACTGTAATCCTATTCAGAATGTCTAATGAGCAGCCAGCAAAAGATACGATAGTATTACGTGGTGAAGAAAGTTCCCATACACCGATGGTATAGATGGAAAGTGTAAACAACCCAATCACTAGCGGGGGTTGTCAGATGCGGATGAAGATACAAAACAAAGCTTCATGGTGCTTACCTAATGATGCCGGTTGTAGCTGGCATGGTGGTGGCTACAGTTGTCTTTGTGATGGCGGTGTGCGATACCGTCGGCTGACGTCATGGTACGGAAACGGATACGGTAGGAGATGACATCCGTCGGAACTTAGCATACTTTAACAGATGACTAGCAGTAATGTTAGGTACGGGATAAATGTCCTGTGTATGGGCGATTCGTTTCTTTTCCGCGTATGGACGTTCTGGCATGGTTCCCTTCCTGACTGCTGGTTTAGAACGGCGAGGAGGCTGATGCTGAATAACACAGGTCAGAGTTACGCTGATTGTCACAGGCTGCGATGGTCCCGGTCCTTCGTCTATGATAAGTTCAGGCGGAGATGGAGACTGCGGATAGTTAGAAATGTCTATCTCCGCAGGTGTCGTAATCAGCACTGAGATTGGCTGACTGGATACAACGGTCTGGGAGTGGTAACCGTAGCTGACTGGCTAGTAACTGGTGTGGGAGCTGTCGCACAGGATTTTACGGGAGGTTTCTGCTTCCCACTTTACTTAAGGACGGGTGTGGATGAAGTGATAGGTACCAGCGTAACATTTTCAGACGCGACTGCAGGCAGAATTGCACGTCTGGCTGTCGGTACGTTACTTGCTGTAGCCACGGGAAGGCGATGTCCAACGGGATATCTACGCGTGGTGTTTTTCGTTCGGGCCATTTTCTTGGTCGGTAGAACCTTGACCAGGAGCTGAGATTCAAAGCGTGTGGCTAGAACAGCACGATCCTCGTTCTCTTCCCCAGGAACTAACGTCACTTCCAACACACAATGATGATGCCGAAGCATGTGGGTGATCCCGTAGCGAGTAGCGGTGTAGAGATACTGGCACGTCACACAAAAGGCTGATTGAAAGAGACGATCCTTATTAATATGAAGGGTGCCGTCGGATTTCCTAGTGAAACTTCTGGTACATGGCTCTCCGCTAGTCAACAATGAGTTACACGGGAACCGCTTCGGAACTGGCACCGATTCTTCTTCTTCAGAGGAATCCGACAATGCGAGATCTTCAAGAAGTGACATCTCGTTCCCACATGGTAGTTAGTTGCGGGAACTTTATTCAAAACCTAATGCCCTATCTCTTCATGGTTTATAACTTTTCAGGCCAAATATAATAATAAAATAATAATATTAAGAAAAACAGCAGAATTTAGTTTGCGACATGAAAGAAGCCTAATGCTATGTTCTTCCGTGGTGTCGAGTTTTGACGGGAAGACAAAGTTTCAGAGCGCGCTTCCTCCTTTTATACTATTTGGTGACGTCACAGGCGGCGGATGACCACACCTAAAAAGCTTTACAGGTGATTCGGTCATTCTTATGTGAATATTTCCTTGCTTTTCGCCTGGACGTCTTAGGAGTAATTCCTCCCATATGAGGGGAGTAGATGTAACTATAGGAAGAATGGCTCATTAAACTTGTCTTTATTTCGCACATTTAACAGCCTCCGATCAACATAGAAACGTGGTACAACTTTTTCTTTGTGGCGCCTCACCTTTTAATTAGCGTGAGGTGGTTTTCCAGGTTGGATGCTTATAAACTTGCCTATTCGAATTTTAGGCCAGAGCGCCCGATGGGGTGTGTGGGAGCCAGGTGACGTCATCAGTAATCCCCCGGACTCACCCTCACCACTCCTCCATCACGCTGTGGTAGTTGCGTTGTTGGGCGGCTATTTTGTTTTAAAGCGTTTGATCCAACTCACTGGAAATAGTAGTAAATGTCACGTGGCTCTAAAAATCACGTGGTTGATCGGAACCGTGTATGCTGTCTAAGGCGACAGTCAAAATGCTGTTGCTGAGATGTAGTCTGTTGTGGAGGCGAGAGATAAAAATATATATATGTTACATCAAGATCTTTATAATGTCCCGTATTTGCGCGAGTTCTTTAACATGCGTCTTGGTAAGTGTCTGTAATAGGTAGTTCTCAGTCCATGTTGATTATAGACTGTACCGCAGGGAGAGAATATTTGAAATTCTCTCTGTGATTTTACTGCAGGATTTTTGATGCCGCTTTACCGGCCCGCCCGATAATGATTTGTAGCACGGTAGAGCAGTTGTGCTCTTAATCAAAAATTTAACAGTAAAGTTGCAAGTAATTTTTATGAGTGGTTTAAACAGTTCTATTCATGCGGTAGATCAATGTTACTGATCCCATCAAGATAGCTATGTTTTCAGAGCGGGAGGGCTGGCCAAGCATTCTCATCGATAGTTAGAACTAGCTCCGTCCCGGCTTAGACAAAACATATCTGTACCATTTTTAGTAATGGCTAAATTACAGTACAACTCGCAAACATGTGTGTCACAATTTGTATGATTACAATGCCGTCGTTCGGAGATTGTGAATACAGTCAACCTGAGTATCTGTGTTTCTGTCATGTTGGTGATTTGAATCTGTTATGCGTGACTGATTCTCTGCGGATGGTACTTGCGCTGTAGTGAGTATGACGTGTTTATGGCCGCCGGGTGCGGGAAGTGGGAGGGAGAGGCGGCGTGAATATCAACTTTATCGAAACCTGAGGGTATTTCACTCTGTAATGGCCGAGCCCGTGGGTGGGACAGAGTTACTTTAGAGGGAAGATGACCTGTTGGATGCTGTCGTAACGTTGATCAATCCATTGCCGAATTCAACTTTTCGGTAGTAAAATCCTACTCGTGACTGACGACAATGTGGGCATCTTGCTCTCTTAATAATATTGACTGTTATTACGTGTAGATGAAGTATGTAGTTTAGCTTGTTTCCGTACGACGTCGGGAGAAAGGGGTAGGGGCGGAACGTTGGACAAACATCCTCTCGTGATGCGTACTGTAGATGGCTGTGGTGCATTCCTGATATCCATATGATCAGTTCTCCCGTAACTGGATAAGAAGGTGTGTGCGGGAGATTTGTTGGTTGCGTTCTGTTGATAATAATGCTGTTGTCGGGATGTCCGGGCTGCTGTATGATGTTAATGTTATAGGCGAAGTGGGCGCATTCCAGTTTTCCACGCTGGTGAATGCCAATTCTGTTGTTATTTACGGGAGATGTAGTCTGCGGGAGGTATTACTCCTCCCGAAGTTCTGTGCGGGAGGAATTTGTTGCAGGAATTTTTATGTCTCTACTGGTAATTAATTAAGACCAATAGGTGCTGCTGAATGCTGTTGATGCCGATGTTGAATGTCTCCGTTATGCTGAGTATAACTGAGCAAGGCTGTGATGTAGGCGCAATGATGAATTGACATATCCAGTCCTGAAGGCGGGTGTGTTCTTTGTAAGTGTTGACGTTCTTTCTGTGGTCTGATGTTCTGACTGCTCACGGGGGAGTATGGTAGGCCTATTGGAGGGGGCGGCCTTTGGATGGGGGATGTGGTCATCTCCCGTTACACGACGGTTGGT
Organism: Chaetoderma sp. LZ-2023a; assembly: GCA_034401795.1. Lineage (NCBI taxonomy): Eukaryota > Metazoa > Mollusca > Caudofoveata > Chaetodermatida > Chaetodermatidae > Chaetoderma > Chaetoderma sp. LZ-2023a. The sequence continues at coordinate 154,910,414 of CM067373.1, forward strand.
GTCCTGTCGTAGTTTTTAGACACCAGGAAAATTCGAGCAGAGAGTCTGCTGAACAGGCTGCTTCCCTGCCCACAGCGGGGGATACTGTTGGTCGGTGCGGTGCGGGATGCCACCCCCTCTGTTTCAGCAGTCTCTCTAATACCTGAAGATTGATGATCAACAGATGACGAGTGGAGTGTGAATTGGACTGGGCTGGTGATGTCCGAACTTGGTGTGTAGATAAGGGACGCAAATTGGAGTGAGGATGGTGGTGGGACTCTTGGAGAGGGTGTCCCTTGGGGGGGGGGAATTGTGGTTTTGCGATTTCAGGAATTGGTTGGGTACACCTCGTTGTACGGTTCTGCGGTTCTAGACACGTCAAGGCTTCATCCAGCCTCTTCACTTCCATGCTATTCAACACATGTTCAACTCCGCAGGAAGCATGGCTTGGGTAAGCCTCAGTATCTGCTTGTGGTAACTCTATGATGGGGGGCATAGCATGAAGTAGGTGGGGGGTGGGAAGAGATCGGAGGAACAGCTTTTCCATCCGGTCCCTTGGACAAAACAAACACAAAATTCTTCAGATACGACTTCACAGATCTAGTAGACCCGCACTGAGGAGGGAGAGGGTGAGTACGTCTCTCGTCATCGTCGTCAGCGTTAGCGGCTTGTTCATCCACGTTCTGGCTTGGTAGAACTGGGGCTGAACTGGCCCCGCAGTACTCTGCGCTAACCATGGGAATACTAATTTCCGTGGAAATATCTGTCTGGGTACCGGTGTCATGAGAAAGCCCAGTCCGAGCTCTGGTGCTGGGTCATCACTGACACAAGGTTTAAGTTGATCGAGGTGGATGACGGAGATCAGGCCATCCAAAGCACGGATGCAGTAGGTCACATCCGACGTCTTACCTACTACCACATAGGGGCCTTTCCACCGGTAACTCAGTTTACCTGGCACGTTTGCAGACCGTCGTGAATCGTGTACCCAAACCATTCTTCCTGCTTCATATGGATCTCCATGCACTCTCTGGTCGTGCCATGTCTTTTGCCGCCGGTGTGCAGTGGATAGGGTTTCTCTCACTAGCTCATGGTCTTGTTCTCTCCTTTGCCACAAGAGTTCGACATAGAGAGATGGTGAATTTTTCTCCCCTGGTATCCATGGCATGGCCAGGTCCAAGGGTAAGGCTAATTCACGGCCTAACATTAGCCGAGCAGGGATGTAGCCCGTGCTGGAGTGTTCCAAAGTGCGGTAAGCCATGAGCACATACGGGAGCCGTAGGTCCCAATCTCTACAATCAAGGCGTGTTTCCTTGGTAAGCATCTCTGCGAGAGTTCTGTTGAATCTCTCTACCATCCCGTCACTCCGGGGGTGGTATGGAGTTGTCCTTGTTTTGACGATATGTAATAATTTGCAGAGCTCTGATATGAGTCGGCTCTCAAAATTACTTCGTTGATCGGAGTGCAACTCATAAGGCATACCAAAGCAGCAGAACACATTGGTGGCCAAGACCTCCGCTATGGTGGATGCCTCTTGGTCTGGCAAAGCAAATGCTTTTACCCACTTCGTAAAATAATCTTGTAATACGAGAATATATTTATTTTCGTCATCCGTCGTATTCAAGGGTCCGAGCATGTCAATAGCCACTCACTCCCACGGTGCACCAACAATCTTAATTTGCGATGGTGTGATATGGTGTTGGACAACAGCGCATCATTGGCATAGGATACATTTGGCAACCCATGCCTTGACACTATCGTGAATCCCGATCCAGTGGAATCTCAGTTTGATGCGGGCAACGGTTCTCTCCACAGCCAGATGTCTGGCGTTATCGTGTAGTTGTTGGAGTATAAGCTCTCGATAACTTTCCGGAACCACCAAATGGTCATTAATGCACAAAACGTTATTTATTAGTTTACATTGTTCGAACCGTTGGTAATAATATTTAGCCATGGGAGACAAAGGTGTCGCCGATTCCATAGGAGGACGTACCCCCTCCTGAATCCACACGTATATATTCCGTGTCTTCAGGTCTGTTGTTTGGTGGTGTGCGATTTTCTCCGGATTCCACTCTGCACACTTCAATTCAGGGAACTCCGGAGATGGCTGTTTTGACTGTGTCACGGTGTCAGCCTCTTCATGTTCAGCCTCCGTGCCGATTCTGCTAAGGGCATCGGCATTTCCATGCAATTTGCCGGGACGGTGAACAACGTTAAAGTTAGAGGCCTGCAGGGATTCCTGGCATCTCGCTACCTGGCCCTCCGGATTTTTTAAGTTCCTGAGCTACTGTAGTGAGGCATGGTCTGTACGGAGTGTAAAAGGGCGCCCATACAGGAAGTGTTTTTAATACTTGACAAAATAGACCGCCGCCAATAATTCTCGCTCGGTGGTTGCATATCTTTTCTCCATTCTATTCAGAGTACGTGAACCATAACCCAATACCTGCTCTGTTCCGTCTTCGGTGACCTGAGATGAACTGCGCCGATAGCGAAAGCTGATGCATCAGTGTCTAAGATGAAATCAAGGTTTGGATTAGGGTGAGCAAGAATTGTGGTGGTCGTCAAGAGTTCCTTCAGCACCGTGAAGGAGCCTTCACACTCACTCATCTACTCAAATGGTCGATCTTTCTCGTTGATCTGGTAGAGGGGTGAAGCAATCTCGCTGAAATATCGGATATAATGGCAATAGTACTGGCATAAGCGAAGGAAACTCCGCATCTCTGTAACCGAAGAGGGCCATGGCCACTCTGCTACCGCCTTGGTTTTTTATGGCTGTGTAGCCACTCCATCACCGGATATGACGTGTCCCAGGAACTCGACACTCTGTCTGAAGAGATGACATTTCTTTGGTTTGAGTTTCAAATTAGCCGTGCGGAATCTTGATAGCACAGTGTCTAAATTGACTAAGGTTTGCTCAAACGTGGGTCCGAAGACGATTACGTCATCGATGTAACAGAGACAGATCTCCCATTGCAGGGTAGTCAATACCTGAGACGTTCAAAAGTTCCGGGGGCATTGCACAACCCGTAGGACATCTTGCAGAATTGGAAAAGACCGTCCCTACAAACGAATGCTGACTTTTCCTTATCAGCTTCATCCATGGCTACTTGCCAGTAACCGCTAGCTAAATCAAGGGTACAAAACCACTTGGCTCCGGACAAAGAATCCAAGGCCTGATCTATCCGAGGTAACGGATAAGCATCTTTAATGCTAAGATCATTAAGGCGGCAGTAGTCGATACAAAACCGCAAGATTCCGTCCTTTTTGCCTGCTAGCACTATAGGGCTAGCCCATGGAGAAGTGGATGGTTGAAAAATGCCCGTTCGGTACATGTCATTCACTTATTGGTGTGCTTCCCCTTCTTTGTGAAAGGGAAGACGTCGTACCGGTTATCGTACGGGGCGATTATTGCCTGTATCGATGGAGTGTCGTACGAGATGAGTCTCCCCGAGATCCATATCTCCTGAGGTAAAACAATCACGATATTTATGTAATAATTTCCGAATTTCTCGTTTTTGTGATTGCAATAATTCAACAGTGGCACGCAGATATAAATCGTGTAGATGTTCGGATAAATCATCAGTCAGCGATGGTGTTGTGTCAGAAGTGCACGTGTTTCCAGCGAAATTATGTCCACTAAATGGCCACAGCGTACTCCTGGTTCCGGGGTGATGGGATCTGTGGTACCATTGAACACTCTAAAGGGTATCTTCCCTTTATCAGTGGTGTCTACTATTATCCAGCATGGCGATGTGTGTGTTGCTTCCTAACTGTGGTGCGGTGGCCCATAGGATCCGTTCCTGTCCCGGCTCTACCGTGGCAGTACTTGATAGTATTACTGCACATGTATCGTATAATGACGATGCTGGTCCGAGAGGTATTCGTCGGCCATGTATGTTGAGTTCCTGTTGTCTACAGTATATGATGGCTTCACTGTCACTGAGAAAATCAGAGCCAAGTATGGCGGCGTTATGAATGTAGGTGATGACAACTTTCTGAATGAATTGCATTTCCTCTATTTGAATGACTAAATTACACACACCGGCCACGGGTACACTGCTCCCATAGCCGTCTGTAGGTAAATATTTGTAGGCTTAAGGGGGGGGGGAGGTTTATGACGTGGGATGCTCTCATACGAGTGCTGGTTAAAACCTGTAATAGAAGCTCCGGTGTCGACGGTGGCGCTTGTAGAAACACCACTAAACAGACAGACACATTTGTCGATTACTTTATGATGAACCTGCGGAAGAGTTTCCAATGATGCTGTCTGCAATAATGGCGTGGGTGTAGCATCACTCTGTATATATTCCGACTGTCTCGGTATTGCTTCTAGGCAATGTTGCAGGTGGCTGAGTGAGGAATGGGCCAGGTCGTCGTCTCCGCTGGGGTGTAGGCTGCAGTGAAGACGGAGCTGAGGGTAGCAATGGCGGTGGCATTGTTGTCGTTTCTGTGTGAGCAGTATTAGTATAGACAGCGGCGTGTACGGGATGACAGATAAGTTCTACCTGTGCATGCCATTTCCAGCAATGCTTCATAGCATGTTTTGTTGAAGCACAGAATAAACAGCGTGGTTTCCATGGACGTGCGTTCTTCCGTCCATGTTGGCGCTTGCGAATCCATGAGATGGAAGGAATCGTTTCTCCTGAATCGCTACTGTCTGTGGATGCGAAAGATTATGCTGATTGGGGTGGTGTTCTGCATACCACCAGGGGGCACCGAGAATCTGGTGTCTTGGTGGCGGGACATGGTGCTTTCAGAAACGTGGTTTCAGCAGAGGTACTACAACCTACTATTGCCGTTTTACATAGGAAAGAAGGTTTGTCGTGCTGCGGATGGGGAAGACAATGTAGGCACGGACATATTGGAAGCCGTGTATTTTGGTGTTGGTGTGAAAGCTGATTTCTGTGGATGATGGTTAGTCACTGAACGTTGTTGTGTGAAAGCCGCATTTGACCCGGGAGAAGGATATGGGCACCGAAGTGGCTCCATCTAATTCGGTACCCGTAGGAGTTTGACTGTTTCTCTGGTTGCGGTGTGCTGCGGTCTGGAGCAGGCATTGTGGAGGGAGGTCGGTTAGGACACTGCTCCCTCTAATGTCCTGGTTGACCGCATCCGAAACAGGTATTTGGTGGTGGTGTGGTGCTGGTAGTGTTTGCTGTTCTAAACTGTGTGATGGTGAGGATGGTGCTGGGTGTTGTTACCAAATTGGTGAGTGCGGAGATCTGTTTATTAATCTCGTCTATCTGCTCTCTTATGTTGCCATTGTTGTTGTTGTTGCACTGGTTTCCGCGCCCTGGGGCTCCACTGTACCCTACTCTGCGGGCACGTCCCCTACCTCCAGGCACTCTTCTGCGTTTCTGATGGTGGTGGTGTCTGTACTGTTGGTGTTGCTGATCTGGGGGAGCACTACTGGCCGGGGCGATAGCTGCATCCTCTATCTCATTGATAGGATGGAGTTGGCCCCGGTTATTTTTCTCCCGCTCTAGAAAGTTCTCGATGTGAACCGCGGTTGCCGTTATTTGGGCCAAACTTCCATGGTCGCTAAGAAATAGTTTTTCATTTAGAGCAAGTTCACCGGTTAATGCATCGATGAAGGTATCGAGATGCAAGTAAAGTACGCCCTCCGTATTGGTGCTCGGATATGCACAGGTGACTAGCCTTCGAATTCGGCTAACTAACTCAGGAAGAGTTTCTCCCGTGCGTCGTCGAAGATTTTTAAGTTGCAGATGACTAGTTTCTCCGAGAGCTGTGTCACCAAATCGCTCAGTGAGTGCTCGTTCCAGTTTGGTATGGGTAGGTGTACAATCCGTTCCCAGATCCGCAAGAAGTTGCAGGGCTTTTCCCGAAAGTTTTGCTGCAAGATACTCACCCATCTGTCTATCATCCCAGCGGTTAGTCCGACTTATTATTTCGAACTGGATTTTATAGTTGGTCTAGTCATTCTCCCCGCTAAATTCGGGAAGAGTGAAGTGGTTGAAATCTGGGTGGTGCGGGTATCTGAGAAAGTGAGGATTGTACTGTAGTTGGTCACGGTGCCTGTAGTGGTGGTGTTTGTGTCTCCCATCGATGCCAATGCCGAGGAGCTAGGGCATGCATACTCCAATTTACTGAGTCTGCCCTGTTTGTTGAACCATAGACTGGCATGGGTCTATGAATGGAAGGTGGATTGTGGTGGAGAGTGTGCGGTGTTTCCTCCCGCGGTGAGGGCTGGCATTCCTTATATGGTGGTGGTGCAAGTGGCTGATGGTTATGATATGTGGCATGACTAATATACTGGCGAAATGGTGGTGCCAATTCCTCCTGTTGACTCCACGGTGTTCCCCTTGAATATAGCGTTTCGCTAGAAGGGGGCGGTGTGGGAGGTTGTCTATGTGGTGGATTATCACCTGGCCATACTGTCTCCGTAGAAGACACGGGTGAACGATAGTAGTCTGAAGGGCTGTATATATGCCTGTAGTCGGGTTTTTGCTGGAGTCGTCCACGATTCGACACTGTTGGAGTTGGCCTGTCGCGGACATCTGAGATGGTTCTAAATTCCGTTCCCGCCTGTGAGGCATCTCGAAAGGTGCCATCGCCAACAGGGAAAACAGGTTATAGTGTGGATTTGTTGATCACTTTTACCCTTTGGCTTACCCGGTGTGGTTCACTGGCCCCGCCATGCCAGACGGAAGCCCAGTTTCCCACACAGGATGCAGCCTGGGCTAGGTACCTCTCCGTATATGCCTGAGATAAAGACCTATCCAAGTTAGGGGGACATAATCCGGGACAGAGTCAAGATGCACGCTGACGACTCCCGAGCTGAGCGAACACAGTACTGGGCGCCAATAGGGTCATCTTGGCAAGGGGCCGTAGTCCCGCATAGACCGTCCCATGGAGGTGATGTCTGCTAGACGTATTGCAACTAAGGCCTTCGCGTAGATCGTTCTTTGATGTCATTTTAGCTGAGAGGCCCTGTGCAGATCCCAGAGTCTGCTGAACAGGCTGCCCCTCCACCCACCGCGGGGATAAAAAAGTGGGTCGATGCGGTGCGGGATGCCGCCTCCTCTGTTACAGGAGTCTCTCTCATCGAGATCATCCACCACACGGGTACCTGTGCGCCAGACTGCTCCACTCATCCGGCAAGTGACAGGTTACACCGTCTCACACACATAACCTCCTGCTTCCCAAAGAATCACTTTTCATGACCTCTGATCACAGGGGACATGACTTGCAATACGAACGCCTGCCATGGCCTGACTGTACATTGAGCCATCTTCACCACTCACAACCAGAAATGAGTTGATGAACTGACATGATCAAGACGACCGGCCGGCGACCCAGTCGATAGCAATCACCATTTGAGCTCATGCTCAGAGGCAACCGATGGTCTGATCAATATCTATTTGCCAACAGTATACAAACTTCGACCGTTTTCTCCGGCCTTGCCTGCAGGATATCTCTGACAAATCGAACCATCAATAGTTTGCCGAGACGCGCTTCCTGGGTGTGGACTGTCATCCACGTACCACGCATGTCCACTTAATGAGATTGGATAAACCCAAAATCTCAGCAGCCCGAACAATACGCCAACAAGACGGTACCACAGGAGGATGTTAATTCATCCTTCACTAGACACGGAGGTTTTCAGTATCTCCTCAGCCCTATAGAAACGATTTCACGTGCCTCCGGACCCTCGCAGGCCCACTGCCACCTGTTTGCGGAAATCTTTGAGGAGCCTGTCCCTCTCGGTTCCCGCAGAATTTCCGGCATAGTCGGTGAGCATGTGTGCTGAGAATATGTCGTATGAGGCTACTCCTTGATCAAGGGAGTCCTCGCTGAATGGAGATGGTATTGAACTGAGCTCACTATATGGTGTAGGCTTGAGTTTGCTGCACGTTATTACTGTTGTACTTCGAGCCCCACATCGGGCGCCACTTGTAGCTCGCCGGCTAGTGTTGGGCCGTTCTGATGTTTCATGTCGACTCACCACACTGTAAGTGTGCGACGAGTGACAACGCTGGTTAGCATCAGGTCTCGGGGTGACAGACCTTGAACGAGACTGCCCTGCTGGAAACAAAACCGGCTCCTAAGGCTGGTGGAACTCAATTGTTCTGGTGGGACCGTGCGGCCATTGTCGCAAACATTAAACACAACGGTCTCATCCCAAGAGTTTGTGTCACCAGTATGCCTGTCCAGAGCAATTTCGTGATCTATGGACTTACAAGATTTGATTTGGTGACCTAAAAATATAAGTCTATACAATGAGTTTACCTAACAAATTGAAAAATATGCTCGATAAAACTACAATAAGAGCATACGAAAATACAAGACAAAGAGGAAGGTAGATGAACTTTTAAACATGGGGCTCCCAGAGGTACCATATAGACTCGTAGGTCCGAAGAGGTATACCCGCAAGGGTGGCTCCCATAAACGAGACATAGCTATTTAACTTAATATAAGTTATTATACATCTAAGCTGTAAGGAAAAAGGCTATCTCATACGAAAAAGTGATGTGCCTCATGCGGGCACTACGCCTAGTGCTAGTTTGGGTGAGGAGTATTATCCTGGGGTGGACCGTTGCTGCTGAACCCTTGCGAGAGGCAAATGCCTCGCGCAGGCCTCCATCTCAGGAAGGTGTCACCATGGCTTAAAACGGGAGAAGAATAGTAGGAAAAACTAGGCCCACTCTAATATTTCAAACAAAAATGCTGTAGAAAGAAAAGACCATACCTAGTGGGATTATGACTATAGGGGTGCGTACTGTTTTACGTGAAGACGGAACGGAAGATTCCCGATGGATTCCTTCATCACTGTCTTGTGTGATTCTTAATATGCTGAGTTAGAAGTTGCCGCTTTATTTCTGCAGGCCTTCTGCTTTGCTTAATTCCTTTTAGTTGTTTTCAAAACAAGAATTAGTTTAGGCCACAACTGGCCAATATTTACCTAGCTATTAGACACGGCTGTCACGGAGAACAGATGCCCGAGGACATCAATACTGTAGACAGCGCTCATACATGTTACTTAGTGGGATCTCCGAACTGGGTGAGAATCCGGACATTCCGCTTCGCAAACACATGAAACATTACAAGACATGGTTTACATTTCATGAAAGCATTATTAGGCCATAGCTCCTATCGTTATGGTGGGGGTAAGAGAGACGAATGTACACCATAAATGTCCTTCCCGTAAGGGCGTGGCAGATCTAAATATCATGCCCAGACATTTTAACAGAATTCGGTGAAAATACGTATCCCGCCCGTCACCGGGTCCTATGGAACTAACCGTTTAACCTGGCGTTAGGTTTATATACAAGTTGCCATTTTTGCACTGCAGTGCAGGAGGGTTGTCAGTAAATAAAATAATAATTAATACATGTGTTTTCCCAGTGCTTTCCTACATTGGCTTAAAGTACTATCTACTAAGTATCCGAAGATACACGGGAATGTGTATGTGATACCACACCCTAGCCATCACCACTCGAAAACCCCAATAGTTTCCCAGAGTCGGATCAGCCCATGGTGCGGATAGGGACGTCCAAACAATTAAGAAGCCACAAGTCTAAGAGGAATATGAAGAGAGACCATATCTTGGAGTTATGAGTCTTACCGGAGTGCGGCACTAGATTATCGCACTGCCGGAAGAGGAGAATATATTACACAGTATGTAATGAAGAAAGTGTCTCTAATCATTTTGAACCTATCCTATCGAGCTGAATAGAAACAGTTTAGTTGGTAGCATGCCGGGCTAAACAGAGTTATAGCATGGACAGAGACCTCAGTGAAAAATTGTTGGTGGCGGGAGAAAATGCTGCATATATAAATGTTGCCGTATAGTGTTTTCTACGTGCACTGCATTCCTATATTTTCTATAACTTAAGCAAAACAATTTAATGGATGGCCACTGGCCATATACCTACGTAATCTAACCAGAACAAACAATACGATGGCAATGATTAACATATATATATATATATATATATATATATATATATATATATATATTTATATATATAGTAACACAGGTTAACGAGCCTACTATAGTGTGGTTAGCAACACATTGAGGAAAATGAAAATAACTATTTAACAAATACAGAAATTATAACTATTGGTCCTAAGACCGGTATGGTTCCTTTTAGTCATCGGAACCGTTAGTACGGATACGAGATAATTAACAAAACATATATAGAGAAATAATTAAACGGTGAAGTATAGTTACTTGAATACTTGGTAGTCATTCCCAAGTTATGCTACCGTGTCACTGAAATTGACACGTCCATCCGTAGTCGACGTGAGATGATGTGCTCTCTGGAAGCTGGAAAGTTCCCGCATGCTGGTTCCCACAGGTTGGTTCCTGTAGGCTGTTTTCTGCAAACAAGAGTTCCACACGAACACTCATGGCGGGAGGAGTACATCGCTTAGTGCTGTAGGCCTAATAGAATGTCTAACGAGCAGTCAGTAAAAGATACGATAGTACTACTGTGGTGAAGAAAGTTCCCATACACCGATGGCATGGATGGAAGGTGTAAACAACCCGATCACTAGCGGGGGTTGTCAGAGGCAAATGAAGATACAAAACAAAGCTTCACGGTGCTGGGTACGTCAACCAGCTCTGAAGATGCACCAGGCAGAGTTTACTTGCTGCAGTCGAAAGTTGAAAGAACTTACACGATTGGTGCTGCGTCGTTTGAAATACCACTTTTAGGCGTGGCCGGCAGATCCGGCGAGTCATCCATCAAAGAACATCCTGCCTCTATATCTGTAGACTCACATATTCAAGCCACAAAGGCCTCACCACAAGTTTGTGTTCCAAATGTAGATGTAGTATTCGTGAACGATTATCGAAAGTGCCAAATTACTCCCGTAAATGGGGAGTTACAAAATTGTGTTAGTGTGGTGGTTTGGAAACTGCACACTACGGGATAAAAACCTGACTCATAGCGAAGAAAGACGCGTGTCGCGTTTGATAATAGTTGGTACAGCTCTAACCTGTTCGACCACTGGCCGAGGATGCTCTCGATCACTGGATCGCTTCTCCTTTTATACTCTCCATGACCTCATAGGCGCAGGCTTCGTCCGAGCAACAGCCAATCAGCACACAGCTAATAATAGCGTCGTCGAACGTTCTAGAACATTCTAGAAGCTTTATGTCCACGTGGTTATGACGTCAGGGCAATATTTTGAAGATAATCAAGAAGAGTTTTCCTGGATAACTCACCCATTTCTCAACCGATTCTGCTCTGATCTAACGGGAACAGACAATCAATAAAAATTACAGAGTACCAGCTCGGTACACTATAAGCGCTATCCTATCTAGGTCACAACTACGCGCTCCATAGAAACAGCGTCCTGGCGCACACATGCGCATAATGTGTTTTAACGAACCTAGTCGTTTTTCGGCACGCTCTCTCTCTCCCATAGGCCTATATAAGCTTATAGCTTATATCCCTACCCAGAGTGGCGTGTTCAGAGAACAAATCCTAGATGGGTGGCGTGTACCCAGCTTAGCTGGTACGGCCGATACCCGACCGGTCGATCCAAACTACACCAGGCAACAGCATATGCGTTGATGAGTTCAGCCTCCCATGGGATAAACATGGGGTAAACAGCATTAACCCAATCGTCAGCTGGAAGCTCTGTAACTCCCAAGATGCACATCCTGGCTGCAAAGCCTGAGTCTATCAGGTACGGCGATAAAGAAGATTGTCAGCCACGAAAAAAGAACATTGAAGCAACTCCAAACTCTCCCAGATACATGTGCTGATCCCATTGCATATCTTCTTAGGGCTCCTCCAGTCGATGCTTATATAGATAAAAAAAGAAGCTTACATTGCTCTCCACTATAATGAGAGGGGATCACTCGGTTGAACATGAATTAACCATCAGACAACTTGCCTTGAAAGAAAATGGGAGCCATAGCTCGTTCATTCAAACAGAAAAGATCCTGGAAGAGTACACTCTATTAGCAAACGTGAAAATAGGGAACCCACTAGTGTGGTTCACAGGCAATGCTGATACCATTAATGATAAAAGAGCCACAGTCAAGATAAAACTACTCGTAGTCAACTATCCTATTCAGGGAATGCAGGCCAAGTTTATTCAGGACGTGGCCATGGCGTGGAGGGTATAGGCTTCACTTCCTCGTTCAATGTCCGACTTTCACAACTTTTAGATCTTACCTACTTAATAGAGGACCCTATCGAAAATAGAGCACCTTGGATGATGAGCGATGGCTACAGCCAGTTTTGGACGCGCATGGCCTGTGCTGATCAAACCTACCTCTAAAACTTATTGCTATTGTGCCTCCATATGAAGTGTTGTGAGATGATCAACATTCCCGACAGCACAGATAGTCCAGTCAAATTGTGGTGTGACCCAAAACAAATTGCAAAGAAATTTCTTTCTCTGGAATGAATTTCAGGCATGTCTCCTGAACACCATACTAAAAGTATACTTAACTATATTTGGTGGATAGGCTTAAAATTTCATAATGTGCAAATTAGCTATTTATATTATTGAAAAATTGATTTTCTGCAGTAACTCTGTATCGAAGCAGCCAACAATGACAAACGAACTGTCCACATCCATAGTGTAAGGGTATGTGAATATGATTAACACTGTTCTGTGTTAACTATGTGCCTAATATTCTGTAAAATATGCAAATTAATATCAAAATTAAGAAAAAAATAAATTTTATGGAAAATATATTCATTTAGACATTAATAACTGCCAGTAATTTACAAAGTCCCTAGTGTAAAGGGTCACTGGTCATCATCGAGGTCAAGCTCAGGTGATTTAGCGCAACTCAAACCTTTGTACTCTCCACACATCCACGAGCAGTCAAGCCCATGCTTCTTGCATGTGCATCTAGTCGTGTTGCAACCTGTTTTGCAATTGCATCTGAACAGTTCAGTGAGTTTTTCTGGAGCAGGTGGAAGGTCCGTTTGCATAGGGACTAACTTATCCTCACTGACCTTCCACCCCATTCGTCTGGTTGCATTTGTCCAGCATTACTCTTCCACATCTGAATTTGGAAGTACACTTAAAAGCTGATACCGAGTAGCTGCTGATGTTGGTGGCAAGCTATGAGTCTGGACACATTTGGAACTTTTCGCAACTTTGTCACGCAAAGGCTTGTATCATAAGTCATCAAGACATTCATCTTCATGTCCATTATACAAGCATGCAAAGGCTTTCTGTCCTGCTGCTACAATGCCATCCTTTGAGGTGTCCATCTCTTGGATAAATAGGTCAGCGAGTTGCATGAATTGGAAATGGTTTTGTATTTTCTTTAGTGCAACGGCTTTGACAATGCCATACACTCGGGATGTTGTATCACAACCAGGTAAGGCATGTACAAAAATAATTCTAGCACATACATTCACTCCCAAGATGTCCTTTATCTTTTTTATGCTCCACACCTAGGGTTAGGGTCAGGGTTTCTTTGCTTCAAGCTTTGGCTCAGATTTGAAAAATATTTCTTTCGTTTGCATGTCTGCATGGTAGCAGAGGAGAATCAATAAATATGTGGCCTCACCGACAAAAACCGTATCTATTGTCCTTGCAGATTGGACTGCTGTTTGGATAATCAATAAATCACACATTCCGCCTTTTCCAAGAAGTTACTTAGGAAACGAATGAACCGTTGTGTGTTTACTGAGTTAGGGATTCTTTTTTCTTCAGTGTTAGTATCATTTGAGCTGAGAATGTGACAGTTAAGCCTATGCATCACTCACCAGGTCTCTGACATGTGGCGACCTTGATCGTGGGACCATCATCGTAGGCATCAGAGATAACCGCAGATTTTCCATACCTACCTTTCACATAATTAAATGTGACAAATACTTTCAAACGTATACCCACGTGGCCATGGGATGCGTTGCAACAAAGCACCTCCGCCAACCACATGCACATCACCACGTGGATTTGCCTGGTCATGCTTAACTATTTCCCAATTTGCATCACCAAGCGCTGGCTTAATTGCCTGCAATGGAAGACCTGAAGAGTCGAAGAGTGCTGGAGGATGACTGCACAGATCATACTTAAAACAAAGATGATGGGTCTTATTGCTTTTAGCTAACAGCAATTGTGCTGAGTCGCTTAAATAATAATTGTGGATCAACAGGCACAGGTTCTTCATTAATAACTATAATTGTTTTTTATCTAAGTGTGACTGCCTGCTGTTTTCGTTGAAATGAATACTAACCGGGATAACGTCAACACCACTCTTTCTCCCTTCATATTTAGCTGGTTGGCCACAGAACAAACAATGTTTGTCGAAACTGAACTGTGGACTCTCTGAGCGAAGAATGTGGATTGAAGGTGGCTCAGGTACAGTTATTCTTCTCTGCTCACTGGCTATCTTTCGTAGATTGACACTGCCTGCAATCCAGATGCACACATTGCCCTTTTAGAGTCCTTATGCTACTTTGACGTGCCTCACTAACACGATTCATACCATCACTTCCCTTTTCGTGGAGAATGACGGTCAGCTGGCCATCAGATAAACTGTGTTTCCAAATAACACATTCACCCACCATGCTCAAATCCCGAAAATCTAACACAATTAGAATAATTTATGTTAGCATGTAAAATTGCAGTCTATGCGTGTTTGAATGTGGTGTAAGTTTATAAATCTGGACCTAGATTCATGTTAAATGTTTTAATTTTACTTTTACTTTTATTTCGACTTTTGCAAGGCACCCTGGACAAATTATTTTGGGAAAAAACCTAACAGGAAAAGCAATTAAGCTAAGCAGTCCTATCCTATTGCTTAATTACGTGACGACGAGTATACATTTACTACTCAAGTGAACACTCGCTATATATGAAGGCACCATAATTCTAGCATGGGGTTTCCACAATTTGAAATGGTTGCATGTTGTACTGTATCATGATTTATTTGACTACTTAATTATAACAACTGATTTTCATTTTTCGAGTCATACATGTTATTAGCATGTTGTTAAAGACCAACATTAGTATCTCGAAGCATGAAATACACTTAATTTAGCATGATCGGATGCGTAGATACTGAGCTATGTCAGAAGATCTATTTTTCCATAATGCCAATAGGTACCCTGATAACGCAACTTATTGGGCCGATGCTGGGCCGATACCGGGCCGATACTGAACATATCGGCGCGGTATTGGCCCAGCATTGGCCTAGTAAGATGGATAGCTCACTATGGGTAGTGTCGGAACGTTCTGGTGTATCTTGTCGACTCGCCGCGCCGCAAGTGCACGACGAGTGATGACGCCGGTTAGCATTCGGTCTCGGGGTGACGGACCTTGTACGAGACTGCCCTGCGGGAAACAAAAACTGGCTCCTAAGGCCGGTGGAACTCAATCGTTCCAGTGGGGCCGTGCGACCATTGTCACAAACAGTAAACACAACTGTCTCATCCCATGAGTTTGTCTCACCAGTATGCCTGTCCATAGCAATTTCGTGATCTATCTACTTACAAGATTTGATTTGGTGACCTAAAAACATAAGTCTACACAATGATTTTACCTAACCAATTATGAATATGCTAGATAAAAGTACAATAAGAGCATACGAAAATACGAGACATAGAGACAGGTAGATGAACTTTTAAACATGGGGCTCCCGGAGGTACCA
This sequence comes from Chaetoderma sp. LZ-2023a, assembly GCA_034401795.1. Lineage (NCBI taxonomy): Eukaryota > Metazoa > Mollusca > Caudofoveata > Chaetodermatida > Chaetodermatidae > Chaetoderma > Chaetoderma sp. LZ-2023a. Next base: position 154,925,988 of record CM067373.1, read on the forward strand.
CACAGACTCATAGGTCCGCAGAGGTATCCCCGCATGGGAGGCTCCCATACACGAGACTTAACTATTTAACTTAATATAAGTTATTATACCTCTAAGCTGAAAGGAAGAAGGTTATCTCAGACGAAAAGTGGTGTGCCTCACGCAGGTCCTACTCCTAATGCTAGTTTCGGTGAGGAGTATTATCCTGGCATGGACCGTCGTCGCTGAATCCTTGTGAGAGGCAAATGCCTCGCGCAGGCCTCCATCTCAGGAAGGTGTCACCACTGCTTAAAGTGGAAGTAGAATGGTAGGCAAAAATGGGCCTACTCTAGTATTTCAATCAAAAATGCTTTAGAAGGACAAGACCATACCTAGTGAGATTATGACTATAGTGGTGCGTAGTGTTTTACATGAAGACGGGATGAGGGATTCCTGCTGGATTCCCTGATCACCATCTTATGTGATTCTTAATATGCTGAGTTAGTAGTTTCCGCTTTATTTATGCGGGCCGTCTGCTTTGCTTAATTTCTTTTAGTTGTTTTCAAAACAAGAATTATTTTAGGCCACAACTGGCTGATATCTACCTAGCTATTAGACACGGCTGTCACGGAGAACAGATGCCCTAAGACATCAATACTAAAGACAGCGCTCATACATGTTACGTAGTAAGATCTCCGAACTGGATAAGAATCTGGACATTCCGCCCCGTAATCACATAGAACATTACAAGACATGGGTTACATTTCACAAAAGCATTATTAGACCATTTCTCTCATCGTTATGGTGGGGGTAAGAGAGACGAATACCCACCGTAAATGTCCTTCCCGCAAGGGCATGGCAGATCTAAATATCATGCCAAGACATTTTAACGGAATTCGGTGGGAATACGTATCTCGCCCATCACCGGGTCCTATGGAACTAACCGGGAGGATTGCCAGTATATAAAATAATAATTAATACATGTGTTTTCACAGTGCTTTCCTACATTTGCTTAAAGTGCTACCTACTAAGTATCCGGAGATACACGGGAATGTGTGTGATACCACACCCTGGCCATCACCGCTCGGAAACCCCAATAGTTTCCCAGAGTCGGATCAGCCCATGGTGCGGATAGGGGTGTCCAAACAATTAAGAAGTCACAAGGCTGAGTGGAGCATGAAGAGAGACAAAATCTTACTTATGAATCTTACCCGAGTGCGGGGCTAGATTATCGCACTACCGGAAGAGAAGAAAGATATATTACACAGTATGTAATGAAGACAGTGTCTCTAATCGTTTTGAACCTATCCAATCGAGCTGAATAGAAAAGGTTAGTCGGTAGCATGCCGGGCTAAACAGAGCTATAGCACGGACAGCGACCTCAGTGAAAAATTGTTGGTGTCTGGACAAGGTGCTGCATATATAAGTGTTGCTGTATAGTGTTTCCTACATGCACTGCAGTCCTATATTTTCTATGGGTAAGCGAAACATATGAACGGATCTCCACTGGCCATAAACATACATAATCTAACCAGAACAAACAATAGGGTGTCAAATGATTAAGATATATATATATATATATATATATATATATATATATATATATATATATATATATATATATATATATATATATATATATATATATATATATATATATATATATATATATATTGGTACAGGTTAACGAACCTACTATAGTGCGGTTAGCAACACATTGAGGAAAATGAGAATAATTATCAACAAATACAGAAATTATAACTATCGGTCCTAAAACCGTTACGGTTCCTTTTAGTCATCGGATACCTTATAGTTCACAAAACCTATATAGAGAAATAATTAAACTGAGAAGTATAGATACTTGAATACTTGGTAGTCATTCCTAAGGTAGGCTCCCGTGTTACTGAAATTGAGACGTAAATTCGTAGTCGACGTGAGATGATGAGCTCTCCGGAAGCTGGAAAGTTACCACAGGTTGGTTCCCGCAAGCTATTGTCCACAAACAAGACTTCCGCAAGAACACTCATGGTGGGAGCACATCACTCAGTGCTGTAGGCCTAATAGAATGTCTACTGAGCAGTCAGAAAAAGATACGATAGTACTACGTGGTGAAGAAAGTTCCCGTACACCGATGGCATGGATGGAAGGTGTCAACAACCTGTCACTAGCGGGGGTTGTCAGAGGCAAATGAAGACACCGGGCAGAGTTTACTTGCTGCGGTCGAAAGTCGAAAGAACCTACACGATTAGTGCGGCGGCGATTGAAATACCACTTTTAGGCATGGCCAGCAGATCCAGCGAGTCATCCATCAAAGAACATCCTGCCTCTACATCTGTAGACTCACATATTCAGGCGGTAAAGGCCTCACCGCAAGTTTGTGTTCCGAATGTGGATGTTAGTATTCTTGAACGATTATCAAAAGTTCCAAATTAGTCCCGTAAATGGGGAGTTACAAAATTGTTGTTACTGCGGTGGGTTGGCTACTGGTAGCTACGGGAACTCGACGGAATCACTGGATCTCTTCTCCTTTTATACTCCCCGTGACGTCACGGGCGCAAGCTTCATCCAATCATCGTTCAAGCATCAGCCAATCAGCGAGCAGCTAATGATAGCGCAGTCGAACGTTCTAGAATATTCTAGAAGTTTTGCGTCCACGTGGTTATGACATCACGGTAATATTTTGAAGATAATCAAGAAGAGTTTTCCCTGGATAACTCAGCCATTCCCCAACCGTTTTTAAATGGTTTACAGATCTGGAAAGCCCGTTGAATTCTGGTCTTGATTAATGCCAGATTTAACGGGAACAGGCAATCAATAAGGATTACAGGGTACCATCTCTGTACACTAAAAGCGCCATCCTATCTAGGTCGTAACTACATGCTGGATATAAACAGCATCCTGGCGCACGCATGCGCATCATGCGCTTTGACGAACTTAGTTGTTTTTCGACATGCTTTCTCTCCCATAGGCCCATATACGCTTATAGCTCTACCCAGAGGGGCGTGTTCAGGAAGCAATTCCAGGATGGGCGGCGCGTACCCAGCTTAGCTTGTATGGCCAGTATCCGACCAGTCGATCCGAACTACAGCTGCGTTATCTGGGTATAATTGCATAGTGTGTAATTTTATGCCTATCCACCAAATATATTCAAGCATACTTTTAGTATGGTGTCCAGTGGACATCCTCGAAATGCATAACCATACAATAAATTATGTTGCAATTTGCTTTGGGTTGAGCCCCATAATTGACTAGGTTGCCTGGACTAAAGGATTAGAAGGAAGACAGGGTCTAAGAGGCGCTAGAAACTTATTTAGATGTTTATATAAACTGTGAACTAGCAATACCTTTCTCTGCACGTATTACGGATCTGTATATACTACTTCCTTCATGCGCATGGTATGTACATTGGTTAAGCAATATCGTTTGCACCATTACTTCTGTTATATCACTCGTGGATTCCTGTTAACATCTGGTACTTCGACCAGGTGGTGTACCGTACATAGGGGTGGAGCGAGAATATCTTTGAATCTACTCCATACTCCATGCACAGCATAGGAGCTTTCTCCAGTGATGCCAACTCTATGATCCACTCCAACTAAGACTGTGCTGTCCTGCCTATAGCATAGGAAAGACGATCGACAATTTCCAGGACCGCAGCAGCAGCAGCAGCAGCAGCAGCAGCAGCAGCAGCAGCAGCAGCAGCAGCAGCAACAACAACAACAACAGCAGCAGCAGCAGCAGCAGCAGAAGCCTCTCGCTCTAAGACCCGCACATGCTTAACAGCGCATTCATCAGACTTTGACTTTTCACTCTCTTTCCATGTAATGAACACTAGATATACTTACGTATATTTATGTAGTTTCTGACCGCCACAACATTTGAGGGCAGGCTGTTCTATCTATAGCGCCTCAGAGAATTCTTTGATATAATTGTCTGCGAAAATGTTTAAAATTCCATTACTCCAATGTACTTGGCTATAATTATTTCCTGTATTTGTACAAACCACTCTCTAATAATTAATCATTAAAGGGGCGGTACCTAAAAAAGTGGTAGTACGTTAAAAATCGTGTTTAAGCCACACTTGCACTGAGCAATGAAGAAAGTGTCACCTGCACCAATAAGCATATTCCGCTAATATGTAGTGGTTTTATAATTTCGCCATACTGTTTCAGCGAACAAAATGATTATCTCAGAAAAGTTTATATATTTTGAATCAGTAACAATATCTAAGTAAGACCTGTACGGCTATCGCTACGTGCCTAATCAATAAGTGTGCGTTTTTTGCTCAGCGAATCAGATCCATCGCTACAGGGGGTAATCGGTCATAAGATGTTTTTGATTGGCTGGTGAGGCTGATATAAATAGTGGACTCTGCCTCTGCTCTGCTTTGAAATTTCAAATTTCACGCGAATTGGACTTGCTTAGCAGTGACCTGAACTATACGCCAACCAAAACATTCAAAATGAAATGCTGCTCATTTCTGTGACAGAGCGAGTGAGAATGAACATCTATGTGTACTACTGGTGATGGATGTTTTCATTACACGTATAGTATTGTTATAACTAGTACTAGTAGTAATGGATCTCAATCTGGTATTGGTAGTGGTGTTGTGTACGTCCAGCAAGATATATATTGTACGGGTATATATTAAGCGATGTACGTGATTCGCAAGGAGAGGAAGAGGAAGCAACAAAAATAAGTATTTTTAGACTGTATTTTTACTATTTTATATCTTATAAAAAATAGTATAAGACCACAAGGGCCAAGATAATAAAATCAATAATCACAACTACATCTTTCTCACGTCTTCATCATGACGACCATTAACTGTGGGGGTTTGGGGAGATAGACACGCTTTTTGATTGGCTCTCACAAATCACGTGGTTTCGAGAGGCGTGGCTTAATGTCACCTCGAAATCGCGTGGCTTGTGAGAGCCAATCAAAAAGTTCCTCTATAACCCCACCCCCATTACTACTTACATCTACATCATTACAGGATGTATCCCAAATTCAGCCTTGCATTCATGAACAAGCGAATCCTGTTCCATGCACACAAACATCAGCAAAGTCATCGGAAAATCATAAATCATGCAACATATATCGATGTTATTGTTTTAGCAATTGTAAGAGCTGGTGTTTCGACTAAATCTGAGCTATGGTAGACATTTGCTCCTCGTCTTTACCCTGTCTCCATGCTGTACCTATGTGTGATACTATTGCATACTTCTGTGGGGGTAAGGAAAAGGACAGCATGGGATATATTGTATTCTTCAAAGCATCTCTGGACAATTTTTCGCATTCTGCCTCATGTATCTTCACAGGTATGACAAACTCACCTGAAAGAACTTGAAGGATGTGTTGTACGTCTATTTTATCGTACATCATCGCTGAGTCAAATGAAACCCGATTGTAAAGACCTGCTTGCTCATAATAACCACAAGATTGAGATCATCCCACAAATCAGTGCAGTACATTAAGCGCACTGCATATCACACTGCATACTGGGGCCAGGCACTCACTGCAGATCCGACGCTACCTTCACCTGGGGACAGGGGCTGGAGAAGAAATGATGATTGTTCGTCTCCAGTATGCAAAACACTTCCTGCAGCAGCAACAGCATGCAGAGAACTTATTAAATGCCAGTGCAAAAGGGAGTCTTCAGGACGGTGCAATTGCTGCTGCTCTAAAGCAGGACTTCGTTCGACTCAGCTATGTTCGTGTGCTGGTGCATGCATTGCAGATAATCAATATGGTGACTTGTTACAGACAATCTTGGGTATAACGGATACTTTATCAATCGGTAGTCACTAGAGACTGGCAATCTCTTAAAGCACATCTTTTAGCATGGTAATAGCTTTTTGGGCCACGAGATGGTGGTTCTCTACTTCAGACTGGTGATCGTGACACCACTTATATTAATGGACCTTTCCGGTTTTAGCTATGCCCCGCCCATCTCTAGCTATGCCCCGCCCACCTCTAGCTATGCCCCGCCCATCTCTAGCTAGCGCTCCACCCACATCTCGCTCGTGTTGGGATCGATCAGTCTCTAAACACCCTGTTTATCAATTTCCAAAAAAACACGCAGGTGAGCTGTTGAATATTCTGAAACTAATTTGACCACCCAGTCAAATTAGTTTCGAAATATTCAACAGCATGTTTATTAAATAGCAAAGAATTACAAAGACATACAATTCATACAACGTGTCGGACCATTTGAGATTTGATGACGGTCTAGATGGAACGCTTTGTGACGTAATGATTGTGACGTCATCATACACGCGCTGAGCTGATTATGACGTCATACGAGGTCATCTGGTGGATGGATACTTTGGAATGGTGAATTAACCATCATCTTGAGGTCCTAAAAGCAAGTTTCCACTATAGATAGGTATGAGTGTATCGCTTTCGTAATCTGCCGTATAAAGACTCTAGAAACAGTTTTAATATTTACATTTAACTATCATACTTTGCTTCTGACTATATTGAGACACAACATTCCCAATCATCACATCAATCGTTAAGCCCTTTAATGGCCAAAATTGGCAAAGAAAAGTTAATATATATATATATATATATATATATATATATATATATTATATATATATATATATATATATATATATATATATATATATATATATATATATATATATATATATATATATATATATATATATATAACTATTATTATATATAATTATGAGATATCCAGCAATCTAAAAATAGAGCCGTGTCTTCACGCCGAGAATTATTAGATCTCGTATCGATGGAGATCTCGCGAGACTCAACCCCACAATCTCCTGCGCGAAATTTCCGCGCCTATAGGCAATTCTAGACAGCAATAAATAGAAGCGTGCCCGCTGGAGCGGCCACGCAATGAAACAAGTAAAATGACTGTTAAATTAGACAATTAACATATTTGTTCATTTTCGATAGATATTACTAAAACAGTATTGCAGAATAATTACCTCGTCGAATGTCGATGTTCGAATCACCCTTCACGCATACATACGCGCAAGGTCGTACACATTCATTCACACATACACACATATATAGCTATTCAGAAATATACAAAATATGCAATATTAGAACACAAGTAAAAAGGTGAAATTACATTGCCCATATATCACTATAATTTAGTAATATATTCATGTATATTGGATTTGAATGTTAGCAGATTAGAAGACTGAGTAATCGTTTCAGGCAGAGAAAACCACAGTTGCGCTGCCGTGTATTTGAAGCTTTTTCTGCCATATTCCGTTTTAATCCTCGGAAGTTGTAGGTGATTGCGTGTTTTGGAACGTAAATTTCTAGTGCGCGCCACCCCAACGGAAGTGAACATGTCTTTCATGTAACCAGGGGCCAGACCATTTCAAGATTTATATGTCATAATACCCATTCCTTTAGTTAAATTTGTCCAGTTTAATGTTTCATATAGTTGTGCAGAGATGGTGTCCTGTAAGGCATCCAGTTTCTTAGGTAATCATATGACGGCATAATCAACACGGTCACGTGTAGGCTGACGTCATAATCAATTACGTCATGCATGACGCGATTTAGTCCTTAATAATCTGTCAAGTTTTACGAATTGTATGACTTTGCTATTGAATAAACATTTGACAACGCCTATTCAAATTAGTTTCCAAATATTCAACAGATTAATTACCTGTATAGTTTTCTCAAAATTGAGATTTCGAAAGTGACGGGACCGATTGATCCCAACACGGGAAAAGTGTAGGTGGAACTTAGCTAGAGATGGGCGGGGCAGAGCTAACACTGGCTTCCCCTATTATGCTTTAGATTCGGATTGTGCAGTGTTATTGTATATCGACCGCTGTGAATACAGTTTGGAAACGGTTACTACGCATATTATATTACTGCCATTTCCTTTGCTTCAGCAGTATTCAATTGGTAATAAATGAAGTCTGTGATCTTTAAAACGTATGCCTATGTACAGAAATTAAACTATTACGACTGTGGACTTTTCCAGTTTAGCCATCAATCATGACGTCATAATCAACTACGTGACGTGTAGGATGGCATCATTACGAACTACGTCATGAAGTTCGTCACGAACGCTTAATGTGTTCACAGGTTACATTATTATTATTATTATTATTATTATTACATCTTCGAATCGAATAAATCATTGTAATTTTGCTGTATCACATCGTCGTTTTCTTGATCTACGTAGTACCTCCAAGCACTCGCTATGACCGGTGGCATAGATTTAGTCTATATTTATCCTCCACTGAAAAAGCAGACACTAATGACCTGAATTTATATGTTTTTATCTCAAATAAAATTTGGTTGGCGGTATTAAGGGCAAAACAGACAGAGGCGACACGCGGCACACGGTAAGCAGCACGCGCCACTTTGACTTCAGCGTATTTCTGATAAGCAAAACACGCTGGCGCAGCCGACTGTGGCGTGTATGTGGAGTGGCACACTGTGGAGTGTATGTGGAGTGGCACACTGGAGTGTATGTGGAGTAGCACACCGAGGAGTGTATGCGGAGTGGCACACTGGAGTGTATGTGGAGTGGCACACTGTGGTGTATGTGGAGTGGCACACTGTGGTGTGTATGTGGAGTGGCACACTGGAGTGTATGTGGAGTGGCACACTGTGGTGTGTATGTGAAGTGGCACACTGTGAAGTGTATGTGAAGCAGCACACTGTGGAGTGTATGTGGACGAGCACACTGTGGCGTGTATGTGGAGCGGTACACTGTGTAGTGTATGTGGAGTGGCACACTGTGGAATGTATGTGAAGCGGCACACTGTGGAGTGTTTGTGGAGAAGCAAACTATGGAGTGTATGTGAAGCGGCACCCTGTGGAGTGTATGTGGAGTGGCACACAGCGAGTGAATGTGGAGCATTGCACTGTGAAGTTTATGTGGAGTGGCACACTGTCGATGTAGTGTGTGTGGAGCAGCACACTGTGGAGCGTATGTGAAGTGGCACACTGTGGAGTGTATGTGGAGTGGCACACTATGGAGTGTATGTGGAGCAGCACACTGTGAAGTGAATGTGGAGCAGAACACTGTAGAGTGTATGTGGAGCAGCACACGACCTGTGTATGTGGAGCAGCACACAGTGGAGTGTATGTGTAGCGGCACACTGTGAAGTGTATGTAGAGTCGCACGCAGCCAGTGTATGTGGAGCAGCATACTGTGGCGTGTATGTGGAGTGGCATGCTGCCGGTGTATGTGGAGCATCACACTGTGGCGTGTATGTGGAGCAGTGCACTGTCTAGTGCATATGGAGCAGCATACTGTGGAGTGTATGTGGAGGGGCATGCGGCCAGTGTATATTGAGAAGCACACTGTGGAGTGTATGTGGAGTGGCACGCAGCCAGTGAATGTGGAGCAGAGCACTGTGAAGTGTATGTGGAGTGACACACTGTCCGTGTAGTGTATGGGGAGCAGCACACTGTGGAGTGTATGTGGAGTGGCCCACTGTGGAGTGTATGTGAAGTGGCACACTGTGGAGTGTATGTGGAATGGCACACTGGGGAGTGTATGTGGAGCAGCACACGGCCGGTGTATGTGAAGCACATAGTGTAACATATGTACAATATTTTGAGAGAGAGAGAGAGAGAGAGAGAGAGAGAGAGAGAGAGAGGAGAGAGAGAAAGAGAGAGAGAGGAGGGAGAGAGGGAGGGAGGGAGGGAGGGAGAGAGAGAGAGAGAGAGAGAGAGAGAGAGAGAGAGAGAGAGAGAGAGGTGAGGGAGGGGGAGAGAGAGGGAGAGAGAGAGAGAGAGAGAGAGGGAGGGACAGAAGGAGGGAGAGAGAGAGGGAGAGGGAGGGAGGGAGGGAGGGAGGGAGGGAGGGAGAGAGAGAGAGAGAGAGAGAGAGAGAGAGAGAGAGAGAGAGAGAGAGAGAGAGAGAGAGAGAGAGAGAGAGAGCGAGAGACAGGGAGAGAGAGAGAGAGAGAGAGGGGGGGGGAGAGAGATGGAGGGAGGGGAGGGAGAGAGAGGAGAGAGAGAGGGGGGGGGGGGAGAAGGGAGAGAGAGAGAGAGAGAGGAAGGAAGGGAGGGAGGGAGGGAGGGAGGGATGGAGAGAGATGGGGGGAGGGAGGGAGGGAGAGAGAGAGAGAGAGAGAGGGGGGAGAGCTGGAGGGAGGGGGGGGGAGGGGGAGAGAGAGGTTAGTATCCAGGTGACCTATTTAACCTAAATCAGTTGGTAGCTAACATGAGGCATAGGCATAGCCGGGAGGGGGGGGGGGGGGGGGGTTGGGGGGGTTGGGGGGGGGGGGCGGTGCAAGAAGCCCTCCTCCTCCTCCTGCTCCTCCTCCTCCACTGCTGAGGGTGGATGACGGGTATCAAAATTATCTGAATACGCACCAGATTTCCAATTTCAAGTTAACTATATATGTATTATGCTGACTATTTTGAAACTAATTTGACTGGGTGCTGTTTCTGCCTAAGGATGTTTCTTTAATAAATAAAGACACAATTCGTACAACTGACGGACTTTTCAACATACATGACGGAATACGTTATTCATTACGCATTGTTATTGCGACGTCAGTCTAATGAGACTGAACTGATTATGACCTCATATACTTGAGCGACAGAGCGGATCTATCCATTGGCTAAACTGACGAGATCAGTATTTATTCCATTGATGTACACACGTAGGGGGTGAAGTGGGTTGGGGGAGGTCAATTTGACATTGAAATAGGACGAACCAATAATAATAACAACAACATCGGAAGAATCTTGTTTTAGACATGCCCCGCCCATCTCTAGCTAAGCCCCACCCACGCGTTGACCTTGTTGTGATCGATCGATCGATCCCTCCACTCTCTGAATCTCAATTTCCATAAAACTATGCAGGTAAGCTGTTGGATATTTTGAAACAAATTTCACTGGGTACTGACAGCAAGAGCGTCCAGTCAAATTATTTTCAAAATATTCAACATCCTGATTATCAAATAGTAAAGACATGCAATTAGTACAACAACGCTTAGCCCGTCATTAATTAAACCTTCATGACAAACTTATCTACGTCATTCATGACGTCATTAATTATTACGTCATCCTACGCGCCACGTACTTCATTATGACGTCATGTGATTGACTGATAAAACTGGAAAGGCATAGATGACACAAACTATGCACTGGTCTGTATTATGGCCAGTAGTATATATGTAGATAACTGACATATATCGATAAGAAGCGGGTCAGCATTGTTCAGATTAGATTGTAACATGCACAAAAATTCATGATAGAAACGTGTCTTATTGCATTCGAGTCAATATTTGTGTTTGTTTACTTTCATGTAGATTTTCATATAAGATGCGCATAATCAGTGTTTACGTATAATCCTAGGCTGTATATAGGCTTGTGTATATGTGCGTATATGTACACTTGTATATATGTACACTATAAACATTACAGTAGGCTACAATGGACTTTTCCGGTTTATATCCATTCTTCATATGACCGCATAATCAACTAGGCCTACGTGACGTGAATGATTCATGAATGGCGTAGATAAGTTCGTCACGAACGCTTAATTGATGACGGACTAAGCGTTGTTGTACGAAATGTAGGCCTATCCTACTATTTAATAAACATTATGTTGAATATTTTGAAATTAATTTGACTGGGCGCAGTTGCTGCCTTAAGCAGCAACAGCACCCAGTCAAATTAGTTTCAAAATATTCAACATAATGTTTATTAATTAGCGACCTGTATAGTTTTTTGGAAATTGAGATTCAGAGAGTGCGTAGATCGATTGATCCCAACACAGTAAAGCGTGACCGGAGCTTAGCTAAAGATGGACGGGGCAGCTAAAACTGCATTCCGCCATTCACACCCTTCGTGACAGACTTCGATGACGGTACTATAAGTCATTATGATTGTAACATCAGCTACCGTAACTAAATGCCGTATTGGTTATTCCGTCATATACTTTAGTGACATATCGAATCCCTCGTGGTCCGTTACACTGATAACGCAGCTTACTGGGCCGATGCTGGATGGTACCGGCCCAGCATTGGTCCAGTAAAGTGCGTCATGTGTGTATTTATCTTCAATATTAACTCGGATTACTTCATCAATACAGAAATATGAACAAGATGGGAGTATTATGACGACGATGGCTATCTTGAAGAGCCTTTTAAAGCGCTACATTCGCCATATGATGCAAGAACAACACACTCACAGAAAGCACGGTAAGTTAGTGATTGCGTAATTTAGAGAACACACGCACGCACGCACGCACACATGAGATTATAGGTTGTTAATGCCACATTGCCTGAAACAGTCATGTCATGGGCTATAATTCATGTAGAAATATTTGGCTTTTTATAACCGAGAACTCGCTTTTCATAGTAGCTAATTGGAAAAAATTATTTTGGACTACCGAACGCACGCGCGCACGCACGCGCGCACAGTTTGGTGGGAAGGAGAAAGACCCGTTGATCCACCATCAGATGGCGGCCCCCACCACGCCCATCCAATCCTTCCACTGGGATGCTACTCATGCTTTAGGGCCTGCAACACTGTAAAATATTCCATTAAAAAATGTAGGAACATAATGGTAACGGATTCCATGAACATGACTCTCTACATTGGTTATTCCGGAAGCGGATACATAGAGACACGGCAAGTGGGTTTTTTTGGCAATCGTGTGTTGTAATCTTTAAGGCGTTTATTTGCTAGTTCCCAATGGTAGGGTCTAGACTCACGAAAATTAATTTCATCAGTCTAGACCCTAGCATTATGTTCCTACATTTTTGTAGATGTACCTTGGACTATTTAGAAAACATTTAGGCCCTATACCCCTTTGAAATATGGTGCTAATCCCGTTAGCGCGTCAATCCCAAAATTGCCACAGGGGACCATTTCAAGAAGGAGGACGTGATAACTTCTGAACTAAATACACTAGAATTATGAATGAGGGGTCATTTCCACTATTTTTTTAAGTGGGGGTGGGGGAATCTGTTGAGCTGACCAATCTTCGGTTTGGGGGTTAGCTCAACCACCAAGTTCAAGATTCCCACTGTTGTATGTATAATTACTGTATTCTTCGGATATAGTAGTAGAAATACCATACAGCTGCAATCAGTCCTTCTTCGCTTTTGTTCACTGTGCCTGTCCTCAGCCAAAATCTTTAGATTCCTCAGGCCAAATCTGATTTGACTGTACAGAGACTTGTTTTCTTGAGGCCACCTCGTAGCACGTTTAACAGATTTATACAATGGCGTTCTCTCCTGGCTTCGTATTTGCTGGCTCCAAGTACCAAGTAGGGCGAACTCCAAGGCTCTCTGTGCTCGTGTGACACCCCCCCCCCCACCCGACACCCCCACCCCAATGTACCTTTCCTCCATGGTTCACCGCCGCAAGGTGGCTCATTATTTTCTTTAGTTTCATGCTTTTCATGCATATAAGTATATGTGGGTGGACTCTGTTTTGGATTCATTCATAAAGAGATAATAAATTTTTAGTTTGTTTGCAGCTATTGGGAGAAGTTCATCAATGCGGTTTTCCTCGTCTATGAAGTCCACGTCGTCGGCATATTCCATATCTACCGGCATGCCCAGTATGTACACTGGGTGTGGGGGGGGGGGGGGCTGGTCTTGTGGAATTTTCCCACATGGATTTCAATGTAGCAGCAAGGAAACATGTGAAACGCACCGGAGATAGACCTTCTCCCTGTGGGGAGCCGATTGATGTCTCAAACTCTATTGACTTCACTGACTTGACTCTTACTCTCAGCTTAGTGTCTGCAAGCAGTAGTCTCACTAGTCGTAGCTCATCTTCATTGCAACTGGCCTGGCATAGTACATATAGGATCTTTGAGCGTTTAATTGTGTCGAAGGCTCGTGACATGTCAATGGCCATTTTGTGGAAACCTTAGTGTTTGGACATGACTACCGACACAAGCATGCGTTGAGCACATACAATGTCTGCGCAGCTGCGTCCACATTTAAAGCCACTTTGGCATGATCCGGTGAAGTCATCGATCTTGTCTCGGGTGCAGCATAGAGTAACATTGGATAGGATTTTCCATATGCTGTTGGGGAGCACAATGGGCCACATATTGGCTGGGGGTCAGGTTGATTTTTGGGCTTGGGTAGCGTGATAATGATGCCTTGGCCTACAGCCTCGATGGAAAGGTCGTGTATAAAAGCTGAATTGATTAGGTGCGTGATCGGTATTGAGATAATATCACTTGCATATTTGAATAGTCCATTGCTCATAGAAAAATGGATTCAAGGTTCATGATTATTTATTCAATAATTCAAGATAAACAATATTCATCAATCAGAGTAGTTTGTCCGCCGAAGGTATTGTCTATTGTTATGGCAGACAATCACAGGACATAGTCAAGTTCAATAGTAGATTAATACACGTATGTCTCTAATTATAGATACGACAATAAACATTTATATTTTTGGTTGACTTTGCTTATATTGATGATAGAGTGTTTACAGGATGCTGACCACTGGGAGACTACTTGGGCAAGCGAATGTGAGGGAGGGGAGGGTGTATTCATTCTCCTGCTCGTCCTGTAGCTTGTTACTATGGCAATTGAAGTTATTATTATAAATAATCATCATAGTTTATTGGTGGTGGTGGCGGCGCCGACGGAGTAGTAGTAGTAGTAGTAGTAGTAGTAGTAGTAGTAGTAGTAGTAGTAGTAGTAGTAGTAGTAGTAGTAGTAGTAGTAGTAGTAGCAGCAGCAATAATAGGTGCAGCTGTAGTAGGTTAATATTTCTCCAAAATAAGACAAGAAGCATGTTATATAGCTAGTAGAAAAAAGAATTTTTTGTCGAATACTTTAAACATATTTGGATCCAATTATGCCAAAAATATAAAACAGCATGTTTTACCCTGTTCTGGAGACATGTCTGGTTGCTTGTGGGTTGCACTCTATGTAGTGGTTAGCTAACGCTAGTATGTGTTTTGGAGACATGTCTGACTACTTGTGGGTTGCACTGTATGTAGTGGTTAGCTAGCGCTAGTATGTGCTAATCAAGTAGGGGGGGGGGGGGGGTGGCGTTTCTTGCATGATATTGTTGACATGGTTTTCCCACGTGTTTCTTGGGGGGTTTTTGGTCCATAATTTAGTGGCTGCAAATGATATTCGGTGTTTTCCAATATCTGTCCGTGTGTATTGTTCATGTTGTTTGTGTCTGCTTCTAGTGTCATGTTGGTGGATGTTAACATTATTTACAAAGAAGGGGTCCATGGATTTGGGTAGAGGGTTATGATGGAAGTCTTTAACAATAGTTAGCATTTGAGATTTTCCTATGTTGGTGAGTAATTTTTCTGCTTTGAACATGTTTTGGCCCTCTGCTGGCCTTAAAAAATAGTTTGATACTCTTTTTCTGGAGCCAGAATTTTCGATATTTTGTTTTCCTAGGTGTTAGTCCAAACAGCATTGCAGTAAGCGAGGTACGGGATTACAGTGCTGACCAACGTCTTTAAATTGCACGCATCGCCTTCTATCCATAAGTAGCTTTGAAACCAGATTCCATAATAGGCACGTTTTTCTCGTAAAATTCTATGATTGATAGTGTCGAAAGCTTTTGAAATGTCGAAAGATGCCAATTATTGGCTTTTCTCTGTCAATTGAGTGCATTATTTTATCTGTCATTTTAATTAGAGCTAGCATTGTTGAATGATTTTCACGGATCCCGTATTGTGATGTATATAGGATTTACTTTTTATCTAAGTAGCTAATATTCGGATTGTACATAAATCGTTTCATTAATATGGACAAAAGTATATAAGCATTCAGACGGGTCTGTAGTTTGTGAAGTTAGATGAATTATTTGCTTTGTAAATAGGTGTTACTCGTGCCGCTTTTAATTTTGAGGGAAATAAGCCTTGTATGAGAGATAAGTTACAAATGTGATTGAGGGGTGTTAGTATCTTTGGGGTGCTGTGTTTGAAAATAATTCACTTGAAACCATCCAAGCCAGAACTTTTTGCAGGGTTTAGTTTGTTAAGATTGTTAAACAGTTCTTAATTGCTGAATGGGTTAGTGAAAAATAGAAGATTGATAGTTGCCTGCGAGGTAATCACTATATTTGCTACAGGATGATGATTTAATTTTATCTGAAAGTGCTGTACCTATAATGGCTATATTAACAAAAAAGTCATAGAATCATGTTGCAATTTCGAAATCATCGGTTGTTATTTTGTTGTTATTATTATTTTAAAAATTGTGTTTGTTGTGCTTTGCGGTTATTCTTACTCAAAAATGAAGAGGAATCGTGACATTAGCGGGAGGCTTTGTAGTCCGAATCTGCTCTGACTCAACCCGCCCCTGTGACAGATATTTGGACAGACTGACGGGCCGGGGAGACCGGCCCGTCAGTCTGTCCAAATATCTGTCACAGGGTCAGAAAGGGTTGAGTCAGAGCAGACTCGGACTAGAGGCTTTGGTGCTTTAGACCACTCGATCTCCGACCTTCAATACATGCGACGCGTTATATTCAACGTAAGTGGGTTTGTCAGAAAAACTTTAAAATGTTGACAGAAATATGTACAATCCCCAAAATTCCCCAATCTGATAGGCCATTATATGTGGTGTATCAAGAGGTCAATGGCCACTCAGGAACGCTGGTACCAAGAGGTCAATGACCACTATCAGGCACATTGGTTTATTATGGTTCTATTTTATATTTGTCCATTTAATGGTTAGTACGAAGTAGATGTCAAGCGATAACTGGTTAAGTCGTGTATGCGCCAGATAGTACCGGACCTCACATAGATTATTCCTGCGATTTCCTTATATGCACCAGTTGAGCACTTGGAACCATACAATGGTATTCTGCGAGGTGTATCGCACATATTTCGGAAAGTTGATACACCACAGTCTCTGGTACACGAGTATTATCTTGATTAATTTTCGTTTCAACCCCCGTGAATTTCTGTCATACTTCAATGTTTCAGCCAATAATTAAAAGATTAGGTTGGCATACAAATTGGCAGGTGAAATTCTAGAAATTTCATTCAGGATTCGAGAAAGCAGCGAGTTGTATCCCTTGAGTCTTTCCAGGGAGTTCTTTTTGGTGGCCAGTTCTGTGTCTATAGCACCATATATGTGGTGTGTGTGTTTGTCTGGAATCGATCTTTATCTAGCTGTCGACGGTATTAGCAAAACCTTTCCAAAAAAGACCACCTTATGAAAGAGAAAATTAGACACTAATAGCCAGGTGTTATTTTAGTCCAAGTTTTTGCTACAGGATACGACTTTTGGGGCAACAAGATGGCGGCTCTTTAAGACAGGTGGTCTTACGACCACCTCTCTTAGAGACCCACCGTCTTCTCGTTCCAAAAGCCAGGGGTATCTGGTGCAGGTTGGCGTTATTCCTAATCAATAATGGCCGCCTATCCAGCATTCTACGCCACAGCGATATATGCTCACGCTTTAACGTAATTATTGATCGGTCGTAAACGGCGTTATGGTCAATAGTCGCTGTTACATCACAGGAGCATAAAGCAGACGAGCAACTGCGCTTGGCTGGTTACCTGTGCTTGGCTGCTAATCCCGCCTCACTCTGGTTTTGCAATAAATATGTTTGGCGTTCACATCATTCTCTAAGTGTACTCTGAATGCATATTTATATATGTGCATTATGTACATTGCGCTCATTTTGCTAGCATTCTTAGAAGAATGCGTGGGAATATGACTCGAGATATGCTCAAGATACATAAAAATATGTTACATATAACATTATGAAGAGGCTACCTCCAAATTTATTAAACAAAAGTAGTACTACAAGGGGGTGAGGTGTGTGGTGTGTGTGTGTGTGTGTGTTGTGTGTGTGTGTGTGTGTGTGTGTGTTGGGGGGGGGGGGGGGATGGGGGTGTTGGTGGTGGTGAGAGTAACCTCAAATTAAGAAAGTCATGCCTAGAGTAAACCTAACAAGAATCTCTTTCCGACTACGGCCCCTCTGGAACAATTTATGTGCATATGTTATCACCACAACCTCCATCATCATCATCCACCACCACCACCACCACCACCACCACCACCATCATCACCATCATCGTCATCATTTTACGAGTGATAAGCCATTGACTTCTTATTGCGTGGCCGCTCACGGCTACGCTTATATTCGGGTTGTGTCTAGAATTGCGCATAGGCGCGGCCATTTTGCGCAAGGGATTGTGGTCTCTAACGCCTAACTAGAAAGATAGATAGAACGCGCCTCTATGTTTAGATTGGAACCATAGATGTAGCATATCATATACATATATTGGCTAGATTACTCATACGCATACGCTCATCAGGGAATGGGATAGATGTCTCGCCCGCTGGATCTTCACTGACTGATTGACATCTGACGCAGACGATCAGCTATGTAGATAGCCTCAAAAAGTAAGTAAATTCTTTGTTTGTTAATTGGAATAGAAATTCTGCTTAAATGGCATGCAAAAAAACGGAACTACAAAACTACAGTAAAAATAAATAGGGAAAATACGGTAATGTGGCGAGGCTGTAAGAATTACAGAAATGCGTTAAAACCTAACGCATACATCGCCGAAATTTCAAACATTTATGTACATACTTGGCATGCCGGTACAACTATATGATCACTTCTATTCATTTTGAAAACTGCTGCCGTAAACCGTTGCTGCACATATGTAGATAACTTTCAGCATTTATTATTTACATAATCTACACAAATCTTGTACTGACCGTGAAACAACTAGGCTTAGCCTTTGAAATCAGCAAGATAATGGTTAAAGCGAGGTTGTTTTTTTATGTCCCCCCCCCCCCCCGGGATGGTGACGTCACGGTCAAAATACGTAATGACTGGCGTAAGCTATGTCCAACAGGAACATTGAAAAATCCTTCAGCTGTACGAATTGAAGAGCTTTTTACTATTTAATAAGCTGCAACTCAGACCCAGTCAAATTAATTCCAAAATATACAGCTCACCTCCATAGTTATCGTTAAAAAAGGAATTCTGGGAAGTCATGGTTCAAAGTATGTATATAAATTACGACGACTACAACGAATGTGCGTGTAAGCCTCTCATCTCTTTCCTTGGCCGCTCAGCTCTACGCATTCACTTGGTTGTGTCTAGAATGCACCTTTCCACATTATCCATCCATCACATGACGTCTACATGACGTGTAGAATGGCATCATAATCAATTACGTCATTATGACGTCATGAATGACTTAGACAAGTACGTCATGAACACATAATGGACTTTTCCAGTTTCAGCTAGGCCCCGCCCACCTCTAGCTAAGCTCCACCCACACCTCGCTCGTGTTGGGATCGATCGAGCGTTAAAATACCTGACTATCAATTCCCAGAAAACTATACAGGTAAGCAGTTAAAAATTTTGAAACTAATTTGACTGGTTGCTGTTGCTGCTTATGGCAGCAACAGCTCCCAGTCAAATTGGTTTCAAAATATTAAAGAGGATGTTTATTAAATAGCAGACATACAATTCTTACAACGTGTTGGACGATTAAGAGTTAAAGATGGGCCAAATAGAATCATTTATAACGTAATGATTATGATGTCACCATGCACGTCACTTAGTTGTCTATGACGTCATATGACGTCATATAATCGAAGGATAAAATTGGAAAGGTCCATTGAAGACGGACTATGAGTTGTTGTAATAATTGAATGTCTACTATTTAATACATATTCTGTTTAATATTGTGAAACTAATTTGACTGGGCGCTGTTGCTGCCATATGCAGCACGCAGTCAAATTAGTTACAAAATATTCAACGGCTTACCTGTATAGATTTCAGGAAATTAATAGTCAGGGCATTCGCGGGGATCGATCGATCCCAACACTGCGAAGTGTGGATGGAGCTTAGCTACAGGTGAGCGGGGCATAGCTAAAACTGGAAAGGTCCATTTCCTATAGGCGCTGCCATTTTGCGCAAGGGATTGTGGTCGTTCACGTACTCGTCAGATCTCCTACCGCTAACGAGAGCGAACTATGTTTTTAACGAGGGCGAGGTAGCTCGCCTCTATTTAGATTGGAATCGTAGAGTTGGGATATATTGTCTAGATCTCTCCGGTGCATTAAACGCATACCCTCGCTATTCGGGCTAGTTGTACCTACCGCTGGTGGCCTAGGCTAATTGCTTACTGTACATTTGCATCAGAAATAAAATACTATTGTGATCTGACCAACGTACATCCCTTAATCTCCACTTCAACACTCGTCCCGATCAGACCGGCTAAGTTGGCTTCCCTAGTAAACTTGAGAAACTACCACTTACCTCTAACAGATAGACATTTTTGAAAATTTACAACTGTAATGACTGGCTCGATAACTGAGCCTATCATTCCAATTGTAAAGTGGCAAAAACAACGGCCCCTTGGTCTGCAAATCGGCATAGGATATGATAAATGGATGGATCTGATCTGTCACACAAGCATATGACGTCATAATTATTTACTTCATATGTAGGATGATGTCACAATAAAAATACGCAATGAATGATGTAAATAGCTTCATTAGGAGCATTGAATAGTCTCTCACGTGTACAAATTTTATGTCTATGATTTAATCCCCGGGATTTAATCAATCAATCAATAAATCAATCAATCAATCAATCAATCAATCAATCAATCAAGCAATCAATCAATCAATCAAGCAATCAATCAATCAATCAACTACTGCCAGTGTCGCCATGGAGACCGGGTGAAGGCGTATACACCATACGGTGTGCATCCAAGAGTCTCATATGAATTCGCCAGTGTATCAATATATCCAACATGTGAAAGTTGATTCACTAAACCAAGATTCTTGTCTTGGTGCAGTGGTCCAGCGGAAAGATATCTGGGTTGCTGATGCTATGCGAAATTGCAGGATGATGGTTCGATCCCCAACAAAGTAAACTAATGGGTGCACTCCATAGGCGGGTTTAGCACAGAAATTGAAGTCATCCTGTTGCCAGTGCGTTAAAAACTAAGCATACCTACCTACCTATAACTACCTACCAAGCAAACAAGCAAACAAACAAACAGCCTTTATTGATAAATCCAACATGTGGACATACAGACAATATTCAACATTCTGTTGAATATGTTGATACTAATTTGACTGGGCAGTTTACGAATTGTATGAGCTTACTATTTAATCAACATTCTGTTGAAAATTTGAAACTAATTTTCCTGGGCATTGTTTGTCTTTACCATTATCAATTGCGTCCTATAAAGCTTCACATGTGTCATAGTCAACATGCTTAGTGAATGACGTCTCTAGCCCCATCGTGAATATTGACTAGTCCGTCAAGTGTACAAATTTTATGTTTTTACCAGGGTTGAAATTTTTTCGAAAAAATCTGATTTTTTTTATTTAGTCAGATTTTTTCAATTTTTATAATTTTTATGATTTTCTTTACTTCTATAACAAAATCATTGATTCTTTACATGTGCTCATGTTCTGAACTCAATAGAATCTTATCTCTAGGAGCTATAAACAAAGTTGACCTTATTTATACTATTATTCTATTAAAATGTATTATGACAATAAACATCGCAGAATTTGTTCTTGTTGTTCTTAAGACATTTTTGAATTATCTCATTTTGAAATAACTGCTGTTCGACTGGACGGGTCATGACCAAACATCAAATAAACACGCCTACACTACCATAACCATGGTTTGTCTACACTTGATGGGATACATTTTAACCATCTTAATATTGTGTGGTTCCAATTTTCCAGGCTGTATAACCCTGGACATGGTATGCAATATCTTGAAAACAATTTAACTGAATGTAGTCAGCAATTACTGTCAGGAAAATTGGTTTCAATCAGATATATGTCAATATGTCCTGGCATATCGCTTGTAATAGGTTCGGCTCATGTTTACATAGATATATATGAGTGCGCTAATAAAGTAGAGTTTTAAAAATTCTACTATGGAGTAATTTCGAAATACGCAATTTAGTCGCAACTTACAGTTTTCAAATGCTAATAATTTACTAGATATTCAGTATCAGAATCTCTGTACTCGGTTTGTAACCATGCAGGCCTTCGCACATAATACCATCTAGAGCTCACTCGATATTGCACGATTCTATCATCAAATATTTCTTGCAATAATGTGAAGTCTTTCTATATATCCTATAATTTAGCTCCAGATAGAATCCGAATTATGAAACAAAACCCCCAGAATTTACGCATATGGTCAACAAGTGGATGGAAAGATGGACGGACTGCCCAACATATAATCTGCTTCTTCCTATAGCTCCTAGCTAATCCTATCCAAGGCCAGTGCCATTACAACCATCTTAAAGATATGACACTACCAAGAAACTATCATTATTACAATCGCAACCACCATCAGCACTACATGGTACAGGTAAGAAACTGTAAATGATAGTAAGAACCTATGTAATATTTAATGTTAATATAACAAGATAGACACATTTCTCTCTGTCCTGCAAATATGTTGTCAATTTATCACATGTCTAATGACTATATCTTTATAGTACATTGACTTTAACTTGAAGCCCATGTCTTCCTGCATTAAATTGTGCCTGTGCCAGTTCTACATGTATAATTTATTCTTTGATCTATGTAGGGGTCCAAGGTCTAGATATATTCACTGTCTTTGGTGGACAATCTGTTGTGCTACTGCAAATTGTATATTATATATAAAATTAATTTGACACTCAACTTGAATTATAATAATCTCTGGCCACGTTTTTTGCCATTGATGACTTGCATCAATATGTGTACGTGTTGCCTCAGTGTTTTTATTATAGTATGGCTTGCTCAGTCCAATTCAAAAGATCTTTCTCTGAAGTAGATATCTAGTTTGTTCTTGAATGATTTGACTGCTGTCACTTAATTAAGTCTCCTCGAAACCGTCAGTATATCAGTGACATTAAATTTCAAAAGTAGACTAGATAAACTATGGATTGGTCCTCCTATGTATTTCAATAGTGAATCTGTATCCAACTTCAACACGGTATATGGCATAGACTTAGACCTGGCGTGAGCGAACTGTTGAACGCTTAATATCCGTAGAATTTCAGTAATTATCAGATTTCACCAACACAGCAACACTGTACAATACACACCAACCCCATGTCCGTACTGCATGAATTGGTAGCCCCTATATAGGGTAGCTTTATCAGGGGTTCCACACAGACACACAGATAACACATCTTACTGGGCTGATGCTGGGCCGATACCGGGACGATACTTTCAGTATCGACCCGGTATCAGCCCAGCATCGGCCCAGTAAGATGCGTTATCAGTGAATGAACTGCATTTCTACTGAACCAACCTACGGTGAGGCACGCATACTAGGGTAGCAAACGTAGTTTTGTTCCATCATAATCCATGGGTGGGGTGAGAAATCCCCCCAACCCCCGGTCTACATTTGCATTGCTCCATTCTCACATGCTTGGCAAATCGTAAATATATTTAGTAAAATAGGCACGTTTGGGAAAATCGTAACCCCGCTTGCACCCCACCCCCTAATATGATGGACCTCTGTAAAACCTGGCACGAGGCTGCATCTCTAGGCATATTTTAACAACATTAACAATGTGTTTCCCTGGCAACGCAGGTTACTGGGCCAGTACTGGACCAATACAGCGCCAATACGGCCCAATATTAGCCCAGGACCGGCCCGGTAATTTGCATCGTTAGAGTTGTAGGCAGAAATTTTCACGGCAATAGGTTTTCTTACAAATACCTAGCGGTGTCTCCCCATATGTCACAATATGGTGACCCGGGTGTAAATAAACTTGAACTTGTCTTTGCTTCGTGTTATT
Organism: Chaetoderma sp. LZ-2023a; assembly: GCA_034401795.1. Classification (NCBI taxonomy): domain Eukaryota; kingdom Metazoa; phylum Mollusca; class Caudofoveata; order Chaetodermatida; family Chaetodermatidae; genus Chaetoderma; species Chaetoderma sp. LZ-2023a. The sequence goes on from CM067373.1 coordinate 154,949,691, forward strand.
TGTCGTTAGTCAGTAAAATCGCTGACCAGCATTGCTTTGTTCAGACAAGGTGTTGATGATGTGACGTCATGGGTGTTCATCTGAACACACGCAGTGACGTCTGTTAACCCTTTAACACTCAAATTTGTTTGAGAAAATCTCAAAGCAAATGCCCATTTGCAGACCAAGAGAAGACAGTTTTTGAAGATTTACCGCTGCATGGAATGACTGGCTCCGTTATCGAGCCAGTCATTCTAGTGGTCAATTTTCAAAAATAGTCGGTCTTCTCTGGATCTGCAAATGGACATTTCTCAAGACTACTGCAGAAGTTGTTTTTGGCTGATATGAGTGCTAAACGGTTAATGTTGAGTCTGAAACACATGCACATGTGAACAAAACATATCTCGAATAGCCATGCAATGGACTTTTTCAGTTTTAGCTATGCCCCGCTCATCTCTTGCTAACCTTCACCCACACCTCGCTCGTGTTGGGAATCGATCGATCCCTGAACTCCCTGAGTATCAATTTCCAGAAAACTCTACAGGTAAGCTGTTGAATATTTTGAAACTAATTTGATTGGGTGCTGTTGCTTCCTATGGCAGCAACAGCTCTCAGTCAATTTAGTTTCAAAATATTCAACAGCGTGTTTATTAAATAATAAATAGTAAAGACATATTATTTGTATTGATTATGACGTCACCCTACGTCATGTAGTTGATTATGACCTCACATGATTGATGGATAAACTGGAAAGATCCAATCCCTTGTAATGTTGCCAATAAATGATGTCGTCAGTAGAGGGTGGTTGGGGGTGGGATATGGTGGGGGTGGGGTGGTTGGGTGGTGTGTGCGTGCGTGCGTGCGTGCGTGCGTACGTACGTGCGTGCGTGCGTGCGTGCGTGCGTGGGGGAGACGAACTGGCGGAACTAATGAAAGTCACACCTAAGGTGTGAAAATCTTTTGTGTAATGATTTATTTTGTTCCACCAGCTCTTCTCCGTTCCCATTGGATGTTAGATGCAGAGGGTGGGTCATATGCCCCTCCCCTTCATTGAATCACGTGGCTCCTAGCCTCATATCGAGAAATGATGATTGACAATGGTTAATGAGGGTAATTAAGCGACTTCAATGGCACGGATCTCTTCGAGAGAGTACAATACGCAATGGTTAATGTATTGTGTAAGGATGATTGACAGTGTGCATGTCTGGACTCATCTTTTCCAGACTCTGGGAACTCATTCAATCGTGAAGCGTAATGACGATTGACAAGGGCTAATGAGGGTAATTAAGCGACTTCAAAGGCGACGATCTCATCGAGAGAGTACAATGCACAATGGTTAATGTATTATGTGAGGATGATTGACAATGTACATGTCTGGACTTTCCTGGACTCTGGGAACTAATTCAATCATGAATCCCCACTCCCTTGTTAAATCACATGACCCCTAGCGTTCTGTCATGTAATGATGATTGACAAGGGTTAATGAGCGTAATTAAGCCCTGAGCTCTTCGAGAGAGTACATTGGGCAATGGTTTATATAGTGTGCAAGGATGATTGACAGGGTATATGTCTGGACTCATCTTTTTAGGACTCTGGGAACTCATTCAATCATGAAGTCCTGCTCCCTCGTTAAATCAGGTGTCTCCTAGCATTCTATCGCATAATGACGATTGACAAGGGTTAATGAGGGTAATTAAGTGACTTCAAAAGTTCCAGATCTCTTCGAGAGAGTACAATGCGCAATCGTTAATGTATTGCGTATGGATGATTGACAGGGAATATGTCTTGACTCGTCTTTTCCATACTCTTGGAACTCATTCAGTCATGGGAGATTAATTCTAAATGGTCAATCTATTGCGTCAGGACAATTGTCGAGCGATTGTGGGTGATGACTCGGTTAGTCTAATGGGTTAATAATTTAAATTCGGAACCACATATCTTTTTTTTAGCCGTGAGACTGTACAAGGGTCAATCTATTGCATAAGGATAACCAGTGAGTTATTACACCAACTGATTAAAATCAACTAGTTGCGCTTTAAAACAACTCTGATTGTGTGTGACGATCATCAGAGTCATACAAAGTTCAGTGAATCAATTTTCAATTGAGTTAGGGTAATAACTACCGATTACATTTTTAACGTGCCTCCAACGGCCACGCAATATTGGGGGAAACTCCCACCTAAGTTGACTCAGGGTTTGGAAGGGTTATAGTCGATGGTTTTTTAGTTTTCAATTAAAAAAACAATACACGTCATTTCACTTTACTCAATTTTAATAAAATAAAGTTGCAGTAAATATACAGACGATAAATATGCAGACGATAAATATACAGACGATAAATATACAGACAATAAAAATACAGACGATAAAAATATACATACGAATATACAGATGAATAAACGAGTATATAAAAACAATAATTTAATTAAAATATAAATGTACAAATGTTTTAGAGCGGGATCCAGCGACCTGTAAAGTTAATCGATAGACATGGACGTGGTGAATGATACAACTGACATATTATGTGAAACTGATTTTAGAGCGGTTATTTAAATAAATTTTAAAACGATCTAAATGATATTGAACCCCTAACAGGTTGGGTGTACAGATAGGTTAGGGATTTTTTTTACAGAGGTAGTGTTTGGAGAGATATTATTTCAATGTGTGGGAGGTTGTGCGGGTATATTCTAAATAATGTTTGAAACTGGCTCAACGAATGAATATAACATAATTTACTCGAGCCAGGCCCTTCCGCCACCTTATAGCCGTGTATCGCCCTCCGCACATTTCTAATCGATAATAATAAAGTAGAAGATTACTTACCTACCCTCAATGAAGGGTAGGCTAGTAATCTTCTCTGTTATGGGTTAGCGTATTATACACTATACAAGCAGTCGCTCACCCCCCCCCCCCCCCCCCCCCCCCCCCCCCCCCCCCCCCCCCCTCCAGCCACACCCCATGTTTCCCATTCGCTCACCCTCAACCCCCCCCCCCCCCCCCCACACACACACACACATACATCCCCATGGTTATGCTCGACACTCTCGCCCCCACAATCCGGTGACACACAGAGATCACAACATTGGTGCGATTATCCGCTGGCACGGATTGGTTCAACTCGCGAGAGAGCATCAACAGAGTACTGCTGTTGCATACCCAGATATCTTTGACCGAAATCGTTCTATCCGTCAGCAACTTTAACATGGTGCTATACAAATTGGCGTATTCATGATACGGTAGGGTGTTGAGCATGGAATAACCACACAAAGAATTCAGCACCTGTTTTGCCAGCGTTTTACGGCCCTTATGTTGAATGATCAAAAATGTATCTAATTTAATCCCTTAATGCTCAAAATATTCCCGAACATACGCATCTTTCTGCGGATTGGTGACCGCATCCTCGGGATACCCAGGTGCTTCTTGTTTAATTTTCAAAAGTTATCGATGTGTCCCTTGAAAAGTGTATCAGTACGCTCTTCAAAGTGCCATATCTTGATAAACTCTAAGATACAGTACCCACTATGTACAGCCTCAATCAACTCCACAGACGTCCATATGCCATGTAGAGCGTGCTCTATCGCTATGAGTACTCCGCAAATCATGAGCGCATTTACTACACAATGGAAAGAACAAACATTCATTACATCTGTATGGGAGGGCAGGAAAGAATAAATCCTTAGGAGGCAAACAGATACACTTTATCAGGCCAAAGTAAGACCCTAAGTCCTTTACCAGTTTAAAATCTCTAACGATTACTTTCGATTCATCTAGAGTGTACTCATTGGTCTTACAAACTTAAGGATATAGTGAAGTGTAGTTGTTGTAGTTGAAATGGAAGAAATGCTAAACTGTTCTTAAAATGAAGGTCGCCAACATTAAAAAACACCACTTTATTACCATTCATTATTACGTTGTCCAGTTTAAGCTCTGTTTCTAAAGAGCCACTCCATCATTAGATGCAAGTCAACACCATGCCTGTTATGAGCTATAGCGATGCAGTCACGAAAGCGTAGAACATTAGTGTTAGATTTTGTAGCTAATAACCATTACATGAAAGTGGTTAGAGCATTAGCACCTTCGGAGATAACCTCTCTTTAACGTTCATCGCATTCATCGCAATGATCATCATGAGGTTTGCTAATGCAAGCTATCTGAGCGATGACATAAATAACCCCATGATGCTTTGTCACTTGATTCGTTTCAAAAACCTAAAAGATGAAATGTTGAGATATGGATAATAAGTCCTTATTTATGTTTTTAGGGTCACATGCCTTATACTTCGTGGTTAAGCTCATATGTTCTTTGTTATAACCCTGCATATAACAAACGTGGTCACGTAAATCAACTTCAGTCTTGCAACTAGGACATTTAACCTGCCCGCAATAATGTTTAGAGCAAGAATCAACATCTAAAAGTTTGCCACAGTCCCCGCAAGACTTACGCGTGGCGCACATTCCAGAGTTGAGGTGATTGTTGTAGCATCCCTCGCTCTTAAACCATCTGCAACAATCTTTGCAATAGCTGTTAGCAATCTGCTTGCAGGGTGGAGTCTCCTTACATAAATGACAGCGTTTTACGCAGGAGTGTTGATCGCGTAGGTCATAACATGCCAGTAATAACTGCAACCTTTCAAAGCCTTAATGCTGTTTACATAAGTGTACATAACAGATATAGGGGCAGAATTTGAATGCAATTATCCGCACCCTGTATACACAGCGTTTATTCTCTGTCTTGCAGTACACTCTTAGCGAAATGCCACGTGGTGCCAAAATATCTCTTTTGCTTATGGTTTTTGACATGTCGCATTAGATAAACAGTCTAGTTTACTTACTACATTTGGTACAATTAAGCCACAGCTTTGAGGTTCGTTCTCCAGTGTTTGACTTCCATTACCGGGAGCAAATACAAAGCCAGGAGAGGACGTCATTGCATAAATCTGCTAAGCGTGCTACGAGATGACCTCAAGAAAGCAGGACTCGGTACACTCAAGTCAAGAATGGGCCTGAGGACGTTAAGGATTTCGGCTGAGGACAAGACACAGTGGGCAAAAGCGAAGAAGGACTGCATGATTGCAGCTGTAGGATATGTTTCTACTACTACAGCCGCAGAAAACAGTAATCATACATACAATGACCAGTGTGGGTTAAAATGGAGTTAATATTTATTTGAAGATTTTGAAACTAATTTGGCTGAAAGTTGTTTGATGTTAACACAGGAAGTAAAAATTTGTCAAATTAATCATATTACAATGTAAAACCGCAACTTGTCATGACAGATCATTGCCTATTACACTCGGATAAATGACAGGAGTCCGCCGTTTTAGATACGAAAAACATGGTAGCATATACTACTACGACATGTAGATTATAGGCTATAAATAATCGCATACGTTCGTATAGAAGGTATACGTGTTCTCATCTAAAACGGCAGACTCGTGTTGATAAACTATAAGCGCCGTACGTGGTGGCTATCAATAAATGCTCTCTGGTCAATTTTTTAATACAGGATGGGGGCGAGATTTACTGGTGACTTCGCCCAGTGTATTCACTTATGGGAGCGAGATCGCCAGTTAAAAGGTAGGCGATTCCGCCCCACTGTGATCTCGCCCCCATAAGTCCAGAGGGAGAGATCACCGGGGCGAAATCGCCGTGGGACGAGATCGCCAATTACCAGTAATGATGACGTCATAACAAATCCGACTGTCCAAAAGTGACAGATTGCCATTGAGATTTTGCTGTAAATTCTCGGATAATTTTAAGACTAATTCAAGATTGAGACGATCAAAACAGTCATATTTATCTGGTGAGTATTTAATAAATTAAATTTTGGCATTGGGATGCCGACAGTAGATTAGTACGAAAACATACCAGACAGCACCTGTTTACGAAAACTGGTATCATACCGAAAATACTCCATAACCGGGTCGTCTAATCACGGATCAGATTTTGGTGTGTTTTGTAATGTGAACGTGCTTCTGCATCTACCACCACTATAATCCTTAAGGTATTGGTTCTAATAGTTTCTTTACACATTGTACTTCTTAGCAAAGGATAGGGAACTACTTAAGCAACAGGAGCCAGAGAGTTAGGGATAGGGAACTACTTAAGCAACAGGAGCCAGAGAGTTAGAATTAATGATGCATCATCGGACTGGATTGAGGTGACCAGCGGCGTGCCACAAGGAAGTGTTCTAGGACCTATACTTTTTCTGATATATATAAATGACCTACCTGATCGATTAACCTGCCACTGCAAAATATTTGCAGATGATACAAAGATGTACGGCAACCCAGCTACCAGTCAGATTCAGGAAAACATAAATAAAGTATGTAAATGGTCGCAGACATGGCAACTATCTTTCAACACAGACAAAACGCATGTCATGCACTTCGGCAGAAATAACCCTCAAACCAAATACTATATGACAGATACACCTGATCCACATCCTGTATCAACATCAGATGTAGAAAAAGATTTGGGGGTTCATGTCGACAGAAACCTCTCTTTTGACATACATATAGGGAACATTGTATCCAAGGCAAACAGTACAATAGGACTAATCAAGAGAACATTTACCAACATTGATCAATCTACTTTCACGCTACTATACAAATCACTTGTGCGACCCATTCTTGAATACTGCAACTCAGCATGGTCTCCAAGACTGAAAAGGCAATCGCAGCTATTAGAAAGAGTACAACGCAGAGCAACAAAACTTGTCCCACAAATCAGAGAGTATAGCTACACAGAAAGACTTGAAGCCCTAAATCTAATGTCACTGAAATATAGACGGTTTCGTGGAGATTTGATTGAAACATTCAAACTCATCAAAGATCTATATAATATTGATAAGAACTACTTTTTCGAACTGTCCAATGTTACACGGACCAGAGGTCATAGGCTCAAGCTCAACATAAAACGTAGCAGCAAAGATATTCGGAAGCACTCCTTCGCAAATAGAGTGGCACCACATTGGAATTCACTGCCAACAACAATAGTCGAAGCAACCACAGTAGAAATATTCAAGGGCAAACTAGACATCTTTTTCAAAGAAAGAATATTTGAATTCGACTGAACACAATTAATTGTGGTGTGGCTTTGGACGTTGCTGTTACACATATGCTTATACAACATATGTGAGCCGTCAATTCCCAAAGTCATAATACAATTATTACATCACAGTGGACTAATCTTGAAACAGCCTGTGCATCTACATGAACATGCACACATGAAGATAGCTACACGTGTTGTATCCAGACCAGGGTTGCCTGCCCTACCAGTTTGGCACTGAGGCAATAACAAGCCAATGGCTTATGCCTTGTAAATTGATGTTGATGTTGATGTTGATGTTAGCTAGTCCTGTGAGTGGAACGAATTGTCAAGATTCAAGATTCAAAAATATTTATTTCATGCTTAATATATAGGATATATACATCACATTCAGGCAGTCCATGAATAGAATAAGAATAGAATACATCCTACAAACATTTAAACATGGCCAAACATAAAAATGACAGAAAATATGTATATTATATGTCGATGGATTAATCATTAAGCTGGGTAACTTCAAGACTTTCAAACGCTCTGCGTATGGTAGATCTTTAAAACCTGGAATAATCTTTGTCGCCCTGCGGTGAACATTTTCCAGTAGTTGCACATCCTTCTTGTAATGAGGCGACTACAACACGTTTCTCCAGATGCCGGCGTACCAGGCTTTTGTACCATAGCACAAGCATGGTGGGCTCTAGGAAATCAAAGGATCGACGGATCATACCAACTAATTTGTTAGCCGTATCAAATTTGAGGGCATTATCAACATGTACACCAAGATCCTTCTCACAGGTTGTCTTTTCTAGGGGTATTGTCTGGTTGTTATCTTGCATGCTGTGCTCAAAGTTGTTGTTTGACCTGCCCAAATGCATTACCTTGCATTTTGATGCATTGAAACATAGCTGCCATGTGACGGACCAATCAGTCAGGTTATTCAAGTCTTCTTGTAATTTCTTTTGGTCTTCTTATAAGCTGATCAGGGAGAAGAGCTTTGTGTCATCTGCAAACAACTTGATCATGCTATCCACTACATCTGGCATGTCATTGATGTAACAGGTGAAGAGGGCTGGACCCAGGATGCTGCATTGTGGTATGCCGCTAAGAACTGGCGCCCATTTGGAATATGAGCCATCAACAGTTACCCGTTGCCTTCTGTTGTACAGGAATGTTCCAATCCATCATAGAACGTCACCATCTACCACATAGCTCTGCTGTTTTCCTAATACTCGTTGATGCGGAACAGTATTGAAAGCCTTCGCAAAGACTAGGTGAACAACATCTACTGCTCTTCCTTCATCAATGAATTTGGTACACGCGTTTATGCACTCTAGCAGCTGGGTGGTGTATGAGTGGCCACTCATGAACCCATGCTAGACCTGCCAACCCCTACTGATTGTCCATAGTTTGTACAGAAATAGCATCCAAACTACGCATGTACGTGTGGCGAGTGAAAATACGGAAATAAAAAATTGTGCAATTACGGTAATACGGACAAGGTGGTAAAATTACGAATTTCCATTTGTGGGTCTATAAAAAGGTGATCTCTTATCAAAACACGTCGGCTTCCATTATGTCAAGATGTGATAATTGCTCAATCTAGCCGACATTTGAGAACATCCCATAGAGTTAGAATGGCAGTAGAGTGCTTATGCTCATACCTTTATTTTGGCATATTATATACTTGTAGCCTCCAAAAGGGACTCAATTCTCTTTTGATAATTGGATGGAGAATTTGAATAGAGGCAAATTTATATATTTTTATGAGAAATGAAATTGTATTGGCTATATTAATCTGATACTTTATTTAACTACGTAATAGAATTAGCACACATGCTCTATGGAATTCTATATCTATGAAACAGCCTGCCAAGAGTCTCTAATCTTGTTAATCGGCATTTTTTCGCCTTATTACAGCATTGGATTAATAGAATGCGAAAGTTAACACTATGCGAGATCCCGGAAGTTTGTTTGTTTATAATGGCTACAGATATGCAATGAAACTATATAAATATACCAATGTAAATCGGAAATCATCCGTTCAAAGCGTGAGAAATTCAAAATAATCTTTTTAAATTCTAATATAATAAGTCTTTACCGAAATATTGTAACAATATGTATTTCCGTGATTGCGGTACTGGATTTTGTGCACAGTAAATTTCAGTCTTTGTTTTCCGATTTTGGTGTCTAAATATGGAAAATAATCACCAAGCTTCGTCGAAGCACTCGGCGCAACCTGATAATGCTGCAATACCAATAAAAAACAGTTCAAAAGACATGTGTATAAGCGAGAATATACAGAAAGATGACCGGTTTTAAAGAGCAGAAAAAGGTGATACATACATGTACATGCGCATTGCAAATCAATAAAAAAATTCTATCCAAAAATGTAATGGTAAATTAACTCACACAACACTAGATGACTTATATTTACCAACGGAATGACTAGATCGATAACAGTCAATCATTTCCGTGGTAGATATTCTTCTCTCGCATTGTTTAAAATCATGTGTTTTGCCACTTTTTAATTACTACTCAACTACTGAAAGGTTCCTCAAACTACTGAAAATCCACTACTGAAAGAGTGTATGAAACTACTGAAAATCATGTTTTTTCACCTGAAACTACTGATTGCTTTAACTGGGGGTTGGCAGCTCTGCCATGCTGACAAGTAATGTAGCATTGATGTAACATTGCATGGAACACATCTGCACAGTAACCGGTTTTTGTTCGACAGTTCCGAACATTTTGACACAGTTTTGAACAAAATGCTGTCAAATCAAGTAACTAAAATTTATACAGTTACTGATGGTAGTGATAAAAATTTCCAGTTTTCTTAATGCACTTTCATTAGATTACTTGCGCTTATTTAGCAGCTTAAATGAGCAATTTTCACAAACCAAAGTTACCACCTGCTTTGTGTACATTTCTCTACCGCTTCAGATTTGGCCGATTGGCAGGAGTGTCTCTAAATTGTTTTGGAGAGGCTCTAGAAGAAGGGATGGGTACTTATCAATGATTTAGCAAAATGTCAAAATTAACAAAGTACACACATGTTCTTTAACTTTTGAGAAAAAAAATTTCTCGGCTTATGTCTACTGAGCAAGTTATGAAGAACCTATGATTGGTCCATTAGTTCCGCTCATTAATGTTCATGAAAATTACATGAAATCACCACCGGTTACCGAATGCGGCATCCAATTTGTGATTTTTCTTCACTTCAGACATATTTGCTGCATTTATAGTGTATACATCCATATGTAGGACTAGTTTATGGATTTAATAGGGCAAAATTAGCAGTTGAAACATTCAACATACCAGTACAGTGATTGTGACATATATGGATGTACCAGATGGCTACCAGCCGCTGAATATGCATTATCATCAATTCACGAAATTCGGTGCCACTATTTCACGTATAACCTGGTGAGGTCAGTAAGTTCAAATGCTTGGAATTTGTTTTAAAATTAAAATTTTGTTCTGAAATTTTTGTATTTGTATTCTGAAGTCTTATTTTATGTTGTGTTAAATTGCTGCGTAAATTTGTTTTTAAAGTGTTCTTTCGCGCGTGCCTTGTTTGCTTAGATTCATGAACCCATACCCATAGTGTATATTTTTATCACATTGGACATCTTCTTGAGCAGGGATCGAAATGTCCATTTGCTCTCTTGCCCGGGGCAACCTGATTTTCAAAATGGTAACTAAACGTTGGCTGTTAATGGTACACAGGGTACCCATGATAAATACTCAGACTAATAGCACTATACTGTGTTTTTGATACCCACAGACTAACTCTTCGTCTAAAGACATTTATTTATTTAATTGTTAGAAAGAGTAACCAGTATGCTTAATGCCATTTCTCAATAATTGTGTCCATTCATCAAAATTTACAGTACTTGACAAAGCAATAATTTTCTTTGTCATTTAGCTTAACATATACGGGCAACCGTAATCTGCGGCGGGCAACCTGAAAATGCATGAAATGGCATCATACGTTGCCCTGCAGGCAACTACATCTTTGAATTTATTGCTAACCATGTCTTGAGTATTGCTGAAAATATATTTTGATGTCACCATTAGCATTGGGCTTATCAAGTATCAGGCTAGTGGTACAGAGGTTTTAAAGATGATATTAAAATCATGATCCATAGTGGTGCATTTACAGTTCAGTACAGAGATACACTGGGTCCAAACCTGTCTGGCTCTGGTTTCCGAAGTTGAGTGTGTTATGAGGTCATGTTGATTAAATCGCTTGGGCTGGTTCATTTGATAGATTTTGGTGCATATTTCCCTGTTCATTTTCGATTTATACACAAATCGGTTATGGTAGTTCAAGACACTTATAGAAAATATTAGAATCAATATGGTAGCATTGAAACTTTCAGAACTAATTAATTTTAAGCTAGACATAGTTATTATTTATATAGTTACAGATGTATAGATTATTATGTAATTATATTATGACAACACATCAATAATACCTGTATTCAATTATATAGTTAGTGGATCAATATCAGAACGTAGATGTTTTTTGCGTGGCAATTCAGAGAGCGCAGTTAGTCTACAGATCACTATATCTGTGGATACCATGGGTTGCCAGATAGTGGTGATTCGCCCAAAGCAAAAAGCAAGGAGACTTAGCGATCGCGAACAACAAGGACAAATCATGAATTTTAGAAGATTTCAACGCGTAAAGTATGCCATAAGTCTGGCTATCTGGAATATGTTTTTAAACGTCAATGTTGTATTGTTAACGCCTATGTAAATGAATAGTAGGCCTATGCGTCGGTCCAGATGAAAGAAGACCGGTCGAACAAATGTTATTGGACGCGTTGCCAAGAAGACCACACAGAATGAGAGGTACGCCAGAGAATGGTTTGAATTCTGTCCACCTGTTTGTCATCGTCATCTAATCATGTTTCGCAGTTGGTGTCCTCGCTGTTGTTTTTTAAATTGACTGTTGTTATGTCGTATGCACCCACTGACACTCATTGACGACGTCACGTGACATTAAATTATTGTTCTCCCTGCATTAAACTGTACGTTTACAACAGCAAGCTTGTAGTATTCCGGAGGGCTTGCAACATTTATATTTATCAGAAATGAACTGTCCATTTGCGATCTAGGGGGTGGTGTGACATTCTGCACGGAAATTGAACTCACCAGGCCCCACCCACTTGGCTCTTCACTCGTGAGTAATGAATCAGACCATGTCATAAACTGTTCACGCTTGCTGCACGTCATTGCTATTTCGTGATTCTTCTCAGTCTGTCCGTCACACCTCAGTCCATTGTGTCATCATAAACTGTACACGTTTGCTGCACGTCATTGATATTTCGCGATTCTTCTCGTTTCGCCCATCACATCACACAATAAGACACAATTCACACCGAAAGTACATTATTCAGAATATCAATCTAAACCAGTTTGTGATACATGTTAAATACTTCAAGTTCTTTACACAAAGTGCAATATCACATGTTTTATATATCTATACAGCAATCATAATTATATTTCATGCCTAAAACGGTGTTATTCAGAGTGCACACTTCGCGCGCGTATATATATTTCATCGTAGTCATGGAAACCGTTGTTCTGTCCACTGAAATGGACTAAAAGCAAATTAAGCTATTTAAATCATATTTGTATTACTATATTTGTCGTCCTGTACTGTAACTATATGACTGCTTTGTTTTTGTGAAACTGGCTAAGCTACTTTGCCATGGATGAGCTGGACGATAAATATACATCCCAGTAATCTCTCTTAGAAGTGTTATTGAGATGTGCCTTTGACTTAATCTCGGTCGCGACATATGTTAGCACGCTAATTTCCAGAAAACATCATTCCGTTGCTGTCTGCGAAATCAAACTATAATTGTGGATAGTATTGACAGGCTCTTAGGATTTGAGTACAGTCACAGTCTGTCTAGACTGTGCTTGTCCACAACGCCTATTAACTGTCGATACTGTTTAATATTGTCGTACTAGGAAATAATTGACTACATGTATTAATAATCTGTCCAGGGTGCAGACCATATATTAAGGCCTGCTGCTTATTTTACAAAGGAATTCTTAAAGCTATTCTTATACAGCATCATCAATAACTTCTATTTATTGTTTAAATTGTAATGTTTCAAATGTTGAATGGGCCCAAAATAAATATGTCTATTTGTTTGTTTTAATGAACATTTTCTCCTCTCAAATTTAATCCTACATATCTTATTCAATCATGGTGAATTACCAGATGGTCACTTAAAACAGGTGTCTCTTATTACTTACATTTAGAAGGTTTTACTGCTACCTGCCATATATACTAGTTTTATTCAGATGCTGTCTTGAAGTTCAATTGTTTGATGACATAGGCAGTAACAGCTATCAGTCAAATTAGTTTCAAAATATTCAGCTAATCCTAAAGGTAACTACACTACGAGCCAGTGCGACATCTTTCCCTTAAGTAGTTGTAATTTCAATCATAATTAAAAACAGGAAAGGGTTTCTTGTTATGGTGTGGGCTTAATATTCCTGTATATGGAACTCTTGTGTCATTAGAACCAATTGCATGCTGATTTAATAAAGGTCACATGTCACCCGTCATACGTCACAAGTCATATTTGCCCTAGACTTCATTGATTAAGGCTCAACTCTGTAACAAGTGTGCTTACAAGTCTAGTCAATATGATGACATGGCAAAATGGTCGGTCATTATGTTAGAGGCTTATTTTCAGCATTGAAGCCATAGCTCTATTTTTAGATTAGATTTGAAACACATTTCCTATTTGAATGTGTGAACATTAAAGTTGCGTCAAGTTGTATGAAACAGGAAACTTCAGAGATAGCGTTAAGTTTTCATCAAATGCCTCTTCGATGGGGTCATCTTCATGAAGCATTGTTTGTACACTGTGGGTGTAGCCTAATAAATATTCCACGATAACTACCATCCGAATAGGCCAATTAGTAATTCTAGCGCCGCAAGGCTTGAACATCAAAAGAGTAGAGAAAAGACATTGACATTCCAAACTGTAAGACGCGAGACCAACTGCACACCTAACTTGACCAATATATTCTCTATCATCATCAGCTAATGACTTGAACACATCATTCACAGCAATGTCACGGATCGCTTCGATCATCACACGGTGTTAGCTGAATGATTAACCACTAACCAGATGGTTGAAAGTCTCTAAGTCTAAAGGACAACAAGTTGATGATGTTATTCTGTTAGATAAGTTTTTCAAAGGCATTTGATAAAGTGTCGCATCAAGGGTTGATGCACAAACACGACAACTATTGCATAAGAGGAATTACAATGGTTTAATGACTCCTGAATGCTCAAACCAAAGTATCATTAATAAAGGTTTATAGAATCCAGTGCTGCCGATGTCACCTCCAGAGCTCCCTATGGAGCATATTGGTCCATTCATATTCCTGACATTCATAAATGACTGTTCCAAGTTATTAGCAGATGGCTCAATACTTTTCCGACCATCACCAAATCAGCACATTCAATTTTGCTATGAAGCACGATCTTTCAGCTCTAGATCGATGGGAAACAAATTTATGGCATTTAACCATGACAAATTTACTTCTAGAACCACTGAACGGATCAGGCCGAAATTTGGCAGATATAATTAGGGACTAAGGGCCATTAAAGTTTATTTACAGAAAGTTGATATAAATAAAAAAACATGGCCACCATGGATCAATCAAAATATAGCGTGTTTGGTGGCCATATTGGATATTTTTTATTTTGATGGATTTTGGAGCTGAAATTGGTTTTATATAGGTTTTTAGGTATTCTGATTTCAAATTTACCATTTTTGGAAACAGTTGAATAAAGTTTTGTCGGCCATCTTGGATCTGTTTCATACCAAAAACTCCCATACTAAAGCAGTGGGAAATTTAAAATGTCTTCTCGTGAATCACTGGGCTGGTTTCAGGTATATTTGACAGGAAGCATCCGTAGGGAATAGGGATACAAGTTTGTTCAAAGGAAGTGATCGACCAATTTGGCTGGTGGCCATCTTGGATTTTGATAGACTTTTAGAAATGTCTTTAAAGATCTCCGAAACCGTTTTGGGGATCGATGCAAGCCTCATGAAACATGATCTACGGCAAGACCTGAACCAAATTTGTTCAAGGAACTTGAGTTGATTTGCCAAATGATTCGGCGACGGTCTTGGATGACGACTTCTCCACAACTGCTGAATGGATTGGGGTCGAAATTTGGCAGATATGATTAGGACAGAAATGCCATTAAAATTTGTCCATATAAAGTTGATATGTCAAAGAAACATGGCCGCCATGACTCAATCAAAATTTAGCCTTTTTGGAGGACATCTTGTATTTCTGCAAATTTTTGACAAAATCATAAATAAGAACTTATTAACCACTGGGCCAGTTTTAATAAAGCTTGGCTAAACTTTCTTCATATAAATTTGATCGGTCAATTTTTCCAGTGGTCATCTCGTTTTGTTCGGTTGTGCCAGTGCCCAATAATTCCAGGTGGGCGATACAGGCCCAAGAGATACAGGTCCCTTGGGCCTCTTGCCGTAGTCTGACTCCTGATTCTGACGTGATGGCAGAGAGTCAGATGTCCAAGGTTACAACATTGAAAGTGCATGGTTTTGCGAACTCAAGAGTCACAGCTTTTTACTCTGCTTGGAAAATTATTAGCTATGTAAATGCAGATTAAAATATGTGGGAACCCAATCTGATTTATTAGTGTTAACACCTCTATACCATTTCTAGCCGAAATATAGCCATTGGTAAAGCGGAAGTGCGAATTTTATGATGCATGAACTTTATGATGTCTTAAGTTCTTTGGCGATTTAGCGATTCAATGCTACAATGATTCTGACATCAGACAAACAGACCCGATAAGTGAATAAAAGAAAACATTTTTAGCTCACCTGGCCTGAAAGGTCAAGTGAGCTTATCCCATGGCGACCGTCTGTCGTGTGTCCGTTGTCTGTCCGTCAACTTTTCCTTTAAACGACTTCTCAAGAACCAATGGGCCGATTTCAATTATATTTGGCAGGAAGCATCCTTTGTTCAAATGAACCCGATTGGCCAATTTGGCCAGCAGCCATCTTGGATTTATGCCGATTTTAGGAAATGTCTTGAAAAATCTTCTCCGAAACCGCTTGATTGATGCAAACCTCATGAAATATGATTTAGGGTAAGTGCTGAACCAAGTTTGTTCAAGGGAAATTGATTGATCAAATGGTTCGGCGGCCATCTTGGTTGTATTAGTTGTAGCGAAAATGTCGTCTTCTCCAGAACCATTGAAGGGATCGAGCTGAAATTTGGCAGATATGATTAGGGACCAAGGGCCATTAAAGTTTGTTCAAGGGAAGTTGATCCGTCAAAAAACCTGGACACCATGGGCCAATCAAAATATAGCATGTTTGGCGTCCATATTGGATTTTTTTATTTGATGGATTTTGAGGCCGAAATTGGCTTTGTATGTGTTTTTAGGTATTCTGATCTCAAATTTGCAATTTTTGAATCTGTCGGATAAACGGTTTGGTGGCCATCTTGTTATTATTAGCTCACCTGGCTAGAAGGCCAAGTGAGCTTATGCAATGGCGACCGTCCTTCGTCTGTGTGTCGTCTGTCATCCGTCAACTTTTTCTTTAAACGACTTATCAAGAACCACTGGGCCGATTTTAATTATGTTTGGCAGGAAGCATCCCAAGGGCATAGAGCTTCAAATGTGTTCAAACAAAGCCGATCGGCCAGAATCCAAGATGGCCACCGGCCAAAATGGCCGATTTTTAGAAACACTAAAAAACCTCCGAACCCGCTGGAGGAATTGATTCAAAACTCATAACACATCATCTATTGCAACGGTAGACCCAAGTTTGTTCAAGGCAACCTGATTGGCCGATTTGCCTGGTGGCCATCTTGGATGCCCTAGTTTTTGTGAAAACGACTTCTCCCGAACCGCTGAAGGGATAGACCTGAAATTTGGTAAATATGCTTAGGGACCAAGGTCCATTCAAGTTTGTTCAAGGGAAGTTTGTATGTTAAAAAACATGGCCGCCATCAACCAATCAAAATTTAGCATTTGTTGGTCATGTTGGCTTTTTTGTATTTGATGTATTTTGATGGTGAAAATTGCTTTATATATTCTTATCAGTGTGGCCAGTTCAAATATCCCACTTTCAAGACTGTCGGATAAACGGTTTTCCTGCCATCTTGGTTTGTTTTCCTGCCATAGGCTCCCATAGTAAAGCAATGGGCCCATACTAAAGCAATGGGAAATTTAAAATGTCTTCTATAGAACTACTGGGCCGATTTGAATTATATTTGGCAGGAAGCATCATTATGGCATAGAGATTTCATTTTGTTCAAACGAAGCCGATCGGCCAATTTGGCCAGTGGCCATCTTGGATTTTGGCCGATTTTTAGAAATGTCTAAAAATCACGTTCTCCGAAACGGCTTGGGGAATTGATTCAAAATTTATGAAACCTCATCTCGGCAAAGAGGTAAGACAATTTGTTCAAGATGACTTGATTGACCGAATTGGATTTGTTTATTTGATGGATTTTGAGACCGAAATTGGTTCTATATATGTTTTTGGGTATTCTGAGCTCAAATTTGCAATTTTGAAATTGTCGGATAAACGGTTGATGGCCATCTTGGATAATTTTCTCGTCAAAAGCTCCCATGCCAAAGCAATGGGAAATTTAAAATGTCTTCTCGAGAACTACTAGGCTGATTTCAATTATGTTTGGCAGGAAGCATCCTTAGGGCATAGGGATCCAAGTTTGCTCAAAGGAACCCGATCGGCCAATTTGCCTGGTGGCCATTTTGGATTTTGGCTGATTTTAGGAAATGTCTTTTAAAATCTCCGAAATCGCTTGGGGAATCGATTCAAAACTTATGAAACCTCATCTAGGGAAAGACATAAGCCAAGTTTGCTCAAGACGACTTGATTGACAGAATAGTTTGGCGGCCATCTTGGATGACATAGCTTTCCCGAAAACGACTTCTCCAGAATCGCAGAAGGGATGAGGCCGAAATTTGGGAGATATGATCAGGGACTAAGGGCTATTAAAGTTTGTTCAAAGTGAGTTGCTCCGTCAAAAAACATGGCCGCGGTGGGCCAATCAAAATGTAGCCTGTTTGGCAGCCATATTGGATTTTTTTATTTGATGAATTTTGAGGCCAAAATTGGTTCTATATATGTTTTTGGATATTCTGAGCTCAAATTTGCAATTTTTGAAATTGTCGGATAAACAGTTTGATGGCCATCTTGGATAATTTTCTCGTCAAAAGCTCCCATGCCAAAGCAATGGGAAATTTAAAATGTCTTCTCGAGAACTACTAGGCCGATTTCAATTATGTTTGGCAGGAAATGTCTTAAAATCTCAGAAACCGCTTGGGGAATCTTCCTCTAGGCCAAGTTTGTTCAAGAGGACTTGATTGACCAAATGGTTCGGCAACCATCTTGGATGACCTAGTTTTCCCGAAAACGACTCTTCCAGAGCCGCTGAAGGGATCAGGCCGAAATTTGGGCGGTATGATTAAAGGGAAATTCCAGTGAAAATCGGGAATAAGTCAACTAAAAATATACTATAATCCAAAATAGTTGCCGCAAAAAATATAAAATACACTGTTCCATTGCTGAGAAATAATAAAATGAATATGCTCGAAAACGTGACTCCTGGGCGCATCCATTTTCTCGCAACGAGAGCGAGAAACCACGAGATTATGACGTCAACGACACACCGGCAACATATCGCCAGCGCTTTTAGATTTACCTGTTTACTTCGCGTTATGAAGGCCTAATATTAATTAACCCTTTAATGACCAAATTCTGTCAGGAAAATCAGAATATTTCCTTATTGAATGGCCATTTGCAGGCCAAGCGAAGACTATTTTTGAAAATTGACCACTGGAATGGCTGGTTCGGTTACTGAGACAGTCGTTTTAGTTGTAAATTCTCAAAATAGCCTTCTTTTGACCTGCGTCCTCAACTTGACGATTGCAGAGGCCAGTGCTGGCGTGAAATGGTTAAATCGCATAATGTCCGCATGTCAAGCATGGGCTTGCAGTAATAGAAACGATCATGGAAAGGGTACGGAAATTCACATTTTCAGATACCGGATCCACAGAAGCATCCGCATGAAAAGGGGCTAACTGAAAGATGGCTTCATAACATCGGCACTGGATGGATATCTTCCACATTTAAATTTGGAAGACACAGGTTATAGAACCGGTAGTCTGTATAATTTTAAAATAATGTGTCATGCATTTCAAAACAAAATGCGCGGTACTTAATTTTAATATAACAGAATCAAACTCGACAATTAACGTCGTGTTTGCTTGCATCAATTGTAAAACGGAATTTGCAAACCAAAATGAAACGATGCCGCTGATTGCCAGGTCGGTCAATTATAGGCAACCGCTTAGCGGCTTACTTCGTAGACGATAGTAGGTGACAGCTAGTAAATAATGACAAGTGTACGCTAGACATAATTAGTAGTTTAGTGCTTCCACACTATTGAAATCCAGCGTTATTAATGATTTTCGTTTACTCCCAATTTTAAAATAACTATGCTGAGTGTTGAATATTCTGAATTAAATTTTCCTGGAATTATGTTGCAGTAGTTTCCAAACTAATTAGTTTCACACAATAGGCCTATGCATGGTAAATTTTAAGCTTTCTGCTTTTCTGTCCTTGAAAGGGTTAACTAATTGATCCCAAATTTTTAAATGGTGACTCATATTTACTGCCTGTTGGATATTTTGAAACTGGAATTTGACTGGAAGCAAAAGTTGCAATAGCAACAGTTTTCAGAGAAATTACATTCAACATTTATTCAACTAACATATTTTTCAAGAATTTGTTGTAGCTGGTTGATTGCAAACACGCTCCTGGCATAACCTTTCAATGTTTTTAAAAAATAGAAATTGCCCATAAGAAAAGAATTTTTGACAATTTAGCACTACAATGACTGGTGCGATCATCTGGACACTAATTGCGCTTTAATTTCCTCCAAACACTGTGGCAAAGAAAATATTGAAAGGTTATGCCAGGAGCGTGTTTGCAATCAACCAGCTACAACAAATTCTTGAAAAATATGTTAGTTGAATAAATGTTGAATGTAATTTCTCTGAAAACTGTTGCTATTGCAACTTTTGCTTCCAGTCAAATTCCAGTTTCAAAAATCGAAAATCGCGGTTATTTTTTAAACCTAAGGAACCGATTCGTTAAAAATTTTAACACAACAAACCAACATAACCTAAACAAGGGTTTCCAGACTTTGGCTGTGATCTGTGTGATCATACATAAAGATTTAACAAATTTGGATATGACAAAAACGGTAGGGTGGTCTCGGCGGTGGTTTACAATCTCTGATTACTCCTGTTCATAATGTTGTTTATCAAGCATCAAGTCTTCGACAATGATGGTAAGTAAGTGATAACTAGATTACGTGGTCGATGACGCATTATAGCAAATCCCCATGCTCACCACTTTGACCTCTTTACCCATCCCATCCCTGGGGGCGTATCCTCTGCACTCCAAATTTGTTTGAATTAGTTTCATTACACAGACTGGCGTGGATTGTTGTGAAAAATCTGGATGTCATCAGAGGAAGTGATCTGTGAGAGCAGGAGTTAAAATTAACATGAGCCAGAGGCTAGTAGAAATTGACCATGGTTAGTACAATGACCAGCCCAATGGTAACAATTTCATTTGTCAACCATTTAATGGTCATGGTGGCCAAAGAATGCCTCTGCTGTGATCTTAAGAAATATTGATTAGCAGAGCAAGACGTTTTGCAAATTTTGCACTAGAACGCTCAGTAATTGAGCCAGTCATTCCAGTTGTAAAATTTCAAAAATAGTCTTCCCTAAAGTAGAATCTAGGAATCACTAGTCCTATCTGAATTTGGCTTAATTTCAATTCATGGAGAGGGTGTCAACTGGTGTGTGAGAGTGGTCTATGAAAAATCCAGAAATCTAGATAAATCTGGAAGACTCCAATCTTTGCTTACAAAAAATTTCTTGACCTTTTAACCCTTTCTTCAACCCAAAGAAATAAATGTCAGGCAAGCCACAATTATATGGGCAACCCACACACCAAATTTCTATGAATTCCACACAACAATTTGGGAGTGAAGTATGGCAGACATTTTTTTTGGATATTTGAACTTTGGACCCCACCCCCTAACCTCCAGTCGGCGGGGCCAAATCTAAATGTTGTTTTGCAAAGTGCAATCATATGGGTAACCGCCATACCAAATTTGGTTGAAGTCGACCCAACTGTTTGGGAGGAGATAGCATGATGGACATACAGATAAGTGGATGGCGGCAATTACAATGTATATCCCCATTTTTTCAAAACATGGAGATAATGAATGGACTCAAGGAGACAAGGTAGGTATGGGGATAATGAATGGACTCAAAGAGACAAGGTAGGTAGGTATAATTAATTCAAAGTCATCATACTAAAATCATCTTTCGGATTGAGAAATTAGGCTACAACCATCATTTGCCATGCCACATTGTTTTCATGACTTGTCACAAAAGGGTTAAACATAGTAAAAACTGAAATTGACAAAAGGAAGAACAAAGCAGAAATTCTGATTTTCTAATGGATCTACTTTTAGCTATGCCCCGCCCATCTCTACATAAGCTCCATCGATGATTTGCGCGTGTTGGGATCAGTTTATATACTTTGAATCCTGAATTCCAAATTTCATGGTAACCATAGATACCGCTAACCTGGTGAATATTTTGAAACCAATTTCAAGTACTTTAATTTGACAGAAAGCTGTTGCTGCCCAACTCACCAGGGCAGCAAAGGCAAACTAATTCTAAAATATTCACCAGCTTTCCGTTATAAATTTAAATTTTTTTCCTCATTAAAATGAGATATGGGCAATTCATCTCTTACCTTGATCTTGTGCACGTTACATTGTGTAGATTTCACTCTGCTGTCGCCGCTACTCACATAACAAATTCAGTTGATGTTTTGGCCCTCCCCCATCAGCCCCTTCCGACCCGAGCAGTGTCACAGCCTAATGTATTAGGTTGTCTCACATTCTACAACCATAGGGCCATGATATGGTAAATCACCAGATTTGGTTATATTCCTTTAACTTTGACAGTCTTCCATCAAACACCCCCCCCCCCCCCACCCCCTCTGGGAATGGAGCCTAGTGTAAACGGTGTCTCCCAATCCACAAGCATATCGGTAATTTACACAATAATTTTGATTGAATTCTACCAAAAGCTTTCTGAGAAGATGGATGGACGGACAGATAGATGGAGGTGATTGTAATATCCCTGCAGTTTTTTCAAAACTTGTGGGTATAATTAAGAGATTAAATTAAATTTATTGATATTTAATTCAAATCCCACCCAATCTCAAATGATACATAGAGCTTATGTAAGATGTACATTAGCTGAGCCCCCAGGAATGCGGTTGATAACAGTGGGCAGTCGATCCAGAACAGCCGCTGGCATAGCTGTCAGCCATTGATGTGTGTAGTAGCTAATCATGTCTCGAACGTACAGCATCATGTTTTAGTTCAAATATACTGTTTCCATACAGAAATTAGATTATAGGGTAACACAGGTCATCAAATTTTTATTTTTATAAAATCCATGTTAGTAAATCCATTAGCCATAGCAGGAAAAACTGAGTCCGTTTAGAAGCCATCGTCCATCAGTCACCTGCAAAAAATAGGAAGGATAAGTTAGAAATATACAAATTCTAGAAGTGTTATGTTAAGACTTTAAAAATCAAATTTTTTCATGAAAATTTTAATTTTCTCAGACAATGCCCATATGCAGACCAAGAGCAAGTCATTCCAGTGATACATTTTCAAAAATAATCTTACTTTGGTCGGAAAATTAACATTTTCCTCGACAACTGCAGCAGTTTTGGTCTGACTCAAATGTTAAATGGTTAACAATATACATGTACGGCGCAAGGTTATAGGGATATATAGTCCGAGTCTGCTCTGACTCAACCCGCCCCTGTGACAGATATTTTGACAGACTGATAGTCAAAGGGTGTTATGGTCATACACCGCCCTCAGATTTTAGTGCAGAAATGAAATGAATAATATAATAAATGGTGGGAATATATCGTCCAAGGTGGGAGTATGACTACTAGTTACTGGATTAACCTTTTCAATCGACAAGAGCGAATAATAAATTTGCTACGAATGTTTCAAAATTCTGTTGAATATTTTGAAACTAATTAAACTGGCTAAGGCAGCACCAGCTTCACATTGGATTCAAAATATTCAACATCTTACATTTATAATGACTGTAAATGTGAAGTTCTGGAATTTCAGGTTCAAATGTGACAATTGTTTTTGATTTTGAGCACACAAGTGTATTTCAGGGCCCGGTTCTATATCTTTGATCAGAGGATACTGGCCACACAGTAAATGGTGATAGAATGTTTGTAACCAGGGCAATAGTGAAATATTTGTTTTCTAAGGAATTATTAGTAAGTTCCAGTCATCAATGATTATTAGTAAATGTGCTGTTACTTGTAACTTTTCAGTTACTCAATGACTAATTTAACCGAGAAAGTTATATATTGTTTTAAGAGAGCAGCTGAACCAATAATATATAAATCAATCTCGTTTACCTCTGGTCGCGAAATAACAATACGGTTATAGATAAACAATCCGACAGGCTCAATCATCGATGCGTGTCTTTGGTTACAATTTCCGAGAAAATGTACTCTTCAAATTACCGTCAGTAATTAGGGCGAGTTGAGATGCGAAAGTTGTCAAATATATCGGCATCCCATTTCCCGATTGGCAATATCGTTAATCTAGTCATCTGTCTACTTTTTAGTTTGTGGCGTACAAGAAATATGCATAGATTGACATTTGAACACACATACTATTTTGCAAAACAGCTGATTGTGTCACCATCTTACCAGAAAAATTTATATTCATGTATTCCCGACCAATCAGATGCATCAATCTTATAGCACGTGATACGGTGATGCCAGTAATGGGTAATGAGCTTGGTATCGTATATTAGATACCTGTACAATTTTACAAATTCCTCTCGTTCTCTCACGATCTTTCACGATAAACGATTCCTATTTGGGACGCCGTTACGAATAAATGTCTGATGCTATAGAATCTTAGTGTAAAGCATTCGCGTTCGCTTTTTAAATGGCTGAGTGCACCCAGCAATGCTACATAGCATAAAATTTGCCATTTATTCGCTATCAACACTGAGAAACCCTGTTATGTGTTCGATTATGTATAAAGGAATTATTCAACATTGAATGAGGCCTCCCCTCAAAATCATGACCGGAATTTCTCGAAATTTTACGGTACCATGACATAATATGATTGTCATTTTCACATCTTATCGGATGAAAACCTTCATGAAACTTTGGTATCTGTTAGTTTTAATACCATTGTGATTAAATTTATCAATGGCATTTGTAAAATTTAAAAAAAATCCGATAAACTTTGCAAAAATAGACCAATGTATTTATCCTACACAGTGTGGCCATTTTGAGAGGCACATTGACTAACTAAAATATATTTTATTCATACAAATTTTATATGTACTTAAAGGTATTTTATTGCCCTTTCTAATGATATATATATAGTTTTATATACAGTGATCTGCTACTTTGCCAAAAATAGTTAATATAGTTGGCATGGTAGCACTACGCCGCTATGACGCCACTACCGCTTATAGGCTAGGTTTCTAAGCAGGTTTCTGGCTTTTGGCTGTAGGGTTTGTAGCACTTTTTTGTAAATTCTTGGTAGGGCCCAGAGGGTTAAATCGTGAATTTATATAATTAAATAATCGAATAATCGTGAATAATTGTACAGCATAAGATATTTCAAAACCTACCTTTTAATTATTCTTTATTGCGATCGGTCACAGAAATTTACATTTTGCTCAGCGAATGCATGTCCATTTGCAGGCCAAGAGATGACTATTTTTGAAAATGTATCACTGGAATGACTGGATCGGGAATCGAGCCAGGCATTCCAATGACACATTTAAAAAAATAGTCTTCTCTTGGCCTGCAAATCGACCTTTCTCAACATCATTGCATCTTTCGTCATTGATATCCTTTTTTGCTGTTATAACTGGGTAATTTGTACTCAAGCTGATTAATTGAGGAATCGTGATTATTGTTAAATAATCGATCGTGATTACTGAAAGCAATAATCGTGCAAGCCTATTCATATCCATGTAAGTTGAAATACATGTGATCTTGTGTTTTCCTTGTTTAACCCTGTTTTCAGGGTATCTCATACGGGTCCTTTTGCAATTTGGGACCGTCAAAACTTGTGGCAGTGCATCCCTTGGCACCCCTGAAAATCTTGTATGATTGTTAATGCTAATGATTTTTATAGTTTTTTTTGCACAAACATGCCCACAAAATCTATCATTGCTCCCTCGTAATTCATAGCTGTGATCCTATATGGTACTCTCTAATCTTAGCATGGATGAGAAAACCTGCATAGGAATCTCAAATTTCTTTATTAGTTATGATAGTGTGTTGGACGGACCTGTGTAAATCTGACGGATGATAGGTGCATGGCCTTAGATTTACCTTATTTGGGTTCACCACCTATTTGCCTCGGGATCCATCAATGCTCAAAACAAAGGAGAATTTTGAAATCTGAGAGATGGATTTTGAGCCATTTTAGTTTTAATAGCACCATAAGATCTCTGAATGGTCATAACATGCCACAGAATCCACCTCTGAGTATTTACTTGACTGTAAATCAGTTAATTAGTGTTCATAGCAGCCCGTAGGATTTTAATTTGGCCTCACTAATATGGGCAGATTTAATTTGGCCATGACTTGTAAAGTCATAGATATAGGCTAATATAAAGCCCTGAGTTGTAACCATATGGTTCCAGCAATGTAGCGTCCCAGACAAAAATGATGCAGCAATACTGTTTACAAGATATCATTCGTTTAATTGGATAAGACCTACAGGAAAGATAGCCACCCAACCATCCCAATACCGATATGACTGTTATACCGGTATGAAAATTCATACCGTATCCAGTATAATTTTTTCCAATACTGCCCAGCCTTACCCATACTGAAAGTTTAATAATCGATTATAAAATTTAAAAAATCTAAAGACCGAATATGAACACATTTTGGTTTTCATATCAACAATTGAAAATGAAACTAATAATCAGTGATATTCATGGAAAGCTGAAATGAGTAATGGCTGACTAATGGCATAAGACATGGTTACCATACCATTAATTTCTACACCTTCTAACCACAGGAATTCTGAGACTTCCTGTCTAAAAGCTTTGGGCGTCCAAACATTGCACATGGAAGTTTAGTCTAGTTACATGTGCAATCACCACCACAATCAGTGACCACTAACCATAAACATCAATACACATCATCAGCAGGGCTTGAAAATGTCAGCAAATAAGGAAAGCCAATGATGCCTTAATGGTTACGGGCACTAGGGTAATATCTCAGAGTGTCCAGGCAGATTATGCCTCCTGAGGAGGGTGAGGAAGGCAGATTATGCCTCCTGAGGAAGGCCAGGAAGGCAGATTATGCCTCCTGAGGAAGGCAGACTATCCGTCCTGAGAAAGGTGAGGAAGGCAGATTATGCCTCCTGAGGAAGGCCAGGAAGGCAGATTATGCCTCCTGAGGAAGGCAGATTATCCCTCCTGGGGAAGGCCATGAAGGCAGATTATCCCTCCTGAGGAAGGCCATGAAGGCAGATTATCCCTCCTGAGGAAGGCCAAGGAAGGCAGATTATCCCTCCTGAGGAAGGCCATAAAGGCAGATTATCCCTCCTGAGGAAGGCCATGAAGGCAGATTATCCCTCCTGAGGAAGGCCATAAAGGCAGATTATCCCTCCTGAGGAAGGCCATAAAGGCAGATTATCCCTCCTGAGGAAGGCCATGAAGGCAGATTATCCCTCCTGAGGAAGGCCAGGAAGGCAGATTATCCCTCCTGAGGAAGGCCAAGGAAGGCAGATTATCCCTCCTGAGGAAGGCCATAAAGGCAGATTATCCCTCCTGAGGAAGGCCAGGAAGGCAGATTATCCCTCCTGAGGAAGGCCATGAAGGCAGATTATCCCTCCTGAGGAAGGCCATGAAGGCAGATTATCCCTCCTGAGGAAGGCCAGGAAGGCAGATTATCCCTCCTGAGGAAGGCCAGGAAGGCAGATTATCCCTCCTGAGGAAGGCCAGGAAGGCAGATTATCCCTCCTGAGGAAGGCCAGGAAGGCAGATTATCCCTCCTGAGGAAGGCCAGGAAGGCAGATTATCCCTCCTGAGGAAGGCCATGAAGGCAGATTATCCCTCCTGAGGAAGGCCATGAAGGCAGATTATCCCTCCTGAGGAAGGCCAGGAAGGCAGATTATCCCTCCTGAGGAAGGCCAGGAAGGCAGATTATCCCTCCTGAGGAAGGCCAGGAAGGCAGATTATCCCTCCTGAGGAAGGCCAGGAAGGCAGATTATCCCTCCTGAGGAAGGCCAGGAAGGCAGATTATCCCTCCTGAGGAAGGCCAGGAAGGCAGATTATCCCTCCTGAGGAAGGCCAGGAAGGCAGATTATCCCTCCTGAGGAAGGCCAGGAAGGCAGATTATCCCTCCTGAGGAAGGCCATAAAGGCAGATTATCCCTCCTGAGGAAGGCCATGAAGGCAGATTATCCCTCCTGAGGAAGGCCATAAAGGCAGATTATCCCTCCTGAGGAAGGCCATAAAGGCAGATTATCCCTCCTGAGGAAGGCCAGGAAGGCAGATTATCCCTCCTGAGGAAGGCCAGGAAGGCAGATTATCCCTCCTGAGGAAGGCCAGGAAGGCAGATTATCCCTCCTGAGGAAGGCAGATTATCCCTCCTGAGGAAGGCAGATTATCCCTCCTGAGGAAGGCAGATTATCCCTCCTGAGGAAGGCAGATTATCCCTCCTGAGGAAGGCAGATTATCCCTCCTGAGGAAGGCCATGAAGGCAGATTATCCCTCCTGAGGAAGGCCAGGAAGGCAGATTATCCCTCCTGAGGAAGGCCAGGAAGGCAGATTATCCCTCCTGAGGAAGGCCAAGGAAGGCAGATTATCCCTCCTGAGGAAGGCCATGAAGGCAGATTATCCCTCCTGAGGAAGGCCATGAAGGCAGATTATCCCTAATGAGGAAGGCCATAAAGGCAGATTATCCCTCCTGAGGAAGGCAGATTATCCCTCCTGAGGAAGGCCAGGAAGGCAGATTATCCCTCCTAAGGAAGGCCAGGAAGGCAGATTATCCCTCCTGAGGAAGGCCAGGAAGGCAGATTATCCCTCCTGAGGAAGGCCAAGGAAGGCAGATTATCCCTCCTGAGGAAGGCCAGGAAGGCAGATTATCCCTCCTGAGGAAGGCCAGGAAGGCAGATTATCCCTCCTGAGGAAGGCCATAAAGGCAGATTATCCCTCCTGAGGAAGGCAGATTATCCCTCCTGAGGAAGGCCAGGAAGGCAGATTATCCCTCCTGAGGAAGGCCATAAAGGCAGATTATCCCTCCTGAGGAAGGCCAAGGAAGGCAGATTATCCCTCCTGAGGAAGGCCAAGGAAGGCAGATTATCCCTCCTGAGGAAGGCCATGAAGGCAGATTATCCCTCCTGAGGAAGGCCAGGAAGGCAGATTATCCCTCCTGAGGAAGGCCAGGAAGGCAGATTATCCCTCCTGAGGAAGGCCATGAAGGCAGATTATCCCTCCTGAGGAAGGCCATAAAGGCAGATTATCCCTCCTGAGGAAGGCAGATTATCCCTCCTGAGGAAGGCCAGGAAGGCAGATTATCCCTCCTAAGGAAGGCCAGGAAGGCAGATTATCCCTCCTGAGGAAGGCCATGAAGGCAGATTATGCCTCCTGAGGAAGGCCATGAAGGCAGATTATCCCTCCTGAGGAAGGCCATGAAGGCAGATTATCCCTCCTGAGGAAGGCAGATTATCCCTCCTGAGGAAGGCCAAGGAAGGCAGATTATCCCTCCTGAGGAAGGCCATGAAGGCAGATTATCCCTCCTGAGGAAGGCCAGGAAGGCAGATTATCCCTCCTGAGGAAGGCCATGAAGGCAGATTATCCCTCCTGAGGAAGGCCAGGAAGGCAGATTATCCCTCCTGAGGAAGGCCATGAAGGCAGATTATGCCTCCTGAGGAAGGCCATGAAGGCAGATTATCCCTCCTGAGGAAGGCCATGAAGGCAGATTATCCCTCCTGAGGAAGGCCAGGAAGGCAGATTATCCCTCCTGAGGAAGGCCATGAAGGCAGATTATCCCTCCTGAGGAAGGCCATGAAGGCAGATTATCCCTCCTGAGGAAGGCAGATTATCCCTCCTGAGGAAGGCCAAGGAAGGCAGATTATCCCTCCTGAGGAAGGCCATGAAGGCAGATTATCCCTCCTGAGGAAGGCAGATTATCCCTCCTGAGGAAGGCCAAGGAAGGCAGATTATCCCTCCTGAGGAAGGCCATGAAGGCAGATTATCCCTCCTGAGGAAGGCCAGGAAGGCAGATTATCCCTCCTGAGGAAGGCCATGAAGGCAGATTATCCCTCCTGAGGAAGGCCAGGAAGGCAGATTATCCCTCCTGAGGAAGGCCAGGAAGGCAGATTATCCCTCCTGAGGAAGGCCATGAAGGCAGATTATCCCTCCTGGGGAAGGCCATGAAGGCAGATTATCCCTCCTGAGGAAGGCCATGAAGGCAGATTATCCCTCCTGAGGAAGGCCATGAAGGCAGATTATCCCTCCTGAGGAAGGCAGATTATCCCTCCTGAGGAAGGCCAAGGAAGGCAGATTATCCCTCCTGAGGAAGGCCAGGAAGGCAGATTATCCCTCCTGAGGAAGGCCAGGAAGGCAGATTATCCCTCCTGAGGAAGGCAGATTATCCCTCCTGAGGAAGGCCATGAAGGCAGATTATCCCTCCTGAGGAAGGCCATGAAGGCAGATTATCCCTCCTGAGGAAGGCCATAAAGGCAGATTATCCCTCCTGAGGAAGGCAGATTATCCCTCCTGAGGAAGGCCAGGAAGGCAGATTATCCCTCCTAAGGAAGGCCAGGAAGGCAGATTATCCCTCCTGAGGAAGGCCATGAAGGCAGATTATGCCTCCTGAGGAAGGCCATGAAGGCAGATTATCCCTCCTGAGGAAGGCCATGAAGGCAGATTATCCCTCCTGAGGAAGGCCAGGAAGGCAGATTATCCCTCCTGAGGAAGGCCAGGAAGGCAGATTATCCCTCCTGAGGAAGGCCATGAAGGCAGATTATCCCTCCTGAGGAAGGCCATGAAGGCAGATTATCCCTCCTGAGGAAGGCAGATTATCCCTCCTGAGGAAGGCCAAGGAAGGCAGATTATCCCTCCTGAGGAAGGCCATGAAGGCAGATTATCCCTCCTGAGGAAGGCCAGGAAGGCAGATTATCCCTCCTGAGGAAGGCCATGAAGGCAGATTATCCCTCCTGAGGAAGGCCATGAAGGCAGATTATCCCTCCTGAGGAAGGCCATGAAGGCAGATTATCCCTCCTGAGGAAGGCAGATTATCCCTCCTGAGGAAGGCCAAGGAAGGCAGATTATCCCTCCTGAGGAAGGCCAGGAAGGCAGATTATCCCTCCTGAGGAAGGCCAGGAAGGCAGATTATCCCTCCTGAGGAAGGCAGATTATCCCTCCTGAGGAAGGCCATGAAGGCAGATTATCCCTCCTGAGGAAGGCCATGAAGGCAGATTATCCCTCCTGAGGAAGGCCAGGAAGGCAGATTATCCCTCCTGAGGAAGGCAGATTATCCCTCCTGAGGAAGGCCATAAAGGCAGATTATCCCTCCTGAGGAAGGCCAGGAAGGCAGATTATCCCTCCTGAGGAAGGCCAGGAAGGCAGATTATCCCTCCTGAGGAAGGCCATAAAGGCAGATTATCCCTCCTGAGGAAGGCCAGGAAGGCAGATTATCCCTCCTGAGGAAGGCCAGGAAGGCAGATTATCCCTCCTGAGGAAGGCCAGGAAGGCAGATTATCCCTCCTGAGGAAGGCCATGAAGGCAGATTATCCCTCCTGAGGAAGGCCATAAAGGCAGATTATCCCTCCTGAGGAAGGCCAGGAAGGCAGATTATCCCTCCTGAGGAAGGCCATGAAGGCAGATTATCCCTCCTGAGGAAGGCCATGAAGGCAGATTATCCCTCCTGAGGAAGGCCAAGGAAGGCAGATTATCCCTCCTGAGGAAGGCCATAAAGGCAGATTATTCCTCCTGAGGAAGGCAGATTATCCCTCCTGAGGAAGGCCAGGAAGGCAGATTATCCCTCCTGAGGAAGGCCATGAAGGCAGATTATCCCTCCTGAGGAAGGCCATAAAGGCAGATTATCCCTCCTGAGGAAGGCCATAAAGGCAGATTATCCCTCCTGAGGAAGGCCATGAAGGCAGATTATCCCTCCTGAGGAAGGCAGATTATCCCTCCTGAGGAAGGCCATAAAGGCAGATTATCCCTCCTGAGGAAGGCCAGGAAGGCAGATTATCCCTCCTGAGGAAGGCCAGGAAGGCAGATTATCCCTCCTGAGGAAGGCCAGGAAGGCAGATTATCCCTCCTGAGGAAGGCCAGGAAGGCAGATTATCCCTCCTGAGGAAGGCCATGAAGGCAACAGTTTAACTTTCTCAGGATGAATTTAGCCCATTATTTCCCTTCTACAGTACATGGGTACAAACATTGCAATGAGAGGATGTTTAGTGTTGCTGTCTACAGAAGGATGACTGTACATTTACTTTGGATACTTTATTTAGCAGTCTGTGATGATGGAGGAGGGAACTTGGAGCAGTTGTTGCCTTACATACATGTATCTTGCAAAATGGAGGGGCACTGAGGCATGGGCAACTGACTTAGTTGCCTTGTTTTATATCGAGCCCTGCACCATCACTAATCACCATCACTAATCACCATCTCTAGTCGTGTGTGTGTGTGTGTGCGTGTGTATATGTGTGCATGCGCCATGCTGCATGGGTGGGTGGGTGGGTGGGTGTGTGTGTGTGTGTGTGCATATGTGTGTGCATATGTGTGTGCATATGTGTGCGTGTTTTTGCTGTGAAAGGTTGAATAATTAAATTGTAATTATCTTTCAGTCAAACTATTCAAAATATTCAACAGCAGAATATGGCAGCAACAGGTCCCAGTTAAATTAGGTTCAAAATATTCAACTTGAATTAAGCGTTTATGACAGATTTAATTGCGTCATTCGTGACATAATTGATTATGACATCAGGCTACATGTAACATTGTTGATTACGATGTCATATGATTGATCGATAGACTGGAGTCATCTATTCCTTGTATGTTAGAGTTGAACAGGTTAGTACCCTGTGATTGGTCAAGAAAATTCAGATTTTTACTTGCAAATGTCGATTTGCGGGCAATCGTGGTCAATTTATCACGGTAATGACTGGCACAATTATCAAGCCAATCATTTCTAACTACATGTACTGATAGTAGATTTTCCAAAATAATTATCTCAAGAGGGCTGCTTTGGTCAGTCTGACCAGTAATTTGTTGATGGAACTGAATAATTATCTTGTTTGGCTGCCTGGCTGATGCAAGCCATGAGACAATGATTTTTAGTGGGCAATACATTTGTAACTTTTGACACGCTGAATATTTTGAAAACATTTTGATTGAAAGTTGTTGGTAGCTTAGCCACCAACAACTTTCAGTCAAATTGTTTTCAGAATATTCAGTATATCCAGAGTTAAAACCCATGGAAAATGTGGTCTGCACAAATATAGCAGGCAGACAGTTAATAGCACTTAGCTTGTAAATACTGTGGTAAATGTGTCTCATTGTCATGGTCAATGAGCCTTTACTAACTCTGTAGATTAGGAAGGGCAATGACCTTGTTGATTTGTAGGCGTTCTGCTTGTTACGCTCTGGGTATAATAAATACCTACAAAAAACATTACAGTAGGCCACACATCCTTCTTAGGTAGATCCTGTTTGATTTAAATGACCCGTTTTATTATATAAACCCTGACTGTCATTTCCTGCAATGTAACTTAGACTTCATTTAAATAATACTGAATATTTTGGAATTAATTTCATGGGTTTCTGTCAAATTATTTTCAAATTATTTCCGCAATTTCAGTATGTATTTGAAGCGCTGTTTACCGTAATTCAGGATGAAACTGTGAGATTACTCAGTATGATGTAATTCAATCATGTAATGTGTTTAATGCTGGTGTTGTTTGTTCTTTAAATGTACACATTTAAACTCCCGATGTTAGGTTAAAGCTGAGAGGAGATGTTAAATTATTCAAGTGTGGAAACCGCTGTTGTACATGTAGAATACAGGCTTAGGGGTTGCGTCTACATCATCCACTCCCACACCCCAGATGAGCGCATTACAAAATGCCTTACTGTATCTTGAGGAAGTAGATCTTATTAAACATTTAAAGCTCAGATGCATTTAATGAGTCACCGCACATTGGGAAAATTTTGTCTTTTTCTTCGCCCTTTTGGTGTTCATCGGATAGATGCAGGATTTGAACCCATGATATTTTGTGTACTGGTTGACCTCATTACCAAAAATTCCAAACCAGTCGTAGGGCGGGTGATTTTCATGGTGTGGGAATAAGCCATTAACCCTTTTACCGATGAATTCGCTGTATCTCATTTTCAACGCTACCATACAGGAAAACTGGAATATTTGGTAGCAATGCCTTCCAGTCAAATTAATTTCAAAATATTGAATAAAATAATTTAGTGATTTGTCGGTGAAATGGTTAATGACCATTCTGTAATACCACAAAAGTACCTATTTAGAATCATTTGGTAGCATGGCTGGATAAACTTATGGGCATATGTGTGATAGCGTTCAGTCGGTTCAGACTAAATATGCCATAATCCACGCTGGTTTGGCACAGGTCATGAAGTGCACAAGTCTCATGTGAATATTCATTAATAATGCAAAATTACCTAAAATACAATGGTTTTTTCAAGAGAACCTGATTGGTTGATTTTCCTGGTGACTATCTCGGATGACCTTGTTTTCACAAAAAACCCAGACCTGAACTACTGAAGGAATTGGGCACGAATTTGACAAATATGATTGGGAACTACATAGATGGTAGATTTTGACAGTAAAAATGGCGATTTATATGTTTTGGTAGGACGAGAACCTTACAACTGCGTCACTTTTGAATCAGATTGATCGACCAAGTTGTTTAAATAACGATGACTGGTCTGCGGGCATCCTGGATTTTGTGGGCACTACATGTATTTTTAGAAAGCGCTCACCTTTAAAGATCTTCTGCAAATTATTCCCAAGGAAAAGTTTTCATGTTTTTAATGTTCCTAGATGAAATACTAAAGTTGTAAATGCATGATGCATGCCCTTGTGCCTCTTGTGCAAGCTATAAAATTGCAGTTCAGCTTTAATATTACCACTGAAGGGGTGGTAGCTTGTTTACGTAATTTAATTTGTAGTATTTAAACAATTATGCAAGCAAGGTGTGGCTACATATATCTGTATTTAATGAGGCTTAATGATGTTAATTGTGTTCGCCTGGCTTACATGTGTGCAGAGTTATATAGAAGCGACACAGTACATGTAACTAGCTGAACCTCTGACAAGTTCAAATGAAGCTCACTCTGGCATCTGTTTAACCATTTACTCTTCAAGATTTCTCAGCAAAATTTAAATTTGTATTCGCTGACTCCATTTGCAGACCAAGATTTCTGAGTAATTTTGCAAATTTATCACTGGAATGACTGGCTCGATTATCGAGCCAGTCATTCCAGTGATAAATTTACAAAAATAGTTTTATCTTAGCCTGCAAATGGACATTCTCAGACCCTTGCAGAGGTTATATTTAGCCGACTTGATCATTAAGGGGGCTAAGCATCAGGCCTACATTTATAAATAAGTTTTAGTGAGCAAGTGTTGTGTTATTTTTCAAAATTTAATTATGATTTTTCAGAAAGCTGCGTTTTATCGGAGCTAAATATAACATCTTAGTTAGCTAAAGCTGATATAGCTTTATAGAGTAGTAATTCAGCATTGACGTGTGCGCTTATATCCGGTGAATCGTTTAACCATTGTATTCAGAGAGCCTAATATCTGAATTTTAATTTTTAGGCTCGCCGATGGAGAAGCTGTTGAGTATTTTGAATCGATTCTGAATGAAAGGTGTTCCTGCCTGGCACAGCAACACCTGGTCAAATTAGA
This sequence comes from Chaetoderma sp. LZ-2023a, assembly GCA_034401795.1. NCBI lineage: Eukaryota > Metazoa > Mollusca > Caudofoveata > Chaetodermatida > Chaetodermatidae > Chaetoderma > Chaetoderma sp. LZ-2023a. Next base: position 154,984,875 of record CM067373.1, read on the forward strand.
TTGTAATGTATTACTCTTTAGCATGCTGATGTAAAATTTCTATCTATTACTGTGTGAATATCAAAGAAACTTTTGTAAATTTTTCAACGATTTTGGTGGACGATCTTGCTACAACCACCAAATTTTATCAAAAATTAATACCACTGTTATAATGTAATTTGAGAATTAAAAATTTTGATCAGAGTGGTAATGCTTAAGCAGCGTTGATCTTATAATATATATAAAAATTGTCAGGTCTAGTGTAGAAAGGGTGGATTAACCATTTTAACCCTCATGCTAAGCAAAAATTGTCTTAAGAAATATCATTTTGAGAACCAAGAGGTTGTTTTTGAAAATTTACCAGTGGAATAACTGGCTCGATAAGCGAGGCGGTCAATCCACCTGATAAATTTTCAAAAATAATTTTCTTTTCAAGTGTAAATTGACATTTTCTATGAGACCGTTTAACTTTTCTTGAGCAATTTTGTGGATTGAAAGGTTAACTGACATGAGAAATTGGTTGGAATACAACGTATGTATCCACAACACTTGTATTTGGACTGCATGATATATGGCCACGGAGACAATATCAAGATATACACTATAAAGCAAATCATGATAAAATGTACATCTATATCAATAAATTGTATATGCCATATAGATGGTATTGGATGCAGTCTTGATGGTTGGATTGGTATTGGCGATATTTTCTATGAAAGCCAGTATCGATCGATTGAATACTTAAGCTGTTGATCGATTAGGCAGCAACAGCTTCCATTTGAAGTAATTTTGCAATATTCAACATGTGTGTTGTTTTTTTTCGATTTTTTAGCATTTGTAAAAATGATCAAGTCACGAATTCATGATGTGTGTATATCGAAAAATATTTTAGATTTTTACTTGCGTCGAGATAACTTTAACATTGAATAACACAATATTAACCCTTTAACTCGCATATCAGCCAAAATTGGCTTCTACAGTAGGCTTGCGAATTGTTCTTGAGAAATGTCCATTTGCAGACCAAGAGAAGACTATTTTTGAAAATTTACTACTGGAATGACTCGATGACCGAGCAAGTCATTCCAGTGGTAAATTTTCAAAAATGGTCTTCTTGGTCTGCAAATGGACATTTTCTATGAGAAAGTTGAAATTTTTTTGAACAAATTCAACGGTTAAAGTCACACATTGTCTCTTTAGATGCATATAAATTTAGATAGAAGATACATGTACATGCACACAGTTCCTTAAGCTGGTTTTACTGAGATCGTTTGCGTAAGTGCATAATATGATTTTGTGTTCACATGCACAAGTCTAATTCTTCGGAGAGATAGATTATTTACATAATTTGCTGTTTAACCCTTGAATTATCTAGTCTTATTTTTGGAAATTTCGAAATAGATGACTGGTTCGGTAATCAATTTCCAAAAATAGTCCTCTTGCCATGAAAATGTTTAATTTTCTTGCTGATCTGTGACTGTTAACCCTGTAACACTCATATCAGCCGAAAACAGCTTCTGCAGTGGTCTTGAGAAATGTCCAGTTGCAGACCAAGAGAAGACTATTTTTGAAAATTTACCACTGGAATAACTGGCTCGATAACCGAGCCAGTCATTCCAGTGGTAAATTTGCAAAAAACAGTCTTCTCTTGGTCTGCAAATGGACATTTGCTTTGAGAAAATTGAAATTTTCTTGAACAAATTCACGGGTTAAAGGGTTAAGTTGACCAGTACATGTAAGAGGTGATATATGTATGTGTAAGTTCTAGTATTGTTACACCACTCTAAACACATAAACACTGTTGAAGGACAACAACAGGTGACAATGGTGCTTGCCTTGAGCCATGACCAAGCTTGAAATCTTATCTAACTACAAGCTGAACAGTAGTCGACAGAATATTTGTTACAGTTATGTTTTGTATGGTAGTATGGGTTAGTATGTGACACATGGCATGTAGTTTAATAAAGTTACCTGTTAGTTGTTGTTATGATGAAGATGAGGCACTACAAAAGATACCGATTTTTTAAGCCGAAAGTTTTCCCAGAGATTATTTTCACAGGTGAGATAAATGTGTGGGCGTGAGTGTACAGCATGTGCGCATGCACGCTCATGTATGGGTGGGTGCACACAAGTATCTGTGAATGTGCGTACGTCTGTGCGTTTACGTGCACGTATACATCTACAATAGCTAACTGTATTTGTGTTTGCATGCATTATAAATGTACAATGTACAGGCTTGTACTAAATGTATACGGTCTGTGAGCTTTAATGTTATAAGGGCCACATGTGCGTTGTTTGGGGAGGGGGGGGGGGGGAGTGAAGAAGATTCTACTACAATGTAACAATTCAAGAGAAATGTCAGATGTGACATGACCGGCTCTTGTTACCGGAGCAAACATTGAATACAAATGGAAAGGTTTTATCAATTAATTAATAATACAATGTAAACAGAGATGGAGGTTGAGGGAGGGTGAGAGAAAAATGGTACTTGTATGTAATGGTACACATGTATGTGGTTGAAAAACTCTTAACCAGACCTTACGATCGATCGGGAATTTCCTTAAATCCGAATTGCCACAGGCTATTGTGAATGCTTATCCTCTCCCTTCTCCTCCAATAGTCTGTAATCACTGCCGAAAATCTTTCTTGACATAATTGACAGAGAAGGCATGTATTTACCTCTAAGGATGGCTTACCAGTGCTAAAATAAAGCAGGCTTCCTTCTGACAAAATACTGCGACGCTGCCAGGCCCAATGGTCACGTCACACTTCTCGACATTCATAGAGATATTCCACTCTTCTAAATACAATGGCTATACTCATCTAAACTAGTCACCAAAAAACTGTTGTGGTACCAGGGTTCAATCAATTATTTTCAGAATAATCTGTATCCATCAAAGCTTTAAATTCATACATCTGTACACCTGACAAATTAACCCTTGTATACAAAGGATTTACACTTAAAATCAATATATAATGTAATGTGGACAGTGTATTTAATAATTAAACAATCCTTCAGCTTATGTAGTTTTATATCAGTATACAAAATTATTCTGCCATGGTTAATCTCTTGCCACAATAAGACCGTTTACAGAAGCTGGCCTAATAACTTGAAACAATGGATGTGAAAGAGTGTCTACAGCAACAACTTTCACAGAAATGGTTTCAAGATAACAAGCAGTTTCCAGCCTCATGGCAGCAACAACTTGCAGTCAAATTGTTTTCAAATAATTGATTGAACCCCGGCACCAGACTGTTCTCGATTTTATTCTATACACCTCTTAACTCTTATTCTTTGCTACGTACTGTAACTTCTACATCTTTTAAAATAAAACTGGTTAAACAATGACTCAGACTTATAAAAACACATTCCATTGAACTAATGGCGTTTGTTGTTTTCACTGCCTTTCACCTCCTCTTACGAGCTCCCTACTGTGCATCAATCCATCATAATGTCGGATCTCGGAATGGGGAGATAGATGATACTATTTCCCCCATTTATTGTCTGTACTGTTTATTATACTGTAAGAAACCTCATGGTCCATTCTTTAGTGCAGCAAACTACCACCACCCACACTTGGTAAACTGCACATACACACAAGCATAAATTCCATAAGTTTAGAAAAGTAAAAAAAACCTGCGGAAGGCCTGGACCACGCAGGGCCACTCTACTGCGCATACATGTCCCTGTTGGAAACCCTGCAAACAAGAAAACCCTGTAAAATGGTCAGCGTGTTCAAAAGTAGAGACCCTTCCGGATCCAGAGGCCTATAAATAGCAGACACTCAACCTGAGTGTTAGGTAACTCCGTGGCCGCATATTTGCGGATAGCATGTCAATGCCGATAGCTATTCTGATGAGACGTGCCACTGGTTTCCGCATCCATATTTTGGAGTTTCCATAAAGTGACGCTGCCACTTTCGTAACTGTCGGATTTAGATGGTTTGGTAGCCATCGTGGGGATTGTTTTTCCACCAAATACTCCCATACTAAAGCAATAGGAAATTTTAAATGTCTTCTCGAGAACCACTGGGCCAATTTCAGTTATATTTGGCAGGAAGCATCCTTATGGCATAGAGATCCCAAGTTTGTTCAAATGACGATCGTCCCGCGTCCGTCGTGTGTCCATCCATCGCCCATCTACATGTGTATCAACTTTTCTTTTAAACGACTTCTCAAGAACCACTTGGCCGATTTCAATTATATTTGGCAGGAAGCATCCTGAGGACATAGAGATCCAAGTGTGTTCAAACGAAGCCGATCGTCCATCTCAGATTTTGGCCAATTTTAGGAAATGGTTTTAAAAATCTCCGAAACCGTTTGTGGGATTGATGCAAACCTCATGAAATATGATCTAGGGCAAGAGCTGAACCAAGTTTGTTCAAGGGAACTCGATTGGTCAAATGGTTTGGCGGCCATCTTGGTTGACCTAGTTTTAGCGAGAACGACTTTTCCCCGAACTGCTGAAGGGATTACGGACTAAGGGCTATTAAAGTTTGTTCAAGGGAAGTTGAGCGTCAAAAAACATTGCCTCTGTTAGCCAATCAAAATATAGCATGTTTGGTGGCCATGTTGGATTTTTTTATTTGATGGATTTTGAGGCCGAAATTCGTTTTATGTATGTATTTCGGTATTCTGATCTCAAATTTGCAATTTTCGAAACGGTCGGCTAAACGGTTTGGTGGCCATCTTGTATTATTTTCCGCCATATGCTCCCATGCTAAAGCAATGGGAAATTGAAAATGTCTTCTCAAGAACTAATTGGACAATTACAATTATATTTGGCATGAAGCATCCTTAGGGCATAGAGATTCAAGTTTGTTCAAACGGCAGCCATCTTGGATTTTGGCAGACTTAGAAATGTCTTTAAAAATCTCTGAAACTGCTTGGGGGATTGATGCAAGCCTCATGAAATATGATCTAAGCCATGAGCCTAGATCATATTTCTGATCACATTCTGTATTAACAACACCGCCCTAACCTATTTTACAGACACATATACTGGAACAACGCAAAGTGAAGTGCCTAATTGTTCATGGACACAACGCATCAGCCCTGCTGGGAATCGATCATGTGACTTTCGAGTCAAGCTTGACTCCCTAACCACTGGGCCTTTGCGCTTCTGCTATGATAATAGACCATCAAGTTGTACGAATTGTATGTTTACTATTTAATAGACATTTTGTTAAATATTTTGAAACTAATTTTACTGGGCGCTGTAGCCGTCACAGGCATCAACAGCAGCGGCTGCCTTGGATGAAATAAATTTTGCGAAAACGACTTCAGAACTACTGAATTGATCGGGCTGAAATTTGGGAGATATATGATTAGGGATGTAAAGGTTTATTCACGGTATGGTAATATATCAAAAAAACATGGGCACCGTGGATCTATCAATATGTAGCGTGTTTGGCAGCCATCTTGGATTTTCTGAAAATCATTTAAATGACTAATTTAATATTAACCACGGCGCCAATTTTAATAAAACTTGGCTAAACCTTCTTCACAGAACTTCTTGCAGTCATCATCTCGTTTTGTTTGATTTTGCTAGAGGTCAATAACTCCAGGTGAGTGATACAGGCCCCTTGGGCCTCTTGTTAGAAAGGTCTTAAAAAAAATATACTGCGAAACCGCTTAGGGGATTGATTCAAAACTCATGAAACATCATCTAGGGCAAGGGATGAACCAAGTTTGTTCAGGGGAACTTGGTTGGCCCAATGGTTTGGCGGCCATATGACCTAGTTTTCGCTAAAACAACTCCAGAACCGATAAACGGATCGGGCCGAAATTGGAAGAAATGATTATGGACTCAGAGCCATTAAAGTATGTTCACGGGAAGTTGATAATTTAAAAAAACATGGCCACTGGGCTGGCTTTCTTCCAGAATAAACCTACATGTACTTTTTTGTATTTCTCCCTGGGACGGCTGGAAGAAAGGTGGAAGAAACTCTCATGTATACTGATTGTCCAGATTATTTTTCCAAACATTGGCAATACACCCACATTCTCTTGTTATTAGGACTAATATAATGCCTTTACGTACATAATTCTGCATTACCAGAAGATTAGCTGCCAAAGGGTTTAAATAGAAAAGAAAAAGTTATTTTTTCTTCAGTTGTTTTTGATGTAATAAAATTACTTTGAACTGTGAAGATAAATCCTTTAACACAAATGCCTGCCAAAACACCTGCAGTTGTCAAGAGAAATGTCGATTTGTTGAGCAAGAGAAGACTATTAAAAAAAAATTAGAAGACTACTTTGAAAATTCACCGCTGGAATGACAGGCTCGATAACTGAGCCAGTCATTCCAGTGGTATATTTTCAAAAACAGACTTGTTAGTCTGCAAATGGACATTTTCTCCGAGAAATTTGAAATCTTTCAGAAGAAATTTAAGTGTTGAATGGCTTAACAATTAACAATATATGTGCTGATGATGTTTTAGCTTACAAGTTTGATTCATCAAGTATTTTCAATGCAAATTGAATGCATCATTACTGTGTTCAATGTGTTCGTACAACTGTCATTAACAAACCTTTAATTGATAATTATACAGGAAAGTGTTTACAATACCCTGTGGCATGCCTGAACATAATTCATCCCAATGGAGATATAGTCAAAACACACAGCTGGGTGTGAGATACTTTCTCCCCTAGTCAATACCTTTTCATTCAGAAGTTTAAGAAACCTATTTTTATTGCAAACAAGAAATAAAAATGCCTGTTATTTATTTTAATAGTTTATGTAGAAGTGACCGTTTCCTTAGGCAACAATTACTTTCAATCAAATAGGTTTCAAAATTTTGAGCTGGATTAATATTTAGATAACTAAACAAACTTTCTTAGGAATTCAGAATAAATGGCATTTCTATTAAGGTTAGCTCAGATAACAGGCTGAATCTGATTTAAGCAGGTAATTAATTAACTGTAAACTATTATATACTGTAATCATGTGTCCTAGGCTTAGGCTGTGTTCTTACTAGAGACTTAACCCGCTTAACGCCATACCTCAGGCGTTATTCCAGATTAACTCTCCAGTGAGAACACGGCCTTAGATTATCCAACGTATATAGGTTTAACCGTTTCAACTCTCCATAGTATGCCAATATACACTATGTTACACTAAATAGGATTAATATCTTTATATATGCACTTTGAGTGCTCTAAATACGAACTTTACACAACTTATAAGCATTTCAAAAACATTTGAGTTTCTTCCGGAAAAACTAGTGGAAGAACCTATTTCATTCGGGACAGAAGAAACCTGGAAAAACTGCGGGAAAAACCCACCCTTCTGAAGAAACTGCCAATTCTGACTGTGGGCCAATCAAAATGTCGGATGAACTGTTTGCCAGCCATCTTGGGTCTTTTTCCCTCCAGTAGGAAATTATAAATACATGCAGCTTCTTGAGAACCACTGCCCTGATTTGAGTTATATTTTGCTGGAATGATTCATAGGGCATAGAGATCCAAGTTTATTTAAATGAAGCCGCTTGGCCAATTTGGCTGGCTACCGTCTTGGGTTTTGGCTGATTTTTTAGAGACATCTTAACCCTTAGCACTCTGATGTCAATATTCTAGCTTTTACACTGCCAATAGCAAAGAAACTGGCTATGACAGCAACCTCTTTCACCAAACCTGTTGACAAATGAACACCAGTTAATAATTTAATTTAATTTGAACATCAGAGTTGTAAGGGTTAAAAACCTTTTCCGAAACCGCTTCGGGAATCGATTCAAAACTCATGAAATATCTAGGACAAGAGCTGAACCAAGTTTGTTCAGGAGAACCTGATGGGTCAATTTGTTTGGCAGCTATCTTGAAAGACCTAGTTCTTGTTAGCTCACTTGGCCTGAAAGGTCAAGTGAGCTTATGCCGTGGCGACCATCCGTCGTGTGTCCGTCCGTCCGTCCGTCCGTCCATTGTCCGTCAACTTTTTCTTTAAACAACTCAAGAACCAGTGGGCCGATTTCAATTATATTTTGGCAGGAAGCATCCTTAGGGCATAGGGATCCAAGTTTATTCAAACGAAGTCTATCAGCCAATTTGGCCGGCAGCCATCTTGGATTTTGACCAGTCTTTAGAAACGTCTTTAAAAAATCTCCGAAACCGCTTGGGGGATTGTTGCAAACCTCATGAAATATGATCTATGGCAAGAACTGAACCAAGTTTGTTCAAGGGAACTTTATTGGTCAAATGGTTCGGTGGCCATCATGGTTGACCTAGTTTTGGCGAAAATGAGCTTCCGAACCGCTGAGGTGATCGGGCCAAAATTTGGCAGCTAAGATTAGGGACTAAGGGCCATTAAAGTTTGTTCAAGGGAAGTTGATCCATCAAAAAACATGACCACCATGGCCCGTGGGCCAATCAAATATGGTCTAGGGCAAGAGCTGTACCAAGTTTGTTCGAGGGAAGTTTGTTCAAAGGAAGACGATTGGCAGATTTGTCCGGTGGGTGGCCTTCTTGGATTTGGCTGACTTTTAGCAATGTCTTTAAAAATCTCCCAAACCGCTTGGGGGATTGATGCAAACCTCATAAAACATGGTCTAGGGCAAGAGCTGTACCAAGTTTGTTTGAGGGAACTTGATTTGCCAAATGGTTTGGTGGCCATCTTGGAATGACTTGGATGACCTAATTCTCACGAAAACTTCTCCAGAACCGCTGAATGCATCGGGCCGAAATATGATATGTCAAAAACATGTTCACCATGAATCAATCAGAATTTAGCATTTGTGGGAGACATCTTGTATTTTCTGTAAATTTCTGAGAAAATCATAAAAAGACTACTTATTAACCACTATGCCAAGTTTAAACTATCTTCACAGAAATTTGATTGGTAATTTTTTCCAATCGTCATCTCATTTTGTTCGATTATGCCAGTGGCCAATAATTCTGGGTGAGCGATATAGGCTCCTTGTGCCTCTTGTTGCAATTCTGGCCAAAATCAAGACTCAGACATATCAGAGCCAATAGAGTACATGCGCATCATCTGGATATCTGTGTACCAGTCTGACCAGTGATTAGTCACTCATGCGCATCAGTCCAGGCAATCATCTGGGTATCTGTGTACCAGTCTGACCAGTGATTAGTCACTCATGTGTATCAGTCCAGGCAATCACCTGGGTATCTGTGTACCAGTCTGACCAGTGATTAGTCACTCATGCGTATCAGTCCAGGCAATTACCTGGGTATCTGTGTACCAGTCTGACCAGTGATTAGTCACTCATGCGTATCAGTCCAGGCAATCACCTGGGTATCTGTGTACCAGTCTGACCAGTGATTAGTCACTCATGTGTATCAGTCCAGGCAATCATCTGGGTATCTGTGTACCAGTCTGACCAGTGATTAGTCACTCATGCGTATCAGTCCAGGCAATCACCTGGGTATCTGTGTACCAGTCTGACCAGTGATTAGTCACTCATGTGTATCAGTCCAGGCAATCATCTGGGTATCTGTGTACCAGTCTGACCAGTGATTAGTCACTCATGTGTATCAGTCCAGGCAATTACCTGGGTATCTGTGTACCAGTCTGACCAGTGATTAGTCACTCATGCATATCAGTCCAGGCAATCATCTGGGTATCTGTGTACCCGTCTGACCAGTGATTAGTCACTCATGCTTATGAGTCCAGGAAATCACCTGGTTATCTGTGTACCAGTCTGACCAGTGATTAGTCACTCATGCGTATCAGTCCAGGCAATCACCTGGGTATCTGTGTACCAGTCCCACCAGTGATTAGTCACTCATGCGTATCAGTCCAGGCAATCACCTGGGTATCTGTGTACCAGTCCCACCAGTGATTAGTCACTCATGTGTATCAGTCCAGGCAATCACCTGGGTATCTGTGTACCAGTCCCACCAGTGATTAGTCACTCATGTGTATCAGTCCAGGCAATCATCTGGGTATCTGTGTACCTGTCTGACCAGTGATTAGTCACTCATGTGTATCAGTCCAGGCAATCACCTGGGTATCTGTGTACCAGTCTGACCAGTGATTAGTCACTCATGTGTATCAGTCCAGGCAATCATCTGGGTATCTGCTGTCCAGGCAATCACCTGGGTATCTGTGTACGGTCAGTTTGACCAGTAATTAGTCAATAGCTATCAGGGTTCTGCCCAGGATGAAATTAGTGCCAGACATTTTTATGGAAATTTTACAATGTTCCTTGAAATAAAACTTAATTTCAACAAAATATGTGAAAAGTGGTGGTTAAAAAAGATAGTTTAGTCTAGTGCTGGTTAAAATTGTTGAGTGGTGGCTAATGCTGACCAGTGTGGGCAGAACCCTGGCTATTCATCCATTCATTCATTCATCCATCTGTCTGTCTATAAGTCCATCATTCCAACCAGCGGGTGAAGCTCTGCCTTACCCTGGAGTGCAATCTCTTTACCAAAATATTCTCAAGAACACTGCAGATGCCAGGTTTGACTGACTTGAATATTACAGGACATCTTAAGCAGCTGAGCCCCAAGCCCTTTTGGGCCTCTTGTTTACCACTGGTTGGAAGTCACACCCCATACCTGACTTGACCCCCCCCCCCCCCCCCTCTCCCCCCCTCTCCCCCTCTCACTACTCCCAACTCCAGTGTTAAAGAAATCTATTTAGCTGCTCTAGCAAATGGACTCTTACATGTAGATGTAAATGTGTAATGTTCACAAAATTCACCAATTTTGGCTAGGAATTGATTACTGTTTTTCTCTCAGAGATTTTTCCTAGGTGAGGTCGTCAAGGGGACTATCTAATTAGTATGTTTACGCCGTACTTGTATTGCATTGGACAGTTGCATATCCCTAAGCTGGTGCATTGTTAAGCAGGCAGTTTTGTTGGCACGATCTCGTGGTCAGCGTATGACATATTGATTTGGATGCTTTCCAAGGCTTCGTAAGTGTGAGGCATTGGTAGAAAGTGAATGAAATGTGTAGAGGCCTGTTGCGTAATCCAGAACTGATTAGCATGGCTTTCTTAATTGTGTATCTTAGCATATGCGTTGTATGGCCACTGTGCACTGTAATGTACCGTAAATAATGGCTTTATGGTGGAGAAAAATTACTAAAGAGAAATAATATTAAATGTTAGTCTTCCTCACTACTGCGTGAACGTATTTTTTAGACTTATTTTGCTTCGAGTGATCACAATCGATTACTCTAATACTCGATTAATCATTTTGGTACAAATTACCCAGGCATACATGTACTTGTAACAGCAAAACATATCAATGACGAATGCTGCAATAATGTTTTAGAATGAATATTTTAAAACTAACAGCACCCAGTCAAGTTAGTTTCAAAATATTCAACAGCATGTTTATTAAAAAGTAAACATGCAATTCATACGACAACGCTTAGTCCGTCATCAATTAAGCATTCATGACAAACTTGGCTATGTCATTCATGAAGTTATTGATTATGACATCATCCTACATGTACACATCACTTACATGTAGTTGATTATGACATCATGATTGATGGAAAGTTTATCCTCCATTCTATCATACTCCAGGCAGTTAAATTCTCTACGAGATGGTCTATATATATACTGTCTATCCAGAGCTTGTAAATTAGATCACCCTGTATACTGATCACCTTTAAATATAGACCTGTAAACATATAAAGGGCATCGATTTAAAGACCAAGGGTTACATGTGTGATCTCACTCAGTGTACACATATGTGGGTGGTGTGTGTGCATGCATGCCTATAAATTGGATGCGTTGGAGTGGGTGTGTGTGCGTGTGTGTGTGTGGTGTGTGTGTGCGTGCGTGTGTGCGTGCGTGCGTGGGTGTGTGTGTGCGCCCGCACTTGCACACTTGTAGACCAATCTACTTTCTCCACTGTATTTATTGGAAAAGACTAAGAACTATTATTGGGAAATTAATTAATGCCGAGTCGTAGTTCTCTTTATGAATAATCTTCCAGACATAGCACCAGTCTTTCACTGACCCTTTAATCCTTGAATTTGTTTTAAAAATTTCAATTTTTTCAAAGAAAATGTCAATTCGCAGACCAATAGAAGACTATTTTTGAAAGTTTAGCACTGGAATGACTGGCTCGGTTATTGAGCCAGTCATTCCACTGGTAAATTTTCAAAAATAGGCTTCTCTTGGTCTGCAAATTGATATTTCTCAAGACCACTGTAGAATGTGTTTTGGCTGATATAAGTGTTAAAGTGTTAACCTTTTGATCCAGACAGACCAAAAACCCACACCCTCCAATCTTTATGATTTAAGGAATATTCCGTTAACAGACGGAAACTAATTTGACTCGGAGCTGTTGTTGTCGGCTATAAAAGCTGTTGCTGCTTAACATGTTCCAGCTGAATTCCAGTTCCAGTTTCAAAATATTCAACACGTTACCTATATAGTGAACTTGGAATTTTATGTATTTAAGGGTTAATTTTTAATTTTCTTGTTGACAACATTTAAGCTCCTTTTCTTTTTTTTTGTAATTAGAAAATACTAATCTGTTGCCGGGAAGATATTTGTTATTAGTGAATCGTCCCTATTACTAGACCTGATAGATTAAAATTGCTGTGAAAACTGTATAACATGTCTGAAGTGTTTTTTGTGTCAAATGATAGTGTGTCTTTAAGATAGACGGGGTAATAAGACTTCAGGAACTACCACCATTCTGCTCCAAATGCTAATAATCATAGCGAAAGTTTAACCCTTAATTCCAGCCAAATTATTTTCAAAATATTCAACAGGGGTAACTGTAACCCTTTAACACTCATATCAGCCAAAAACAGCTTCTGCAGTGGTCTGGAGAAATGTCCATTTGCAGGCCAAGAGAAGACTTTTGGAAAATCTATCACTGGAATGACTGGCTCGATAACCGAGACAGTCATTCCAGTAGTAAATTTTCAAGAATAATCTCTTGGTCTGCAAATGGATAGTATATTATCAATGATAAATTTTGATGACCATATTCGAGAGTTAAAAGGAAACTTATAGACCAGAAATGATAAATTTATTTTGATGTTGAATATTTTGAAAATAATTTGTCTTGGAGCTGCGGTGTAATTGAGACACTAGACATTTAGGGGTTATGGGGTTGTTCTGATTAATCAATTTGATCGATGATTGATTGGTTTGCTTGTTCAACCAACAGATCGATCATGATTTCAGAAATCGATTTTGGTTTTTTATAAATTGACTTTATTCATATAGTTTAACTGGTCAAGATAGAAAACGAATACTTTTTGGGAAAAAATTTAAATTTAATTGTTAGAACTATATAGTATTACTCCTTAGTCTAAGACATTAATTCTTTCAAAACTGAAATACTATGTTAATTTCAAAGCAACCATACCAATAACATGTTGAATATTTTGAAACTTATTTGACTGGAAGCTGTTGCTGCCTAAGGCAGCAACAGCTTCCAGTCAAATCAGTTTTAAAATATACAACAGATTATTTCCTGAATTATTAAGAATCTGTCATACCTGCGACTTTGTTTGAAAGGGGTGGTTATCCTTGAACATGCTATAGTTACTGCATTCAAAATGGGTAAAAAATGAGAACCAGTTATGATCAATCATTAATTGATCATCGTTTAGTATATAAAACCAATCATCGATCACAAAAGTAGAACCAATTCTCAACACTAAATGGAGCACTTGTTTTTGATGGCGACGTTTTGATGGTCCAGGAAGCATACTTTATAGACAGGCACGGCCATTTAACCCATGAAATGCTAGTGTCTCTTCAGGAAAGCGATAGAATATTTTGAAAGTAATTTGACCGGGTGGCAGCACCAACTCCCAGTCAAATTGATTTCAAAATATTCAACAGACGATTACTTTCATCATGAAGAATTTGTCATTTCGGCCTTGTAAGGCTTAAAGGGTTGATGCATTCAAAGATGATGAGTAGTCTAACAGATCCTCCAGGAAAACACGCCCCTCCCTCGCTGCTGTAAATCTACGCATTTTGCATTTTAGCACAAAATTATACTCGTCCTCGATCATAACAGAATTTCACATTTATCCTAGTATGTAGAATCTTAGATGTGTTCATCGCGTAATGTTAACAGACATTTACATTCCACACAAAATATTGGTTGTTTACGACGTTGTAAGTGTGTGTGTATATATATATTGATTATTATCCATAGTCATCAACACCAGCGTGTATTTATGACTGCCTTTAAGTGCGTACATTGGCTAGTCATGTGGTCGGCGGCTTAGTTGTATCCACTGATCCTGTACAGATGTATAATTATATGCCTTAGACCAGTGTAAAAACTGGACTGGACGCTAATTTTCTAAATGCCACACACACCTGGTCACAGAGCGTGCGTTGGTGTTAGTACGGGTGTACCAAGTTTTCCTGGAATACCTTGTGCAGTAATATTTATCCTCAGTCTTGTTAGTTGATAATGAGTTTTAACCTGTTAACATTCATATCAGCCAAAAACAGCTTCTGCAGTGAGAAATGCCCATTTGCAGACCAAGAGAAGAGTATTTTTGAAAATTCACCAATGGAATGATTGGCTCGATAACCGAGCCAATCATTCCAATGGTAAATTAAAAAATATAGTCTTGTTCTGCAAATGAACATTTTTTTTATGAGAAATTTAAATTTTCTTGAACAAATTTGATGGTTAAAGGGGTAAAAGACAAATAGCTGCAGTGAGATTTAAAATTTAAATTTTTGAAAACCGTGTTGAATTGTACTATTTACATGTATGTGCAATTTAACACTTAAATAATGAGCAAACCTGAGCAGTAACCAGCCTCTGAAGTGATCTTAACACTTTCACCGACACATCACCGAAAAAGTAAATTCTTTACAATATAAAAATTAGTCACAGCAGCGGCGGCGTCCAGTCAAATTAGTTTCAAAATATTCAACATGTTTATTAAATAGTAGAGACATACAGTTCGTACAATGTGTCGGACTGTTAAGACTTAGACAGGCCAGAATAGAATTATGAGGTTAATAATTATGACGTTATCCTACACGCCGCTTAGCTGATTATGACGTTATTTGACGTCAGATGAAAGATGGATACTCTGGAAAGGTCCATTGTGACATCAGCTTACTACTGAGGTATAATAGATTATAACATCTTGAGTGAGAGTGGATGACTTCATTCTGAGCAAGCTTTAATATTATAATCTTTGTTAAAATAATTCTCGTATTACATGAAAACAAGTTTGAAACTCTGTAAACTGTAACATACTGTTTTTGGAGCAAAAATGTGACAAAAGTGAAGCAAAAACCTGGAAGAAATGGGATAAAAACAAATCATGTCAGTATTTGTCGGAGTTAGAATTTTGATTGCATGAGCCAAAATGTTTGGACAAAATTTTTTAAATATGGATGCGGTGGAAATAAATACGTAAAATCTGCTCGATATTTCCTGCCTGGAATAGATTAATGGGAAATAAATCTGAACTGAACTTGACTAAGTAAGTTACGCAATTTCATTTGTCCCGTCTCGATGAATCAGAATAACTGTAACATGTACATTCAGAGGCGGTTTTCTTTCATGACAAAATGGCTATGTTTTCGCTTAAAAAATATAAACATGTCAGAAGGTGTGAAGCGGGTTTATTATTTACGGCCCATGTGTCTAAAATTAAACACTCCTTCGAAGGTAAGCGCATTTATGTTTCGTTTTTGCTTTACTTTTGTCCGGTTTTTGGCACATTTTTGGTAAGTTAAACGATTACTCGTGGGTGCCTTAGTGATCATATGGACGGTTACGCATTTCCTAGAACAGATTTAACGAGATAGTGCTTCTGGATCAGTGTGAAAATTTTAATCTTGAATAAATTTAATGGTTTGAAAGAGTTAAAGGATAACTAACCGTATCTCTTGATAACTATTCAGGTGATCTAATGTGTTACTTATAAACTTATGCAGGTAATTATAAGCTTTTTATCCTGCCGCTAAAGAAAGATATTCAGGCTTTAGTAGCTAAATGTTGCTACATTTCTACAGCCTATGGTGGCTGTCATGATTTACATTTCAACCAATCAGAAAAATCCTAGCATGCCCGCCTCGATATATACGCTCGGTCATGGAGGTGCCAGCTATAGTTTGGCAATTTCGCATAAAAGCAATCATACAGGTAAGCTGTTGAATATTTTGCAACTAATTTGACTGGAAGTTGTTGCTGCCATAGGCAGCAACATCTTCCAGTCAAATTAGTTTCAAAATATTCAACAGAATAAGTATTACATAATAAAGAATGTAATGCATTGGCACTTGCATAACATCACACACTATCGCTTGAGGAGACAAAATGGTGGCGACCACTGTTCAACAATTACGCGATATTGCAAAGCAGATAATTGTACTACAGATAAGGCAATGTGACAGGATATGAATTTAATATGGAATTTATAAGCCATAATCTATCAGTACCATACAAGATCTGAGATGAGATTAGCATCCCTTTAAATGGCAGAGGGTTTGAAATCCTGTCGTTACCCGGTATATGAGATAAAGAGACGCTCATTTTTTGGTTTTCCCATTTAACCCTCGCATTTATTCAAGAAAATTTCACTTTTCTCATAGAAAATGTTCATTTGCAGACCAAGAGAAGACTATTTTTGAAAATTTACCACTGCTATGACTGGCTCGGCTATCTAGCCAGTTATTCCAGTGGTAAATTTTCAAAAATAGTTTTTTCTTCGTCTGCAAATGGACATTTCTGAAGACCTGCAGAAGCCGGGTTTTTCTCCTAGTATGAGTGTTAAAGTGTTAAGATATAATTAACTCGCTAAATCTCTTGAGATCTACGCTTGTTTGATATTTTTGTTATGAGGCCTCAACTTTTGTGAGATCCTCTTTATTATTGCATCATGCTTTCTATAAAGTCTTGGTCAGCTATTATAATTGAGGCCTTGGTTAAGCTGAGCTGTGGTATATCGCTTGAAGGACTGTGAACGCGTCTAATACCATGCATACAGATATGGAATTTGAATGTGGTGGAGGTGGGTATATACATGTATATATATGTGTAATTATGTTGATGTTTAAAACTCTACTAATTTCATCGAGAAATCTGGGATAAAGTATATTCTTTGTGATATAAAACTGATATAAAACGCTTCCAGTCAAATTAATTCTAAAATATTCAACAGTTTTCCTGTATGCTTGCCTGGAAAATCAGCTATTGGGAATTCATTAGTGAAAGGGTTAATGTTCAACTAGGCTTGCGCGTTTAAGTGATTAAATCGAAAATCGCGATTATGTTTTAAATCGTGAATCTATATGATTAAAAATTAGATAGTCAAATAATCGTGAAAATATTTAAAAGCCTAACTTTTAATTACTCTTTAATGCGGTTTATCCTGAGAATTGACATTTTGCTTAGTGAATTTTTGAAAATGTATCACTGGAATGTCTGGCTCGAAAATAGAGCCAGTTATTCCAGGGATATGTTTTCAAAAATAGTCTTCTCGTGGCCAGCAAATGAACATTTCTAAACAGCATTGCAGCTTTCGTCATTGATATTGTTTTAATGAGCGCTATGTCTTGGTAATTCATGCTCGAGCTGATAAATCGAGTAATCACGATTATTACAAGACCTTTACGGGCTGTAAGACATGTGACCTGTGCAAATATTGTGTTGCCCTCGATTCACTCAGGGAAATAGAAATGATATTAATACTATAATGTTTGTATCGTTCACACAACACAGTCTGGCAGCGGTAATCTTATGCAATGGAGAGATTAGATCTGTCGCACAAATATATGACGTCACTCAATGGATGAATCCAGTTTATCTATCAGTCATATGACATCATAATAACGGCGTAACATCATGTGGGCTGATGTCATAATCAGTTATGTCATAAATGAGCCGATTTAGTCTGTTATATAAACGCTTAAAACTGTTAGAAGTGTATCTCTGTACTACATGTATTTAAACCCTAACCATCGAATGTATTAAAAAAATGTGTCTATTTTCTCATAGAAAATGTCCATTTGTAGATCAAGAGAAGACTATTTTTGAAAATTTACCACTGGAATGACTGGCTCGGTTATCGAGCCAGTCATTCTAGTGGTCACTTTTCAAAAATAGTCTTCTTTTGGTCTGCAAATGGACATTTCTCAAGACCACTGCAGAAGCCGTTTTTGGCTGATATGAGTGTTAAGGGGTTAATAAACATTCGGTTGAATATTTTGAAACTTAGGCAGTAACTAGTGCTGGGAATTGGTACTATTTTTGTGATCGATGATTGGTTTTACATACTAACCGATGATCAGTTAATAATCGATCAAAACATTTTCTCATTTTTACCCATTCTGAAATTTTGAATGGATTAATTATTGCATGTTCATGGATATTTAACCTTAATAATTTAAGAAATAATATGTTGAATATTTTGAAACTAATTTGATTGGAAGCTGTTGCTGTCTTAGGCAGCATCAGCTTCCAGTCAAATAAGTTTCAAAATATTCAACAGGTTATTGGTATGGTGGTTTTGACATTAGCATACTATTTCAGTGTTGTGAAAGTCAATGTCTTAGACTATGGACTCTATGGAGTAATACTATGTTATATAGTTGTAAAAATTAAATTAAAATGGTATTGCCAAAAAAAACCCTAATAAAAATTTCGTAAATTTAAAAACAGTCAAAATCGATTTCTTAAATCATGATCGATCTGTTGGTTGGACATGCAAACCAATCAATCATCGATCAAATCGATTAATTGGAACACCACTAGCAGCAACAGCCCTCCCTGTCAAATTAGTATCAAAATATTCAACAGCTTACGTGAGTGTTAATAGTTAAAATTGGGATTCTGGGAATTCAGGATTCAAAGTAATTATAAACACATGTTCAAGGTTGGCAGAGCCTAGCTAGAAATGAACTGGGCAAAGCTAAAAATGAATCCTATTGTTCGAGTTGTCGCTTTCTGTATGTCATTTATAGACATACAGAAATATATTTATTTTGTAGCTATGAATCGGCTATCGCTGTTAGCTCAAGCAATCTACAGTGCAGTTGAGAAAACATTCTGCTACCTGAGGAAGTACAGTACACCTCATAAATAAGTTAAAATGTTTCCAAAACAAAAAATGCAATAAGGCAGCAGTCTTCCAATCCAATTATGTTCAAAATATTAAGCGGTACATGTATGGTTTAATTTGTGGTGGAAACATGATAAGGTATTTCTGAGATGTACTGTATCATTGGCATTTGGTGATGGATATGATTATGCCCCCCCCCCACCCCATTTAAATAGGGGTTTATATAGCGTTTGCTTTGTCCATCCATCTGTCCGTTCATTTCTGGATGACATCTCAAGTTCTATTGAAGGGATCGTTACCAATCTGGCTTTTTCCTTGGTGGTCCGAAGAACCCTATCGATTTTGTGACCAAAGATCAACATCACGTTAACCTACATGTAATTAATGGCATAGTATTGCGTTTCCGGATGATAATTCAAGTTCTATTGACGGGATCGTTACCAATCTGGCTTGGGAGCTTGTCCTTGTTGGGCGAAGAACCCTATCGATTTTTGGGTCAACGGTCGAGGGTCACTGTGACCTAATTATTTATGTAGTATTGTATTTCCGAATGATAGCTCAAGTTTTATTGAAGGGATCATTACCAATCTGCTGTGGGAGCTTTTTCCTTGGTGGTCCGATGAACCTTATTGATTTTGGGGTCAAATGTCAAGGTCACAGTGACAAATCTTGGGTGGGAGGTTGTACTTGGCGGAATTGGCGGGGGGGGGGGGCCACACTTGAGCAATCTCTGATTGTCGTTCTTGTTGCTTATTGAATGTCCATTTGCAGGTAAGGAGACGACTGCATGTAGTTGGAAACTTACCATTTGAATGGCTAGTTCGAATATTGAGCCAGTAATTCCAATGGTAAAACTTTGAAAAATAGTCTTTGCCTGCATATTGGACATTTCTCAACAGAACTTGGACCATTAAAAACACTTAAGATGCTGTATGGCATTTATTGACCAATCCTTGACTGGACACTGAAATATGTCAATGTGTCAGTTTTAAGAGAAGGTCGCACTATATGCGATTATAGTGGATAATACACCAACAGCTGCTGTCATCTCACACAGGCTTCCAGCTCTCTTGCGCACATCTCGTCCTAGTAACTGTTCATATCTGTGCTACATTCCATTCCCTTCTGATTAGCGAGAAACTCGGTGACAAAGGTTGTACTAAATGCTATGTAATTGGATGTGCTGAAGATTCTGGAAAGAATTTCGCTCTCTGGGAGATTGCTGTGATTTTAAGACAAAGTAGTTTCAAAATAATTCCTAGGATTTCGCTTTTATTAATATCATAGTATTAGTAATGCCATGACCGTTGAAATTCCAAAGACACAATTTCTAGACATCTCTGTACAGGGTGGTTGTTGAATATTTTTGAAACTAATTTGACTGGGAGGTGTTGCTGCCTATGGCAGCAACAGCTCCCAGGCTGATTAGTTTGAAAATATTCAACAGAAGTTTTCTGACAATACAACATAAGAAAAATGTGTCATTTTTGTTCTATAATAATGTTAAATACATCCAGAATATAGGAGTAAATGTGTTGTTTATTGACCTTGCTGTTGTGCCCTGCAGTCTCTCATCAAAAAGGAATCCAATATTTTGTACTTTTTTTGTTGCATCAATGGTGTGTTGTTTATTCCAGGTATACGCATGTTGTACATGATATTATCGAGACTTGAATAGTATTGACGTGTGTTTCAGGATCTCTGTACGAGACGAGGACGACAACGGCCATGAGTGCGGGTGGCCAGGTCGAGAGGATTGTTGTCAAGGAGGGGTATCTTTGGAAGAGAGGTAGGCATGGGCGGGAGGTGACGTCAACACCTGTCTGTATGACATGCATGGAATCGTTGATAGTGCATGTATTTTAAAAAACAATTGATTGCAGTGGCGCAAATTACTTTCAAGAGTTGACGAACTTTATAGATAGAAAACCATGCTACATGAAATCTGATTATAATGACAGCCACTGATTAAGCCTTTAACACTTAAGTTTTCTCAATAAAATTTCAGTTTTCATAGAAAATGTCAATTTGCAGACCAAGAGAATACTATTTTTGAAAATTTATCACTGGAATGACTGGCTCAGTTATCGAGCCAGTCATTCCAGTGGTAAATTTTCAAAAATAATATTCTCATGGTCTGCAAATGGACATTTCTCAAGACCACTGTAAAGCCGTTTTTGACTGATATGAGTGTTAAAGGGTTAACCCATGGATTCACTGATTAGATCATGTTAAATCTCAGTTTCAAGGCAACTAGGAGTGTTTACAAATTTTGATAATATTTTGACTGTTATGCATCAACAGAATATTTCATATGTCCTAAAAGTTGTATGATGTGGTAAATGTGTTAGGAAATATATTAAAGGTCAGCCTGACTGCATACAATTCATGAATCCATTTCCTCACTCAATCATATGACATCATAATCAACTACGTGACATGTATGCTGATTTCATAATCATGATGTCATGAATGAGTCATTTAAGCCCGTCTTTAATGCTTAATAGTCTGACACGTTGTACAAATTGTATGTTTTTGCTATAAATTTAAGAAACATGCCATAGGCAGCAACAGTAACCAGTCAAATTAGTTTCAAAATATTCAACAGCTTACCTGTATAGTTTTCTGGAAATTGATACTCAGGGAGTTCAGAGATCGATCAATCCCGACACGAGTGCGGTGTGGGTGGCGCATAGCTAGAGATGGGCGTGTCATGGCTAAAACTGGAAAGGTCGATTACTGATCATTAACCCTTTAATGCTAAAGCTGGTCAGACCTGGCCTAGAGATGGCAATGTAGGAATCCAGTTTTAGCTACCCCCCCATCTTTAGCTCAGCTCCACCCACGCTTTAACCGCGTTGCGATCGATCAATCGGTGTACTCTGAATTTCAATTTCTAGAAAACTATACACTCAGGTGAGCTGTTGAGCATTTTGAAAATAATTTGACTAGGTGCTGTTACTGCAACAGCTCCCAGTCAAATTAGTTTTAAAATATTCAACGGAATGTTTATTAAATAGTAAAGACATACAATGCGTACAACAACGCATGTCCAGATAAGATTTTTTAAAACTTACTATGCAAAGCAGAGAATAGATCCTTTGGTAAATCTAAGGTTAACCATTTAATTAAAATGTTTGCGTTGTGAATGTACATTTGCATGCCAAGAGAATACTATTTTTTGAAAACTTAACACTGGAATCACTAGCTCCATTATGGAGCCTAACATTTCAGTTATGTCCGTTAGAAATTTCAAAAATAATTTTCTCTTGGCGTGTAAATAGACATTCCTCAAGACGCCTACAAAGGCCGGTAGCAGGATGAAGCAGGATTTGTATTGATTCTGACTGCTGAGTTTTTGCAGATGACTGATTCCAGGGCTTATATCTCTGGACCTGCTAAATATTTTGATAACAATTTGACTGAAAGTTGATGGTGACTATGCCACCAACAACTTTCAGTCAAATTGTTTCCAAAATATTCAGCAGGTTCAGAGTTATTGCTAATTGAAAGTATTGTCTGGTGTCTTGCAGCAGCGAGACAGTTAATAAGTGAGCACTACATGTAGCTGGTGAAAAATTATGTTAATTATGACGAGGAGAAAAGGCTTTGGTCTGGTCAGTTGGTCACTTGGTCAGTCAAATTATATCTGATCCAGTAAATGAGAAATGAATGCATAACTTGTGTCCTGATCTGGAAATAAAATCGGGTTGGGGGTGGGGGTGGGTGGGTGGGGTGTGGCGGGGAAATAAAATGGAATGAAGTAGGCTTGAGCGATTATGTGATTAAAGCGAAAATTACAATTGTTTTTTAAATCGTGAATTTATATGATTAAAAATTAAATAATCGAATAATCATGAATAAATGCATATAATATTTAAATTCCAATGTCGAAGAGAAGACTTCGTAAATGTATCACTGCGAGCTAGGCATTCCAGCGATACATTAAAAGACATAGTCTCCTTTTGGCCTGCAAATGGACATTTCTAAACACCATTACAGCTTTCATAGTTGATGCCTTTGTTATGTATGTCTGGATAATTTGTCGCCAGGCTGATCCATCGAGTAATCACGATTATTCCTGAGATAATTGATCGTGATCACTCAATAATCACACAAGCCTAGAATGAAGATAACATCTAATGCGTGGGTGCGTGTTTGTGTGTACATGCATGTTTTGACTGTGCAGGGTGTGCGTGTTCGTGTGTACGTGCATGTTTTGACACTGCAGGGGGTGCGTGTTCATGTGTACATGCATGGTTTGACTGTGCTGGGGGTGCGTGTTAGTGTGTACATGCATGGTTTGACTGTGCTGGGGGTGCGTGTTCATGTGTACATGCATGTTTTGACTGTACAGGGTGTGCGTGTTCGTGTGTACATGCATGTTTTGACTGTGCAGGGTGTGTGTGTTCGTGTGTACATGCATGTTTTGACTGTGCAGGGGGTGCGTGTTCGTGTATACATGCATGTTTTGACTGTGCAGCGCGTACGTGTTCTTGTGTACATGCAGGGTTTGACTGTGCTGGGGGTGCGTGTTCTTGTGTACATGCATGTTTTGACTGTGCAGGGGGTGTGTGTTCGTGTGTACATGCATGTTTTGACTGCAGGGAGTGCGTGTTCGTGTGTACATGCATGTTTTGACACTGCAGGGTACATGTAGGTGATCTTGCAATACTGGATGGATCATCGACCTGAACAATGGACATTTCCAGTTTTTGCTAAGTCCCGCCCACTTCTAGCTAATCTCAACCACACCTCATTCGTGTTGGGATCGATCGATCCCTGAACTCATTGACTATCAATTTCCAGAAAATTATAAACTCAGATAAGCTGTTAAATATTTTGAAAGTAATTTGACTGGGTGCAGCAACAGTGGCCAGTCAAACTAGTTAAAAAAAATTCAACAACATATTTATTAAATAGTAAAGACATACAATTAGTACAAAGTGTCAGACTATTAAGAGTTAAAGACGGGCCAAATAAAATTATTTATGACATAATGATTATAACGTCATCCTACATGCCGCTTAGCTGATTATGACGTTAGATGATAGATGGATACTCTGGAAAGGTGAATTAATTACTAACTTTTCAGAGAAAACCCCCCAAAACAAAACTATTCTATGATCTGTTTACCAGGAGAGCACATAAAGAACTGGCGTAAGCGCTATTTCATCCTACGACATGACGGGTCATTCTTTGGTTTTCGAACCAAGCCAGAACAGGGATATTCTGATCCATTGAATAACTTCACTGTCAAAGGTATGAATATGTATCACGCAACAATGGTTATTGTATTACACAATGAGCGGCATGGAGCGTAGACAATCAGACTCTGATTCACTTGTAATCAAGCTAGCAGTATTAAGCTCTAATTGAGTCATTGCCATAGCAACCATCTCTCCGTCAACATTTCTCTTAACCCCTTTAACCTACACAGACGAAAAACAATAAATTCTTTATGATGTAAGGAATATTCTGCTGAATATTTTGGAACTGATTTAACTGGGAGATGTTAGCTAGGGTGGTTTGGTTAATTCTTTTGGCTTGCTTCTTATTAGCTCACCTGGCTAGAATGGCCAAGTGGGCTTATGCCATGGCGACCATCCGTCGTCTATCTGCCCATCTGTCATCCGTCAACTTTTGCTTTAAAATGTATATCCTAAACCGCTTGATGGATTTCAACTAAATTTGGCTAGAAGAACCATATAGTGTCAGGCTCCAGAACTTCTATTCAGAATTTTGATTTGCCAATTTTTTTATGCAAAATTTACTGGCAATTGTCAAAACACATCTTAGCTGCTTGCCGCGTTTCAACCAAATCTGGCTATTATAACCATATGGTGGCAGGCTCCAGAATTTTTCTAATCAGAAATTTGATTGTCATTTTTATAGTGAAAGTCTTAGATTATATACAAAAATTACCGGAAATTGTTAAAACACATTTCCTGCTTAACTGCTTGATAGATTTCGACCAAATTTTTCTTGAAAGGATTTGATGTTGCTAGGCTCCAGAACTTCTATTCAGAATTTTGATTTTATGCAAAATTTACCGGAAATTCTGAAAATGCTTCTCCGTAGCTGCTTGAAGGGTTCAACCAAATTTGGCTCAACAGACCTCATATGCTCCAGAACTTCTATTCAGAATTTTGCATGGCCATTGTAGATGTATACAATGTAGAGTATACCTAAGTTTTGTACTGGTCATGGAATCTGTGGAAAGTCATAGAATCTGATAATTTATTCTTGAGTATTGTCAAGGCGTGGAAATCCTGGACAATCGGCATGTTTACATGTATCTATAGGTCATGGAAAGTTAACCCTCTCAACCTTGAAGCTTCAACATAGCTGTTTAAAGACGAGTAAGTTGTTGAATATTTTGAAACTAATTTGAAATTTGACTGGACGCTGTTACTGCCATACATTTGTAGGTAGCAGCAACAGCTATCGGTTAAATTAGTTTCAAAATATTAAACAAAATATTAAATTAAATTGAAGTTGATTTTTATACCCCGCCAAAAAATTTGGCAGGGTATTATGTAATGGTGCCGTCCGGGTGGGCGGGCGGCAGAGTGGTTTCCGGATGATAACTCCGTTACTGTTGGTCGGATCACATTGAAACTTCATAGGGTAGTTGGACTAGGTCTTGGGAAGAAACCTATCAAAATCGACGATGATCCAAAATCCAAGATGGCCACCGGCGGCCATCTTGAAAATTGGTTTCCGGATGATAACTCTGTTACCGTTTGTCGGATCGCAATGAAACTTCATAGGGTGGTTCAACTACCTCTGGTGAAGAAACCTATCTAGATTGACAATGGTCCGAAATCCATGATGGCCTCCAGCCACCGGTGGCCATCTTGAAAATTGGTTTCCAGATGATACCTCCATTACCGTTTATCTGATCACTTTGAAACTTCATAGAGTGGTTGGACTAGGTCTGAGGAAGAAACTTATCAAAATCGACACTGATCCGAAATCCAAGATGGCCGCTAGCCACAGGTTGCCATCTTGAAACTTGGTTTCTGGATGATATCTCTTACCATTTATCGGATCACTTCCTAGGGTCGTTGGAATATATCTGGTGAAGAAACGTATCGAAATTTACGATAATCCGAAATGCAATATGGCCGCCAGTCAGTGACAGCCATCTTGAAAATTGGTTTCCAGACGATACCTCCTTGACCATTTAGCGGATCGCTTTGACACTTCATAAGGATTACTGGTCTGATGGATCTGAGGAAGAAATAAATATTTTCTGAAAGCTGTCATTCATATTAGTTTGTCATCATGGCGGGGTATTATGCGCCGTTTGCGGAGCTCTTGTTCATATTTATCTTTCAAATTTTGTTCCCTAAGTGTGTTATCTAATTGTCAGAATCGTAGCAAGATAGCCGTTGGACTTTTTTCATGGTTTACGAAATCATCTATGTACAGAAATCTGATTTAGCACGTCTTTATATTTGAATTGTCCAAAATTTCATGTAAATCTTTTAATTGAAAGAGTACCTGTACTGAAACATTTGGTCTATTTCAACCAAACATTGCATGGAGTCATAAAATATCATTAGCTTAATATTTTCAGTATTTAATTTTTTTAATAATTTAAATATTCTCTAGTATATAAATATATATTTGGATATATTTTGAATATTTTGTTTTGTTTAACCTTAGGCTGCCAGTTAATGACACAGGAGAAGCCTCGTTCAAACACATTCATCATCAGGGGTTTGCAATGGACCACAATCGTCGAGCGCATGTTCTGCGTCGATTCAGCTGCAGAACGGTTTGTAATAAAGACAATAATATACACTAATGCAATGGTCAAAGTGACCAAAACCAGTTTCTGGAATAGTATTGGGAAACGTCCATTTGCGGGCCAAGAGAAGACGATAATCGAGCCAGTCATTTACATGGTAAATTTTCAATTCTCTTGGTTTGCAAATCGACATTCACCAAGGAAATCTTTTAGTTTACTTGGACAATCATTAACTGTCTGATTGCTGCAAGTCACCAGTCAATTTCAATGGGCAATAACTCTGGACCTGCTAAATATTTTGAAAACAGTTTGACTGAAAGATGTTGGTGGCTTAGCAGTCGGATTGTTTTTAAAATATTCAGCATATCCATGCACACAGTTAACCTTTTAACCCTCAAATTTGTTCAAGAAAATTTCAATTTTCTCATAGAATTGCAGACCAAGGGAAGAGTATTTTTGAAAACTTAACACTGGAATGACTGGCTCGTTTATCGAGCCAGTCATTGCAGTCGTAAATTATCAAAAATACTTTTCTCTTGGCCTGCAAATGGACATTTCTCAGGACCACTGCAGAAGCCGTTTTTGGCCGATTTGATGGTTAAATGGTTAAAGCATTTATACTGTACTGGTCTAATACTCCTGATCATGAACATTTTTCAATCTCTCATCTTGTGATCTCGGTGGAATTAAATTGATTTGTCATGATAATATGTTGTCAGTAGCGAGAGATTTAGCGAGTCCTGCTTTCTATTAGCCAGATTTAAATTTGACTGTAATTTGGCTAATGTGTTGCTGGTAGTTACAGTATCTGTGCGTGTATTGTGTGTCACAGGGAAGAATGGATCCAGGCTATCAAAACAGTAGCGGAGAGCTTAGAGGAAGTAGAGGGAATGGATGCACAGCCAAACTTTGATAGAATGAAGAAAAAAGTGGTAGGTTTGCCAACAATGTTCTGTAAAGGGATAAATGTTACAAACTTAAAGCGTACATGCACTGTAGCTCCAACCTTATTACAGCTTAAAAAAACTGTTCAAAATTTGACCATCAGACAGACAGGGAAAGTGGCAGACAGGCGTATGAGTGCTACATGTAGTTGTGAGTTGCGGCAATATATTTTTTGTTTGATACATGTAGATCGATTACAGTAATCGTCTTCAGGAATGTTTATGCACAGGAAGAGACTTATTTCTGAAAATTTTCCACTGGAATGCCTGGTTCATAACCGTTTCAGTCATTCCAGTGATAGATTTTCGTAAATAGTCTTTTCTCGGCCTACAAATGCTCTTTCAATAAGCAAGTATGCTAATTTCTTTGAACAATCTTGACTGCTAATGGTTAAATTAGATCTATAGCCGCAGTAATGATTATATTGCGGAAGATAAAACATCGATCACATTGTATATGGAATCGTATGTGTGCATATAGCAAAATATGCGTACGCCATTGCAGTTTTTATATAGTTCCTTCTCAAAAGGTGCTGGCCCCGTTTTAAATTTAACTGTCCGACTGCTGTAAGCCACTAGACTATAATTTCAATGGGAAATAACTCTGGATATGCTGAATATTTTGAAAACAATTTGACTGAAAGTTGTTGGTGGCCTAAACCCCCGCAAAAATTGTGGTCTGCAGAATAATCTGGATTGCCAGTATCTCTTTAAACCCTTACAGACTAGAAAGGAGAATTTTTCTTATGATGTAAATGATATTCTGTTTAATATTTTGAAAGTAATTTGCCTGCAAAGATGTTGCTGCCTTACAATATTAACATTTTTAGACGGAAATAGAAACATGATAATAATTCTCATTGAATATGTATGTATCTGCTCAGTGACATTAATATACTTTTCGTTTTCAGTGTCTCGATGACTTTGAATATTTGAAGGTTCTAGGAAAGGGCACATTTGGGAAAGTTATATTATGTCGAGAGAAAGCCAGCGGTGCCTTATATGCTATCAAAATATTAAAAAAACAAGTCATTATACAAAAGGTAAGGAGTTTGTGTGTTTAAGGATACATAATAAATATTGGTTACAGAGCTTGATGTTACAGCTAGCCCTGTGGCCGCTACAGTGTTCGTACTGGTCATGCAAAGTCATGGAATATGAAAATTTAAATTCCAGGCCTGGAAAGTTATGGAAAATCGGCATTTTTAGCTCAACTTTACGAAGTAAAACAAGCTATTGTGATACCCTGCACATTGTCCGGCGGTGGTAGTGGCGTCATCGTCATCGTCCAATCTGCGTTTGGCTCAATTTTTACACGCCCGCGTAATCGGGTTCGTATTATGTGATGGCGCTCGCCGTCCATCCATCCGTCAGTGTGTCTCTCCATCCATCTGTCTGTCTGATTTCTTGTCCGGAACAGATCTCGAAGAGTTTTGAACCTACACTAAAAATATTTTTTCAGCAAATGTGTTAGGGATAGACGAAGTGCAATTATTTCGTTTCGGCAAAATCCGCCCATATTCGCCAGAGTTCTCCCGTGAAAAGCTAAAATTGGTCAAAATCTTCTTGTCCGGAGCATATCTCGAAGAGTGTTGAACCTACAGTCACAATTTTTATTTCAGCAGATGTGTTAGGGATAGACGAAGTGTCATGATTTTGTTTCGGCAAAATCCACACATATTTTCCTGAGTTATTTCCCTTGAAAAGCTAAAATTTGTCAATTTTCTTGTCTGAGCCATATCTCGGAGTTTTGAACCTACTCATAATTTGTTTTTTCACCAGATGTGTTAGGGATAGATGAAGTGTCATGATTTCGTTTCGACCAAATCTGCCCACATTCACCAGAGTTATATTGAAAATCCCTTTTAGCCCCTTAAAAGCTAAAATTCGTCAAAATCTTGTCCGGAGCATATCTCGAAGAGTTTTGAACCTACACTCACAATTTTTTTTCAGCAGACGTGTTAGGGATAGACGAAGTGTCATGATTTTGTTTCGCCAAAATCTGTGCATATTTTCCAGAGTTATCTCCCTTTCACAATTTTTTGTTCAGTAGATGTTTTAGGGATAGAAGAAGTGTCATTTATCAAAGACAAACTGTTCACATTTAGCATTCCTCAAACAAGTATGCCTGTGGGCATATGTTCAGTTTCACTAAAACTCTTGTTCTGTTTATATCTCATGTTTGGTTAATCATATTGGACCGAAGTTGGGCACATGCTTCCTTATAATGACGCGGCATTGCACAGTGACATTTTGGTCAAAGGTCAAGGTCACTGGGACCTGTTAAAAACCTTGTTTATTCCAACTTTAACATTTTCCGTTCGTCTCAACATTTCTGTTTATATCTCATGTTTGGTTGACCAAACCTGGACACATGCCTCCTTATAATGGCACGGGATTACACAATGATGTTGAGTCCAACGGTCAAGGTGCCTGACGTTGTCCGCCGTCCATCCAGCAACTTTGGTTTGAAAATGCTACTCATTAACTGCTTGGTGGATTTCTAACTAATTTGGCTGGAAGGACTCTTATGGGGGTCAGCCTCAGAACTTGTATACAGAATTTTGATTGGTCCATTTTTTGTGTGAACGTCTGATTTTATGAAAAATTTACTGAAAACTGTCAAAATGCTATGCCTCTAACTGTTTGGCAGATTTCAATTTACGTTGACTCGAAGGACCCTATTGGACCTTTGAAGCTTTATACAGAATTTTGATTGGTCAATTTTTTGTCGAAATGCTTAGATTTTATGGAAAATTAACTGCAAATTGTCAAATTGCTGCTCATTAACCGCTTGGAGGATTTCAACCTACCATGGCTGGAATGATTCTATGAGGCTAGGTTTCAGACCGTTATACAGAATTTTGATTGGTCAATTTTTTTGGGTGAAAATCTTAATACTTTATGAAAGATTTAGCAGAAATTGTCAAAACTCTACTCATCATTAACCGCTTGACTGATTTCAACCATAGTTGGCTGGGCAGACCCTATCACGGTAGGCTCCAGAACATCTATTCAGAATTTTAATGGGTCGATTTTTTTGGTGAAAATCATAAGCTTTGTGAAAAATTTAACGGAAATTGTCAAAATGCATCTCCTCAATAACCACTTGGTGGATTTTGTCCAAATTTGGCTGGAAGGATTATATAGTGTTAGGCTCTAGAACTTTGATTCAGAATATTGGTTGGTAAATCTTTTGGTGGCCATTTGGATTTTTTGGAAAACTTTCCAGAACCATTTAAAAGGCTACTCCTTAATTAGTGGCCCAATTTCAACGAGACGGGTGAAATGATCGTATTGCATTAGGCTTCAACATAGCAAACGAGAATTTTGATTGGTCAATTTCTTTGGTGCCCATCTTGGATTTTTTGAAAATTATCATGTCTACCGGTATTTAAATATAAATTGTTCAAATGCTAACTAGCGGTCTAGGTGAGCATCACAAGCGCTTGGGCATATTGTTTTATAAGGGTATTGATAAGCCTTATCTATTTTATTTTTTGTTTGAAGTCAAGCTTCATAGTTCATTGCAGTCGTCAAATCGCGCTTCATGGTTGCATTACAACCACATTTCTGATTTATCATAGGTCATGGAAGATGGTAATCATGAAGAATAAAAAGAATCTGTTCGCATCTGCCGTCACCTCTATGCAATAAAAATTATGGCAAAAGCTTATTAAAACAAGTCTTGGACTTTGTTGTTTCAGGATATAGTATTCAGACATTTGGCAGAATAACTCTGATTATAATTTATGTAACTACGTCATAAACACAAATCTTCTAGATATTAATTCTTGCTGGTCATGGAATTTGTTAATTTTGGTCAAGAAATGTCATGGAATTTCAAACACAGAACGGTGTATGAAACATGCCACTAGCCCATTGACCATTAGTCCACTGACAAGCATCCCACTAGCCCGCTACCTGAGACTAATCAAGGTTTGTCATGGCTATTACTATTTGTATTTTGACCAGTCCAGTGGACTAGTCTAGGCTTACAATAAGCATTGTTTTATGAATTGTCTCTCTTTACTATTTAATAAAGATGTTGTTAATATTTTGCAACTAATTTAACTGGAAGCTGTTGCTGCCTATGCATACAGTCAAATTAATTTCAAAATATTCAACAGCTTAGCGGTACAGTTTTCTGGAAATTAATAGTTGGGGAGTTTAGATCGTACAGGTGGCCGAGCGGGCGTATATGTATTTGTGTGTGCGTGCATGTGTGTGTATGTGTGCATGCGTGCGTGCTTGTGTTAGAGTGTATGATTGACAGGGTGGATTCATAGCATTTGTTTGGGGAATTCTAACATGTCATCTCTCATGTCTCTTACAGGATGAAGTAACACATACACTAACAGAAAACAGAGTATTACAAACCACACGTCATCCATTCTTAACAGTAAGTCATACAGGACAGTGCTTGAATATTTTGAAAATAATTTAACTGGTAGGCTTGGGTACAAGTGCAAATGCATTTGCATTTAAATGCATTTGCATTTAAATGCATTTGCACTTGCATTTGCATTTAAATGCAATTATGAAATTTCTGACACATTTTCATTTACATTTGAATCTCATGTATTTGCATTTGCACTAGCATTTGAATCTCATGTATTTGAACTTGCATTTGAATCTCATGTATTTGCATTTGCACTTGCATTTGAATCTCATGTATTTGCATTTGCACTAGCATTTGAATCTCATGTATTTGCACTTGCATTTGAATCTCATGTATTTGCATTTGCACTTGCATTTGAATCTCATGTATTTGCATTTGCACTAGCATTTGAATCTCATGTATTTGCATTTGCACTAGCATTTGAATCTCGTGTATTTGCACTTGCATTTGAATCTCATGTATTTGCATTTGCACTAGCATTTGAATCTCATGTATTTGCATTTGCACTAGCATTTGAATCTCGTGTATTTGAACTTGCATTTGAATCTCATGTATTTGCATTTGCACTTGCATTTGAATCTCGTGTATTTGCACTTGCATTTGAATCTCATGTATTTGCATTTGCACTAGCATTTGAATCTCATGTATTTGCATTTGCACTAGCATTTGAATCTCGTGTATTTGCACTTGCATTTGAATCTCATGTATTTGCATTTGCACTTGCATTTGAATCTCATGTATTTGCATTTGCACTAGCATTTGAATCTCGTGTATTTGCACTTGCATTTGAATCTCATGTATTTGCATTTGCACTAGCATTTGAATCTCGTGTATTTGCATTTGCACTTGCATTTGAATCTCATGTATTTGCATTTGCACTTGCATTTGAATCTCATGTATTTGCATTTGCACTTGTATTTGCATGAAAAGATTTGCATTTGCATTTCAGTTTTCAAATGCATTTGATTTTTTATCAAAGACATTACATTTCTCCTTTTGCATTTCTTTCAAAATTGTATTTCTTAAATCATACACATGGAATTTCTGTTGCTAGAAATTATAAACTTAATTCTCTGTGATTTGTTAACTCATTTCACTCTGAATTTCTTATCGTGTAGCTCTCGGCCATCAATATACCTATCTAAAATCATGCATATTTTGACATTAGTTTGACTTAAGTTAGTTGATATCTTAGCACGCCAACAAATTTTAGTTAATTAGTTTCTAAAATAATCTCCCTTACATACAAGATCCCCGTGGAATGATTGGCTCAGTGATTTTCTTCTTTTGGCCTGCAACAAGCATTTCTAAAGCCCATGGCAACGGCTGGTTTTGGCGGGTTTGGCCACCAAAGGTTTGATGTAACAATTGGACTAAACGTTGTTGCTGCGGTATTCAATATGTTGATCTTCAGAAGAATGAACACTATTCATACGATCATTTGTCTAAAAGAACCACAGTCTTTTGGCCCTACATCACAGGTGGTATATATTCTGCCAATTTCTGAGAAAATCATAAAATGACTTACTTATTAACCACTGGGCCAATTTTAATAAAACTTGGCTAAACCTTCTTCACAGAAATTTGATTGGTAAAGTTTTCCAGTGGTCATATCGTTAAATTATTTGTTTGTGCCAGTCGTCAATAAGACCAATTGGACATCTTGTTGTGTATCAGGTTAATTTCTTGTATCTGGTCAGCACCTATGAAATTGTTAATGTAACTGAATTACCAGTTGTTGTGATTGCTTATGGGTTTCCGTAGCTGCTCATTATTATGTTGAATGAAGAATTCAATAACTTGTGACAAACCTCGGCTTGGATTGCATTGTATAAAAAACCACCCATAATACCCACCTTTGCCAGATTTGTCATGCTGAAAAAAATGATTTAAAAAATAATCATGAGTTTCCATTTAATCACTCAGTTGCGCAATTCTACATCTAGTAACCATAAAAAAATGTTATTTAACAGATTTTGAATTTTAAAACAATTCATCGAGTCTCATACGTTAAATATTTTCTTCTTGTTATTTCAGCAATTAAAATATTCATTCCAAACTAATGACCGTCTATGTTTTGTGATGGAATATGTGAATGGTGGTGAATTATTCTTTCACCTGTCCAGAGAGCGAGTATTCTCAGAGGAACGCACCCGCTTCTACGGCGCAGAGATCATCTCAGCACTCGGCTATCTCCATGAAAATAACATCGTCTACAGAGATCTGAAAGTATGTTATCTAAGTACATGGAATACGCTGTTAGCATCCATATATCCCTTTAACTGCCTCTGTATAATAATTTCAATGAGCAAAAGTCCTTGACTAGCTGACTATTTTGAAAACCATTTGACTGGAAGTTGTTGGTGGCTAAGCCACCAACAACTTTCAGTCAAATTGTTTTCAAATTATTAAGGCAGCAACAGTTTCCAGGCAAATTAGTTTCAAAATATTAAACAGATTATTTCTTAAATTATTAAGAATCTGTCATACCTGCGACTTAGTTTGAAAGGGGTTATTATCCTGGAACATGCTATAATTACTGCATTCAAAATGGGTAAAAAATGAGAACCTGTTATGATCAATCGTTAATTGATCATCGGTTAGGATATAAAACCAATCATCGATCACAAAAATAGTACAAATTCCCAACACTACTGATGACTGTAGTTTGTATTTGTGTTTTTTTAAACCAGCTTGAGAATTTATTACTTGACAAAGATGGCCACATAAAGATTGCTGACTTTGGCCTATGTAAAGAAGAGATGTATTACGGAGCAAGTACAAAAACGTTCTGTGGGACGCCTGAGTATCTAGCACCAGAGGTAAGAGCACATCATATAGGCAGTGGAGGAATCCAATTTTAGTTATGCCGTGAGCATCGCTAGTTAAGCCCCACCCATGCTGTGAGCGTGTTGGGATTGACCGATCCCCAAACTCTCTGACTATCCGTTTCCAGAAAACTAATTTGACTTGGTGCTGTTCAAAATAGTTTCAAAATATTCAACACCATGTTTATTTAATAGTAAAGACATACAATATGTACAACAATGCTTAGTCCATCATTAATTAAGCGTTCGCGATGAACCTAACTACGTCATTCATGACATCATTGATTATGACATCATCCTACACGTCACATAGTTGATTATGATGCCATATGATTGATGGATAAGCTGGAAAGGTCAGTTATAAACACTTTTATTATCAAATTCAAGCGTCAAATTTGATACATCATCACATTGTGACAAGAGATTGGTTGGAATTCTCATGATTTTAAATTGATAAACGTCTCGTGTCCTGAGCAAGTAAGCATATATCTAGAAAGCATGCATGGATTGGCATCAAAACTGGTACATGTAGGCTTGCACGATTACGTGATTAAATCGAAAATCACGATTATCTTTTTAAACTGTACATGGAGATGATTAAGAATTAAATATTTGAATAATCGTGAATAATATTTCAAAACCTACCTTTTAATTACTCTTTAATGGGATCGCTCACGAAAAAGTGTTTAAAAATATACATTTGCAGGCCAAGAGAAGACTTTTTTTAAAATGTATCACTGGAATGACTGGCTCAGTTATCGAGCCAGTCATTCCAGGAATACATTTTCAAAAATAGTCTTCTGTTGGCCTGCAAATGGATATTTTTAAACACCACTACAGCATTCATCATTGATATATGCCTCTGTTGCTATGACTGGGTTATTTGTACCCAGGCTGAT
Organism: Chaetoderma sp. LZ-2023a; assembly: GCA_034401795.1. Lineage (NCBI taxonomy): Eukaryota > Metazoa > Mollusca > Caudofoveata > Chaetodermatida > Chaetodermatidae > Chaetoderma > Chaetoderma sp. LZ-2023a. Next base: position 155,020,673 of record CM067373.1, read on the forward strand.
TAATCGATTAATCACTATTATTCGATCGGGATCACTCGAAGCAATAATCGCACGAGCTAGGTACACGGGTCTTTTATTAGTCAGTGCATATATACATGTACATCCTAGCTGGTATTCAGGTGGTATCACTTCCTATTTAAATCAACACTAGTGTTGGGAATTGGTACTATTTTTGTGATCGATGATTGGTTTTATGTACTAACCAATGATCAATTAATGATTGATCATAACAGGTTCTCATTTTTTACCCATTTTGAATGCAGTAATTATAGCATGTTCAAGGATAACTACCCCTTTCAAACCAAGTCGCAGGTATGACAGATTCTTAATAATTTAAGAACTAATCTGTTGAATATTTTGAAACTAATTTGATTGGAAGTTGTTGCTGCCTTAGGCAGCAACAGTTTCCAGTCAAATAAGTTTCAAAATATTCAACATGTTATTGGTATGCTTGCTTTGAAATTAACATACTATATCAGTGCTGAAAGAATTAATGTCTTAGTGTAAGGAGTAATCCTGTATAGTTGTAACAATTAAATGTAAATTCTTTTCCAAAAAGTATTCGTTTTCTAGCTTGACCAGTCAAAATATATTATCGTATGTATTCTATCCTATCACCTAGTCACATGATAATAATGACTATAATACATATTCCATTTTTTCACCAGGTATTAGAAGACAATGATTATACCCGCGCGGTGGACTGGTGGGGAACCGGTGTCGTCATGTACGAGATGATGTGCGGTCGACTTCCATTTTACAACCGTGACCACGAGATCTTATTTCAATTGATTCTTATGTCCGATATAAAGTTTCCACGACGGCTTTCAGAAGATGCTAAATCTCTACTAAGCGGCTTTCTTGTTAAAGATCCTAAAAAGAGGTATATATAGCTGAAATACAGTTAATCTACAGTGTATCTCGGAAAGAACAGAATGTTCAAATGTGAGCAAAATGAAACACAGAGACAGAACAGAACATCATGAGAAAAACAGAAACATGTGTATGTGGAGGTTGTTTTTCCGGCCTTTGTCGTTATTGTCCTTAATCATCGGAACACAGGGCTTTCGAGTCTCAAGGTTAAATAAAATTTCAAGTTTTAGTTTGCTTTTGCTTTAACCTCGGGATGGACAGGACCGCTTTGTGCGTGTTGGGATTGATCGATCCCTGCACTCTCTGAATCTCAATTTCCAGAAAATTATACTGGTAAGCTGTTGAATATTTTGAAACTAATCTGATTGGGTGATGTTGCTGCCGTTGCTGCCTATGGGAGCAACAGCGCCATAGCAAATTAGTTTCAAAATATTTGACACGGTTTATTAAATAATATAGACATACAATTTGTACAACTTGATGGAATATTAAGCATTTAAAACAGACTAAATCGTGTCAATCATGACGTGATTGATTATGATGTCAGCCTACATGTAATGTAGTTGATTGTGACTGACTGAGAAACTGGATTCATCAATAATTCACAGAGCATGGATCTCATTCTCAAATTTGTGTCAAAGACAACAAGGAATGCTTCTCTGCCACCTGTTAGAAATTGATGCAATTTATCCTTCAGAATATTTGGTGCCTTGAAACGGATTAGCTGAAAATCATTTTGATTAATTATACTGAGTTACTATTAACTTATGTTATATTTAAATTTAATTCTTCCATTAACAGATTAGGAGGAAGTGAAGATGACGTTCGTGAGATCATGACACACCCCTTTTTCTCATGCGTGAGCTGGACGGAGCTTTATGATAAGAAGGTCAGTGTAATATTACAGGGGTGACAAGTTATTACTTCTCTCATAAATTTACTGTCCATGGCTACTTTGTATGTTGGTTTATAAACAGGTGTTCAATAGTCATCAAAGAGACGTGCTGTGATTCCTCCACTCAATAGTAGCACCATCCTGTGTTCTTGTTGATTTGCCATTAGTAGTTTGCTTTGTGTTTGTCTGCTTAGCATTCCGGGTGTGCTGTGAACCCTGGGGCCGATTTCACAAAGGTTACTGCTTATATACAGTAGTAAGAAAGACAAGTGTCAAATGCAACATTCTGATTGGTCTGTTGTAGGACATGACATAGCTTATGCACCTTTGTGAAATCGACCGCTTGTCTTACCCTGAGCATTGTTCAAGAAAATGATACTTTATGCTAAGTTAATGTCCATTTTCAGGCCAAGTGAAGACAATTATTGATAATTTATTACTGAATGCCTGGCTCGATTATCGAGCCAGGAATTCCTGCGATAAATTTTCAATAATTGTCTTCACTTGGCCTGAAAATAGATATTCCTCAATGTCATTGCAGAAGTTGTTTTGGACCAGCGTGACCATTAAAGGGTTAACAAAATTGGTCTTTCAACCACCTGTGCAAAATAGCTATCGCCTTGTGAGCACCCCCTAACCCCCCCAAAAAAACCCCAACCCCAACCATTTTAAGTCATGATATACAGCATTACAGATTTGACTATATAGATTCTCTTGATGCTAAACCTTAGTGCTTGACTTTCTTTTATTTTGCCATGAGCCTTCATCTAACTCTGTGCATTTGCTTTAGCTGTTGTGACATGCTTAGTCTGTGCAATGTTTATGTCTTTCCCGCCTGCTTTCGCTTTTGCCATCTTCAATAACCCCCGCAGCACGGTTAGACACTCGGAGAGGTCTGCGGATTGTAATGTCCAGTAACAGAGAATCACAGAACTAAAAGTATTTTTGGAAACTTAAAACATATATGGAAAGCTCAATTAATGATTTCATTTACCTAGTCGGGTTCGTATAATTGAGGCCTGTACTGATGCCATCTTGTGATAAATCATGGCCAATTTTCCTGTATTCCATTTTTAAAACGTTGCTTTTGACAGCTGTAGACTAGCTGTAGCGACCATCTTGTATTCATTTAGTTAACTGGAGAAAATTAATTGATCCAGTTTGTGGTGAGCAATATCATCCCTTTAACAGTCAGTTTTTATCAAAAAAAGAAATACAAATCTTTGCTTAATAAATAAATTTTTTATAATGCATTGATCATATTGAAACATATTCCTAGATGTCTATTTCATGCATGTCACAGTTTTGACTCTGATTGTTCTGCTGTAGCGAAGTGCATGCGGCCACCCACGTACATAACCGGTGAGCCACCCAGTATCACTCACTGCAAATGCAAATACAAGCTCGACGATGATTTTCACATGCATGAAAGAGACTTGTAGCCCTATGTATGTTTCAATGCGAATGTAATCTATTTATTACAAGATCCCCTTACCTGGTGAATGACCGAGCCAGGTGGGGATGTTGTGCTTTTTTGCGAGAATTTCCACTCAGTCCAGACAATAGATTAAGATAAAATGTCGATTGGAATCTAATTCTAAAATGGCACCTACACTTCTAGGTAGTTAAAGTGCCCATAAAGCAACACATACTCCCAGATTTATTTGGAAAATATATCTATTATGGATATATGAGAACTTTAACAATTCAATAGTCAAATTTGTTTCAAAAAATCAAAATATTTCCTCATTGAATATCCATTTGCAGGCCAATGTAAGACTATTTTTGAAAATTTGCCACTGGAATGACTTGCCCGGTTATCAAGCCAATCATTCCAGTGGTAATTTTTCAAAAATAGTGTTCTCTTGGCCTGCAAATGGACATTCCTCAAGACGACTGCAAGAGGCCAGTTTTGGCCGACTTCACCATGAAAGGGTTAAACTCACTGTAGGTGTTATGTTGCGGCATGGATAGGAATGTAGTATCTAATTTCCATGCATGTAGAAGTATGCATGTTACCTGCCATGTATCTATCACATGTAAAACATTTCTCTCGTACAAGCTACATTTCTCTATTAGAATTATTCTCACTAAGAATAAATTGTCATTTGATTAGACTTAATTTTCTAATTTTCATTTTGCTTCTGTAAAGCTATTAGCGAAATCTGTATTAGCACAGGGTTAGGGTGGGCGGGCCCTTACCCATCACTTGATGGTTTTTGTCAGGCCTCTTAAGATGAAGTCATCGACGGATAAAGTAAGAATTAGTCTCCATTTCACATCTGTTCCATGCGTCTATCCATTGTTTGATAACTGATTATATCCTCCAGTTTTAAACAATTTTGACTGGAAGCTCTGGTTGACTAGAGAGGGAGATGAGTTTTCAATTTATTCACCAGAATATTTCTAATATTCTTTAATCCTCAAATTTGTTCAAGAAAATATACATTTGCAGATGAAGAGATTATTTTTGAAATATCACTTGAATTACTGGATATCGATCCACTCATTAGTCGTAAATTTTCAAAAATATTCTTTTTCTACAAATGCACATTTCTCAAGACCACTGCAGAAGCTGTTTTTGGCCAACTTCAGTGTTCATTTCTATCTGCTGACATTAAATATTTATAATGGTACTTCGAGATTTGCATAACAATTACTTATACTATATGAATTTGCATATCAATGTGATGGTACTACATATGTGTATATGAATTTGCATATCAATGCAGAGGTGGTTTGTGATATTGCGTATTAATGTGGCTGTGATATATTAATTTGCATAACAATGTGCTAATTGCGTATGAAATATTCATGAATTTAACCCTTAACCAATGAGTTCCCCATATCTCATTTTCAAGCCATCAAGGCAACCTTACAGGAAACCTGTTGAACATTTTGAAATCAATTTGACTGGAAGCCATGGCTTCCCATCAAATTAATTTCAAAATATTCAATAGAACAGATGTTTTATCATAAAGAATATACATTTTCCTGGATTTGTCGGTAATGGGGTTTGAAGTGTAATTTGGTGTGTGTTGATTGTGGTGAGGTGGATGACTGATGTTTTACTATGGCTATCATCACACACTGCTTTGAATACCTTAAACCATCCTTTAACCATCGCACGAGGAAAATTTAACATCACATGTATGATATTGCTGGCTCACTGACTAATTTCAGCTGTACATATGATATATAGAAAATATTTTGCTTAAGATTTTGGAGCTAATTTGATGGGAAGCTGTTATAATTTAAGCTCCCAGTTAAATTAAATTGAAAATCTTCAACATATTCAGCAACATTACCATATTCTTGGTTTAAACTAGATGCCATTGTGTACTGAGCTTTAACCCTTTATCCTTCAAATTCTTTCAAGAAAACTTAAATTTTCTCATAGAAAATGTCCATTTGCAGAGCAAGAGAAGACTATTTTTGACAATTTACCTCTGGAATGACTGGTTCTGTTATCGAGCCAGTCATTTCATTGGTAAATTTTCAAAAATAGTCTCTTGCTCTACAGATGGACATTTCTCAAGACCACTGCAAAAATATCTTTGGCTGATATGAGTGTTGAAGGGTTAAGGGTGCATTTGGCAAACTGAAAATTTAGAAACACCTGTACATCTAGCTGAGGGTGGGTTGTGGCCTGGGGGTGGGGTGGGGGCGTGGCTGGGTTGGGTGGGTGGAGTTGTTTGAGTGTACTCACTAGAAAATTTTGAAATCTATAGGGCATTTTTACATTTCTGGAGGTAGCCAGGCTCATTGTCAGTTAGATGGGGGGGGGGGGGAGGGGGGAGTGAAGGGTAGGGGGGGGGGGTGTCAGGTGTACTCCAGAAATCTAGTTGCTCTTAGATGGCATCGCTAATGTTGATGAGGTCTGAGCTTTCCCCATTTGCCTTTTTGTTGGGCCTCTGGATGTCCTCCTCAAGAAAGTTTTAAATCTGATGGTCTTAGAAGGAACTTCCTACATTTCTGTAGCTGCAAGGGGGTCTGCATTGGCACTCCAAGGAAGATTCTGGGGGGGGGTGTTTCCTAGAGATTTTTTGCTGAAATCGACTTACTATTCCAAACTGTAATGCACAATGGACTTCCAATGCACTGGAATTTCAGAGTGCACTCGAGATTAAAACTATCACAGTGAATTATAACCAAAACTCTGATGTGCAAATTTTGAATATTAACAGACAGTCTTTCAGAACCAACTCCCATTATGAAGCAAGGAACTTGTATAAATTTCAACTGCGCAAGGAATTTTCAAAACTAGTGATGCAGTTTCAGCATTATCTATAACACTGGATATAAAGCATTTGATGGTAAAGCCAGACAAAGCATTCTCTGCGGTGATCATGAGAAGTGTCCAATTGCAGCCTAAGAGAAGACTATTTTTGAAAATGTGCTATTGGACATGCTGGAATGATTGACTGGAAGTTCTTCCAAAATAGTCTTCTTGGCAGAGAAATAAACATTCGCTAAGGAAAATTTAGATTTTCTTGACCATCAAAGGGTTAAAAATGGAAATGTGTTTGACAATAATGAGCTCATTTTCTTGTGCGTTATTAAAAAATAAAGCTTATTTTATAAGAGTATCATTATAAGTCCTTGATGATAACCAAATTGGATTTCACACAGTAACACGCATAAATTATCGAGCTAATGATTGCTAATACAATAACTTTAAGTACCGTGACAACGTTTTTGGCTAAATTTTCACCAAACATGCATGAACTGATGCCTAACATTAGTCCATGATTTGTGCAATGACAAGATTAGTTATCGTTATTAACCCTTCCATGCGGAAACCGGCCTCTATAGTGCTATTGTGGAATGTTCAATTGCAGGCGAAGAGACTATTTTTGAAAATTTACCACTGGAATGACTGGCTCTAACTTAACCAGTTATTCCAGTGGTAAATTTTCAAAAATAGACGTCTTTCGGCATGCAAGTGGACATTTAGTAAAGAAATATTTTAATTTTTATGCCCAAATTTGGCCATTAAAGGGTTAAACTATTTTTAGTAAGTGTTATATTGCTCTATCCTATTTCTCTGCATGGAGTACATTATTATACACAGCTTGCTTGATAAATCTTTGTTAACCCACTTCATTAACCCCTTACTCCTCAAATCAGTTAATGTAAATTTCATTTTTCTTTCATATTTGCAAACCAAGAGAAGGCTCTTTTTGAAAATTTATCACTCGAATGACCGGCTCGGTTATTAAGTCAGTCATTCCATTGATAGATTTTCAAAAATTGTCTTCTCTTGGTCAGCAAATGGACATTTTTCAAGACCACTGCAGAAGCCATTTTTGGCTTCATTTCATGCATGCTTGGTGAAATTCACTGTGTTGGGTTAACTTGCTTCAGTAAGCTTATAGCATATTTTCATCTCCTAAATTTCTGATACTCAGCCCCTCAGTCTGTGTGTAGTGGTAGCCATAGCGCGATGTTTGTACGTGTGTACGTTTGTTTGTATGTCTGTTTATTTGTTTGTTTGTTTGTGCGTCTGTTTGTTTGTTTGTTTGTTTGTCTGTTTGTTTGTTTTGGTCTTGCATCATTTGCTTGTTGGTTCTCTTTGTGTGCCGCTTTTACTGACTCGCTTCTTCTTTCGCCTTTTTAACCTCTCTGCTATGTAGATCCAGCCTCCCTACCTGCCTCAGGTCACGTCGGAGACGGACACGCGCTACTTCGACGACGTCTTCACGGGAGAATCGGTGGAGCTGACTCCGCCGGAGCACCACCTGGAATCGATCGATGAAGAGGATGCGGCGGAACCGATGCCGTATTTTGAGCAATTTTCGTACCACGGCAGTAAAACAAGCCTCGCGAGCTCAGAAATGAGTTGTGATTTTGATGCTTCATGGACGATTTAACAGGAAATGTTCACCCATAGATATAGCATGTCTGTAATACTCATCTTCTCTTACACAGTACAGCTGAGATATAACTTGGTTCCAAAACAAAATAAAATGTACTGTCAAATATTTGGGACGCTTTAACCCTTTCACCGACAAATCCCTGAAAATGTATATTCTTTACGAGATAAAACTTATTCTGTTTAATATTTTGAAATTAATTTGACTAGAAGCTGTTGCTGCCAACGATTTCCAGTCAAATTAATTAAAAAATATTCAACAGTTTTCCTGTACGGTAGCATCGAAAATGAGATATGAGGAATTCATCGGTGAAAGAATTAATTTGATTGAAAGATATTGCTGCCTCAGGCAGCAATGGCTTCCAATCCAACTATGTCCTAAGCATTCAACAGAACATTTCCTACATCATTTTCAAAATTGTATGAACTAACATGTTTGTGGGTTTTTTGTGGAAACGTAATATGAGATGATACTGCGTCATTAAAATATAACATTTATAATGTGTTGAGTGTTCCTTTAATGAAACTTAATCAAGAATGAGTTCTCTGCTGTATACAGGCTAAAAGGCCAGCGTTTTAACCCATTAATGCTCAAGGTGGCCAAAAACTTCTGTCTGCAGTGCTTTTAAGGGGGCGTCCATGTGCTGGCCAAGAGAGGACTTTTTGAAATTTTATCACTAGTACCTTGGTCATTGGCCGAGTCGGCCATGGCAGTGATAAAATGACAAAGATTGTCTTCTCTTGGCCAACACATGGATATTCACTAAGCAACAATGTCAATTTTCTTGACCAGTCTTGACCATTAAAGGGTTAATAAACTACAGCTGTCACCGCGTGTCTTTAACACTTCAATGGTCAAGATTGCTAAAGATAATGTAAATTTCTTCTTTGCCAATGTCCATTTCCAGCTCAAGAGATTATTTTTGAAAACTTACCACTGGAATAACTGGCTCGGTTACCGAGCCAGGTATTCCGGTGGTAAATTTTCAAAATTTGGTTTCTCTTAGCCTGCATATGGACATTTCCTGGGACTACTGTAGAAGTGAATTTTGTCCGACTTTAGCCCGCTTGAGATGACCGTTATTACCAGAAGGTTGGTGTTTGTTAGTTTCAAACTACTGATGTAGATTTTTAATGAAATTTTAATTTATCTGATCATCCATTGTTTTATATGTTGTGTATATATTGATAAAATTATGCTAGCTAGCGAGCTTTGAGATTAAAACGAACAAATTACATCATTGAGATTACTATATCTATATTTATATATATAAAAACAGGTTCAAGGGAGGAAACCCTGTATTATAGAACACTCTTTTTGGTTAGTTGGTTCCCTTGGAATAGTTTGCTCATAACCAAATAAAATCTTAAATGTGTGAAATTAAACTGGAAGGTCAACTGTGAAAGCTGTAATGATTATTATATCTATTAGCCTTTATTTAACACAATTATCAGTTCTATTTTGTACTATGTTATCTGGTGTAAATATGAAAACACTGTTGCTGAATACAATGTTTCACAATTACCCCAGTTTGCTAGCAGGATTTTCAGAATAAGGCAACTAACCGACTGGTCGATTCAGTGTGTTAACGCTAGCAATGGATAGCTCTATTTCTAGCTATGCCACACACCGTTCTAGTTAACCATTAGCACTCTGATATCAAAATTTTCAAATTAAATTAAAAGATGAACTGGTGTTAGTTTTTCAACAAATATGATAAAAGATATAGACAGCAACATCATCATTCACCAAAATTGTTGTAAAATGTACAACAGTTTCTTTGCTATTGACACAGTAAAGAATAGAATTTTGATATGAGAGTGGTTAAGCGCTGCACACTTTTAGGCGTATTAGAATTGAATTATATACTTTGAATCATGAATTCTCAGAATCGCAATTTCAAGGTAATTATATTGACTGTTGAATATTTTGAAACTACTTTGACTTGGGACTGTTGCTGTCTGGCAGCATTGTAAATTCATCGATTTTCATGATGGCTAACTAGTGATGTCATTGATTATGTCGTCATATACTTGAGTAACAATTTGTATCCTTCCATTTCTATTTCCCTAGTGGGATAGCCTTAATTTCAGACATTAATCTTATCAATCAGTATTGTTAAGGGATGTAACTCTTCATGGTATAACATTTTGTTGGCTTCAATTACTTCCCTTGCGCATTACTAAATATCTCATGTAAGAGCTACTTAATAATGGAGGAATCCACTTTAGCTATGACACACCCATCTCTAGCTCAGCTCCACCCACACTTCACCATGTTGGGATCGATCGATCCCTGAACTGCTTTAGTCAATTTCCAGAAAACTACTGGAAAGCTGTTGAATATTTTGAAACTGATTTGCCTGGGTGTTGTTGCTTGCTGCCTATGGCAACAACAGTGTCCAGTCAAATTAGTTTCAAAATATTCAACCGCCTTTTTATTAAATGGTAAAGACATACAGTGCGTACATCAACGCTTAGTCCGTCATCAATTAATCGTTCGTGACGAACTTATCTACTTCATTCATGACGTCCTTTATTATGACATCATCCTACATGTCATGTAGTTAATTATGATGTCATATGATTGATGGATAAACTGGAAAGGTTCATTACCAGGCCTAGATTGCATAATTAACTGGTCAATGTCCATGCCGGCTAGTGCTTCAAGGTCAATATCCCTGCTGGCTAGTGGTACACGGTCAATGTCCCTGCCGGCGAGTGTTTCAAGGTCAATGTCCCTGCTGGCTGGTTCTTCAAGGTCAATGTCCCTGCTGGCTAGTGCTTCAAGGTCAATGTCCTTGCCGGCTAGTGCTTCAAGGTCAATGTCTCCGCGGGCTAGTGCTTCAAGATCAATATCCCTGCTGGCTAGTGCTACAAGGTCAATGTCCCTGCCGGCGAGTGTTTCAAGGTCAATCTCCCTGCTGGCTAGTTCTTCACGGTCAATGTCCCTGCTGGCTAGTGCTTCAAGGTCAATGTCCCTGCCGGCTAGTGCTTCAAGGTCAATGTCTCAGCCGGCTAGTGCTTCAAGGTCAATGTCCCTGCCGCTAGTGCTTTAAGGTCAATGTCGCTGCCGGCTAGTGCTTCAATGTCCCTGTCGGCTAGTGCTTCAATGTCAATGTCCCTGCGGTCTAGTGCTTTAAGGTCAATGTCCCTGCTGGCTAGTCCTTCACGGTCAATGTCCCTGCCAGCTAGCGCTTCACGGTCAATGTCCCTGCCGGCTAGTGCTTCACGGTCAATGTCCCTGCTGGCTAGTGCTTCACGGTCAATGTCCACGCTGGCTAGTGCTTCAAGGTCAGTGTCCCTGCCGGCTAGTCCTTCAAGGTGAATGTCGCTGCCGGCTAGTGCTTCATCAGGTTATGGCCATGGTGTGCTGACCAGTGCTTCATCAGGTTATGGTAACGGTCTACTGACCAGTGCTTCATCAGGTTATGGCCATGGTCTGCTGACCAGTGCTTAAGGTTATGGTCACGGTCCGCTGACCAGTGCTTTATCAGGTTATGGCCACGGTCTGCTAACCAGTGCTTCATCAGGTTATGGCCACGGTCTGCTAACCAGTGCTTCAGCAGGTTATGTTCACAGTCTGCTGACCAGTGCTTCATCAGGTTATGGTCACAGTCTGCTGACCAGCGCTTCATCAGGTTATGGCCATGGTCTGCTGACCAGTACTTCATCAGGTTGTGGTCATGGTCTGCTGACCAGTGCTTCATCAGGTTATGGTCACGGTCTGCTTGCTAGTAATTGTTATCAAGGTTTGATCGGCCTATATCAAGTCCTTAGTTTCTAACTCCCATTCTGGCTGGTGTTATTTTCAGTCTATTATGTCTTTAGGACTAACTTCCACGAAAGAAGAATAATACTTCATTGGCATGTTTCATCATTCATTGTATTTAGAGCGGTTGACTCGCCATTCATTCGTCCATCTCATATGCTTCTTCCGTTGATATCCAATCAATAGCTCACCTGGCCCGATGGTTATAGTTTTACCATGTCAAAGTTCTGGCCATCATTCAAATATTTGCCAACAATTTCTTTAACCATTTAATTTACAAGCCAAAAGAATGCAATTTTTTTGAAAATTTATCACTAGAATGACTGGCTCATTTATCGAGCCAGTCATTCCAGTGGTAAATTTTTTTAAATTATTCTTCGTTAAAAATGTGATTATAATATTGTACATATAATTATTGCGTTCTACTTAACTTGTTATTTGATTTTCCCACAGTTATTATTGTTATATTCTAACCTAAATATTTCTAGCAATTGCATTGGTCAATTATCTTGTCCAATGAAATCTCTGGAAGCTTTTATAATTTATTAGCTATACTGAGTGTAGTAATACTAGTATTTTATCATGTGTTATATTCTTTGTCTACATGTGTGTGGCGATTAAGCGTTTCATTCGTCAAATACCAATACATGTATGTCAATTTCATTGCAAGATACATAGGCGAGGTTGTTGAGTATATATATCCATCATTTACAAACCCAGTCCCCCCCCCCCCCCCCCCCACACACATCCCCCCCCCCCCCCACCTGGTGGATCCTGCGTTTGTGTTCATGAAGATTTGTTCTCGTTTTATAACCTTTAAGATTTTACATCGATTGGTTTAACTCTTTAACCCTCAAGTCAGCCAAAAATGACTTCTGCAGTGGTCCTGAGAAATCGCCATGCACAAGACCGAGAGAAGAGTATTTTTGAAAATTTATCACTGGAATGACTGACTCGATAACCGAGCCAGTCATTCCACCTCTAAATTTTTGAAAATAGTCTTCTTGGTCTGCAAATGCACATTTTCTATGAGAAAATTAAAATTTTCCTGACCAAATTCGAGAGTTAAAGGCTTAATACCCAAGAAAAGCACAATATTTGCATTTTAATTAGGTGGACATATGCAGGCCAGGAGAAAACTATTACTGAAAATATACTACTAGAATACACAATGTAACTGGCTCATTTATCAAGCTAGTCTTATAGATCTCAACCTGTGAATGAACACGTCTGAAGACCGCTGAAGAGGCTAGTTTTGACCAGCTTAGCTATTAACTGGTTAGCCTGGTAATGAAACTTTGTTTTTGGGTGTGCCATTAATCAGTCTGACCATCCATCTAGAGATGCGCGATATACCGATACCATATTTAAAACCGATATCCAGCACTGACGGTTTCATAACCGATTATAAAAAATAAATATCGAAAAACCGAATATGAACATATTTTCGGTTTTTCGTATCAGGATTGTTAAAAATAAAAGATACTAACGAGCATGAAAATCGTAATGAATAATAATGGCCATACTTTCCATTAAGCTATGTTCGGGGCAACTAATAATTGAACGTGGCCCCGATTGTGCATATTGTGTAACTCCATGTAACTCGCTGCACGCCGAGAGAAATCAAGCAGCGAATTAATTAAATAAATATCCGCTCGTCTTTTCTCTGGTAGTCTCAGATAAATTTGCAATATAAAACACAATACTAATGTGGGAATTTGTCATTAAAATTTGTATCGGGGAAAACCTTTCTAAACAACGGCATCCATTTTATTTATGTCACCGGCTAATTAACATAATGCAAAGTCGTCCCAACACTAAATCGCCCGATTGCATCAAAATCTCGCCAATAACTATAATGCTGATTAGGATATAATTTTAAATAAAATTATTACTCAAACCGTTTTTAAAACGTTATCTTCTATACACAATATCATATTAACTTATGAAATTCGCGATCGCAATATTACAGTTAATATTTTCTTCAAGGCATGATTTCGTCCTCGGGTCGAATTGGAAATGAAAGAAGGAAGGGAGATAATTACATCATAATTAATTACAATCGCGTGATTTACGTCTTTTCGCAACCTGTTTTGCTGATTTATGATTAATTTTGACAAAATAAACGATGTTTATTTAACTGTGCGTAATATTTAGGCGGTCTAATTAATAATTTCACTCCCGCGATGATGGATATTATAAGGTATATTAAGCTTTAAAAGGCGTAAAACGTTACGAATGTATCAGGGCATGAAAATACGTTCTGTTTTCGTGCTAATTTTTATCATTTAAATTTTTTGTTTCATATCCATAAAACCGATATTCGGTTAAAACCGATATGAAAAGTCATATCGAAACCGATATGGCTGTAAGCCAAACCGCGCAGCCCTACATCCATCCATTCATCTTGCCCAACATGGCAATCATATTTTGATTTCCATTGACAACTTACATGTATTATTTCCAGAACAACTCCTAAATGAGTTTAAATGGTTGCAAAACAAAAACAGAAACATGTTGGTTGTATTTTGAAATGTACTGTTGAATATTTTGAACGTAATTGTATTGAAAGACATTACTGCCTTAGGCAGCTATGCCTTCCAATCCAATTATGTTCAAAATATTCAGCAGGAATGAGAAATTTGTGAGTATGTTGATTTTGATGGAATTATGAGGAGAAGCAGTCGGTTCACCCATACATTGTAAGCTGGCTAAAAATCTCATCTGCAGTGGTCTTGAGAAATGTCCATTTGCAGGCCAAGAGGTGATTTTTGAAAATTTAATGATAACTGATGCAGTAATTTCGGTGGTAAACTTTAAAAAATAATTTTTTTATCTTCAAATTGAAATTTTCTTGGCCCAGTAACCCTGATGTAAAAAATTCTATTTTATACTGTCTGGATAGCAAAGAAATGTGTGAACATTTTTCAACATTGTAGTGAGCGATGTTATACTGTTTTTGACTTTATGTCAAAAAATCACTAAAAATAACGTTCATTTTCTTCTGGTAACTCAAGGGAGATAATGGCGACCATGAAGCGAGGTGAAGTATTCCGTGGTTGAATGAATGTGTGAATATATTGTCTAAGTTTGATATTCATTTCATTAGAAAACTTGCTACATTTGTCAGAAACATGTTCCAGTCAAATTAATTTCAAAATATTGAACAGAATAGCTTTTACAATGTAAAGAATATTTCATACCTGATTAATTATATGATTGATAAAATTAAGCGATTATAAGAGTTTGATGAAGTCTCGTTATTGTTATCAAATTTTACTCATGTACATTGTATGGCCATTAAATAATACCGTGCACTGGATTACTGCTGTGTTAGTCATTTACTAGCCAATATAGTGATACTTAACCTTTTCACCAAGGAATTCCTCAGCTCATGTTTGCGCCAAACATACAGGACAAACTGTTGAATATTTTGAAATTAATTTAACTGCCCTAGGGTTAGGGTTAGGGTTAGAATTTCAAAATATTCAACAGTATAAGCTTTATATTATAAAGCATTTGCTATTTCATGGATTTGTTGGTGAAAGTGTTAAACAGACCAGAAATGATAAATCTTTCTGTGATGAAGGTTATCACTTACTTAAGTTGTTTTTGACCGCAGGTTTACACCTCTATGGTCAGATCTTCATTGTCACGATACTGTGCGCTGTTATTTCCAGTTTCCATTACGAAAACGAATTTGACTTACGGAGCTGTTGCAGTCAAATTAGTTAAAAAATATAGAACAACTTTCCTGTATCACTTTCCCGAAATTGATACACAAGTATTTCAAGGGTTAATGTCCATTTGCAGACCAAGGAAAGAGTATTTTTGAAAATTTACTATGGAAATGATTGGCTCGGTAACAGAGCCAGTCATTCCAGTTATAAATTTTCAGACATAATCTGCTTGAACTGCAAATGGAAATTGTCTATGAGAAAGTTGGCTTTATCTTGAACAAATTTGAAAGTTATTTAGGGTTGATAGACATGTCTATATACATAAACTGGTGCCTCAATGTTTTGGTGTCCGTTTTGCAGGCCAGAAGACTATTTTGAAAACTTAGCGACTGGAATGAGTGGCTCAGTTATCGAGCTAGACATTCTAGTGACAAATTTTTCAAATAATCTTGTCATTGGCTGCAAATGGACAAATTCCTGAAGACCAGAGTTTTGGCCGGCTTGCTTGAATACAATCTGAGAATAGATTTTGATCATATTTGAGGAGTTGTAAACAATGGACATTTCCAGTTTTAACTATGCCCTGCCCATCTCTAGCCAACCTCCATGCACACCTCGCTTGTCTTGGGATCAATTGATCCTTGAACTCCATGACTATCAATTTCCAGAAAACTATACGGGTAAGCTCTTAGAATGAATAGGATGTGCCATAGACATCTATGCCTAGGGAACTAGATATTAGATCAGACTGCCTAAGTGAGTTCCGATCTGTGTGCGAGTCATCTTGAGAAAGAAAGGTACCATGGACATTAAGAAAGATTTATCACCTTATATTGGTTATGGTAATGGAGGAGTCCATTTTATCCATCAATCATATGACGTCATTATCGACTTATAGGATGCAGTAATAATCAATTATGTCATGAATAAGTTCATCACAAACGCTTACCTACTTGATGATGGACTAAACAGATTACATCACATGTAGGTTGATGTCATAATCAATTACGTCATGAATGACGTAATTAAGTCTGTCTTAAACGTTTAATAGTCCGTCAAGTTGTACGAATAGCCGTTATGATTTAATAAACATTCTATTGAATATTTTGAAACTAATTTAAATGGGCTATGGCAGCAAGTCAGCACGCAGTCAAGTTAGTTTCGAAATATTCAACAGCTTATATATGTCGTTTTCTGGAAATTAAGATTCAGGCAGTTCAGAGTTTGATTGATCTCAAGGCGGGGAATGTATGCGCGGAGCTTAGCTAGAGATGGGCGGGGTATAGGTAAAACTGGATTCGTCTATTGTCATCAGAAGGATAGTGGAATAATACTTGATATCGTCGTATGATAAGTTGTACCTATAACAGTAATCTAGTGACTTTAGGTTATGACATGAGTATGCGACCATCTTCATTGGCACCCTTTAACCCTTACCACTCTGGTGTAAAAATTTTAAATTTTCAAATTAGATTAAAAGATGAACTGGTGTTCATTTTTCAACAAATTTGGTGGGAGATGGTGCTGTCGTAGACAGCAACATCTTCCAGCAAAATTGTTGAAAAATGTAGACCAGTTTCTTTGATACTGACGCAATAAAAGATAGAATATTGACATCAGTGCGCTGAGTGTTAACCCTTACCACTCTGATGTCAATATTCTATCTTTTACTGTGTCAATAGTGAAGAAATCTGTTTGCATTTTTCAAGAATTTTGGTGGACGATTGCTTCTGACATTCAGAATCTCATTGCTATCATGCAGGAAAGTTGTGAAATATTTTCACAATATTTTGACGGAAAATTGGTGTCTATAATCTGGGGTTTCAAGCCAAATTATTTTCACAATATTCATTATTAATTCTAGGAGATGCCATAGGGTCCCTGTTAACAGTCCCCTGTTATTTTGAAATGACCCACAATTTTTTCCATTAGGGGTCAAATGTTCCCATATTTCTATGGATATTCATCTGTAAAATAACGCAGCTCTTTCAAAACTTATATCAGCTATGACAAATTTTTGGCATTGTAAGAAAATTTTGTTGAATATTTTAAAACTAATTTGAACGGACGCTGTTGCTACCAGTATGTATGATTTGAAATTGGGATACTAAGATATAAATGATGAAAGTGTTAATCAGATTGGTCTGACGTGTAAGAAAGCATCAATTGTGGATATATATTTCTCTAACAGACCTCTTTCTGCTAAGTTGTGGGTTCATTCAAAGCCCTGTCCCTCATATTAATCTAATGTCCCAACCTTTTGGTTGTGTAGGGTCCTTGGGGCCCCACTATTCAAGATCCTAGAATGAACACTGCAGTATTTAAGCTGTCAAAGTTTGTTTAATGGATAGACCTGACCTGTCAAGTCTACCTGTCACTCAAGTCTACCACTCAAGTCTACCTGTCACTCAAGTCTATGTCAAAATTACTTCCGTCACAAATAGGCTGACATCACAGTCAAAAAGTGTAGTGAATGATGTATCTAGGTTTGTCATGAACATTGAATAGTTTGTCAAGTTGTACGAATTATATGTCTTTACTATCTAATAAACATTCTGTTGAATATTTAGAAAGCATGGCAGCAACAGCATCCAGTCAAATTAGATTCAAAATATTCAACAGGTTACCTGTATAGTTACCTTGAACTTGCTATTCTGAGAATTCGGGGTTCAAAGTACATAAATTGATCCCAACACACACAAAACATGGGCTGAGCTTAGCTAGAAATGGACCCCTCTTTTAAAGCTGTACTTGTATTTGGCCCATGCGCTTGAAAGGGTTAAATATTCACACACGCACATGCTCGCACGCACACACACGTGCGTACGCACACTCCATTAACCATTTGTCAGGAAAATTCAAGTTTATTCTTATTTTAAATATCCATTTACATTCCAAAAGGAAAATTTTTTAATCAGTTATCGAGCCAGTCATGTCAGTGGTACATTTTCAAAAACTCTATTCTTGATATTTAATTGAGAAATTCAAAAGATCATTGGAGAAGTAATTTTTGGCTGGCTTGATTATTAAAAGGTTAGAGTAAGGATTATATCCCATGTCAATTCTATATGGGTGATTTCAAATTAAGTGTACGTTTTAGCAAATACAGTGCCGCTCATAAATAAGTTAAGGTGTTGTCAAAACAAAAACAGAAACATGTTGGTGAGAAGCAATGTTATTTTGTTTTGGAAACATGGTATGTTATTTCTGAGCTGTACTGTAGGGTAAGTTACTTACCCCTTTAACAATCATATCACCTAACAACAGCTTCTGCAGTGGCCTTGAGAAATGTCCATTTACAGACCAAAAGAAGATCACTTTTGAAAATTTACCACTGGAATGACTGGCTCGATAACCGAGCCAGTCATTCCAGTGGTGAATTTTCAAAAATAGTCTTTTTTGTCAGCAAATTGACATTTTGTATGAGAAAAATTTAATTTTCTGAAATAAATTCGAGGGTTAAAGGGTTATGATTTAGCTGGATACTAGTGTTACGCTACGCTTTCTTGAGTCAATTTATAGTTTTGCACATCCAGGCATTTGAGATGGGCCGCCGTTAAAGTTGGGGCTGACTTACTACATGCTAAAGAGGACTGATCGTAGCAACACATAGTTAACATTTTACATGAAGCTCAAACCATAAAATCCTGTATCTGAGAATCTGCAATAACCCCGTCTGGTGTCAGAAATCATCAAATCTTGACTGAATTTTGTAAGATAGTAAAGAAAATGTAATTAAGGTTTCACGGCCCCATTGCTCGTAATGTTAAATTAGCCCCTCCAAAAATGGCGTCGCTCCAGGTTATTAGGGGAAATTTGATTGTGATGACATCATCGCGATTCTGTGAATACATCCTGATGTACCGTCAGTGGATCAATGGATGTTGTGCTGCAAACTGGTGGGTAAATTTTATATTTAAAATTCATTCTGTTTGCTTGCTGAAATTTCTGCAGACTACATTTTCCATTTGGGGGGGGTCTAACTCTGGACATGCTGAATATTTTGAAAACAATTTGACTGAAAGTTGTCAGTGGCTAAGCCACCAACAACTTTCAGTCAAAATGTTTTCAAAATATTCAGCAGGTCTAGAGTTATTATCCATTGCAGATGTTGTCTGATGGTGTGCAGCAGCCAGACAGTTAAGTAAAAACCAATAAATCTCGTCATATATAGTATTGTAGATTAATTTTCCCGAATTATATATTTTTTTTTAGATTAAGCCGCCGTGGATGCCGGATGTAAAAGACTCATCAGATACAAAATATATCCCGGACGAGTTCGCTCGTGAGCCGGTCGAAGTGACTCCGCCTGACAGAACTGGTGTCCTTAGCGGTCAGCTTCTCGATTCAATAGCTGAGGAAGGTGAATTGCCATACTTTGAACAGTTCTCGTATCACGGTGGAAGTAGGAGTAGCTTTGGGAGTTACCTCAGTGCTTCAGCGGCCATTGCTGATATGCATTTCTGATAGCGTCAGGTGACTTCTACACCGCAAAGCAACCCTTCAACCATAATTAACCAGGAATTCTGAAGAAAGTGTTAATTAACCGTGCTTCACGCTGACTTCCGTGATACCTGGTAAAGGAGGATGCTATAAAAATCTGTTGAATATTTTGAAAATAAATTGACTGAAATATTTGCTGTCAAAGTATTTTCAAAACTATTCAGCGGGGTTTGGCATATGTGTAGTGTGTATGGGATATCGTCACTTGGATACGCTGTGAGTTATTTTGAAATTTAGTGCTATTAATAACAACGCACAATGACTCTAATATAATGTGCCGGCGGCATACTTGTCTTTCTATGGTCTATTCACACACACACACCCCCGCATACTAACTTACACCCACTTGCACATGACTGTACTGTCAACCCTGTGATCTCCCGCTAATATGATGTACATTATAGAGCCAGTCATCACGCAATACAGCATTATTTTATCCGACCAATCAGATTTCAGCTTACCTCACTCTCACTAGGCAGGAATTCATCTACAATGGCAGCAATGGCTTTTAGGCAAATTATTTTCAAAATAATCAACCAAAATTTTAATTTGTTGAAATGTGTGAGGCAGATATAAAATGACTGTGTGGAATTGCTTCACAGGTTGGCCTTGGATTAAATGTGGATGTATTGAGATGTTTAGTTTATCTTCTAAATGCGCTGCGGGCCGTCGTCCATCACTCGTTAATCGAGTGAATTATGTTAATGTATCTGATGTACAGATCAGTATGGACTATAGTAATGCCATGATTATTATTGTGCTGTCATGTTTCTTATTACCCTGTGTTACAGTAAATTACAGCATCCATTATTTCCATTGCATATTGGTATTGCATTCAGGTCTGTCTGTTTGTCTGTCTGTGTGTCTGTCTATCTGTCTGTCTGTTTTTCTGTCTGTCTGTGTGTCTTCGTGTGTGTAAATGCTTCTGATCCGACTTGACTCAAATTTTAACATATTAAAGGAACTTGCTGTGCATGAGAATTTTTGGACTTTGTCATTGATCTAGATAAGGAACTCGGATCTGGATTGAATCAAATTGTCGATCTATCGATTTCTCAAAAATTTTGTCTGATTTGGGTCAAAATCCAGAAAATCCGAAAACTTTATAAAGTGACGAAAACGGTAGTCGAGAATTTTTGCAATCTCTTATTATTATTATTATTATTATTATTATTATTGTTATTATTAAACCTTTAGCAATATGACTGATGGTTTAATTATTTTGAGCAGTGTGCTTCTTAAAAATGGTGACATTTGTTAAAATATTGAATTGTGAATCACCGTTCGTAATATATTAAGATGGCATTTAGAAAGCGGGTCTTCTTTCATGACAGTTCTGCTGCGTTAGTAGGATTCGTACGCATATGTTTAAGTCAGAATCATACATTTTGTACTGATTTTGAAAAATTATGAAGAAATGAAATATTTCTATTTGTGAGTATCACTATAAAATGTAGATAATTGTCTATTTATCACCAGTTTTGTTTATTAATTCTGATATCTTCCAGATTTGATTTAAATTATGTAAGGGATACTAATTGATAATTATCAAAAAAAGGGTTCAGTAATGGAGGATGTCAATTTCTCAGTCAATCATATGATGTCATAATCAACTACGCGACGTGTAGCCTGATGTCATAATCAATTATGTCATGAATGACGTGGCTAAGTTTGTTATGACCACTTTATTGATGATGGACTAAGCATTGTAAGAATTGTATGACTTTACTTTAATAATAAACATGCTGTGTACTATTTTGAAAGTAATTTGACTGGGTGCTCCCAACAGCACCCAGTCCAATTACTTTCAAAATAGTAAACAACTTACCTGTATATTATTCCTTAGTGAATGTCTCTTAGCAGACCAAGAGAAGGATATTTAAAAATAATTTACAACTAATGACTGGCTCGATAACCAAGCCAGTCATTCTAGTTGAAAATTGTCAAAAATAGCCTTCTCTTGGCCAGCACATGAACTTTTCAAAAAAGCACTGGGTTATAAACAAATTTTGCTGTGTCATTATCAGCCTGTCAGTGCGAATGGACTTTGAAACAGCTTTATTGAAAAATCATGCCTGACTGACTCAGTTTCATATTCTATTAAATAACACCCCCCCCCCCCCCCCCCTCCAAGTCATGACATTTTTTATCATGTGTTTATTTATATATACTATTGATTCACTTGACTGAGCTGGGATTTTTATCCGGTGATCAGACATATGACTGACACAATGGTCTCGTGTTCCCCTTAAATTTCATTTATGATACTATACTTATCTCTTCAGTCACCAGTTACTCAGGGTATTTTTGTTCAATTTCGATGATGCAATGCTGATCTGAGAGCATGGTTAAACATTGGATTTGTCCACTGACCGTGAATGGACCTTTCCAGTTTTAGCTATGCCCTGCCCATCTCTAGCTAAGCTCCACCCACACCTCGTCCGTGTTGGAGTCGATCGATCTCTGAACTTCCTGACTCAATTTCCAGAAAACTATACAAATAAGCTGTATTTTGAAACTAATTTAACTGGGTGCTGTTGCTGCCTATGGCAGCAACATCATCCAGTCAAATTAGCTTCAAAATATTCAACAGAATCTTTATTAAATAGTAAAAACATACAATTCGTACCACAACACATACTCCGTCTTCAATTATGTATTCGTGACGTTCTTATCTATGTCATAATGTCGTCATTGATTACGATGTCGTTCAGCACTTCATGTAGTTAATTATTATGCCATATCTTGAATGGAGAGTGGAAAGATCTATTTGACCATGATCAAACATGTCAGTCATTGACAGACCATGGGTTTATCATGGTTGTAACCTTGATGGAACTGACCAGACTGACCATGGCTGTTTTGATTGTGACATGGCAAGTTTACGTCAGACCATGGTTGTCCATCATGTCCATAGCTGCTAACATAATAGCATTGACCGGGAGTGGGTGGGGGGGGGGGGTGGTGTGTGTGGTGAAAGGCTGAACTGTAGTTCCCCCTAGGAAAGTGTCAACATTATATGAAGTAATGTAAGAAGCTATTTTCTGCATTCTGAGTCATAAATAGCATCCTTGTTTTGCTTCCTAACTTTGTCATCAGTTTTCAGAAAACAGGGTGGAAATCTATGACTAAGCCAACTCTATACCATGGGCCTGGCCTTGATTAAGCTACCGTGAACTGACATTTTGAAACTAATTTAATTTACTATGTTGCAGTCAAAGTAGTTTCAAGATGTTTAAGAAAATATTAATGACATTGTAAATCCTGGGTTGTATCTATCCTGTAGCATTGTAAGGACAGCTGTTGTCTAGGTTAACCCTTTCAGGATGAAGCCCGCCCAAACCGGCCTCTGTTGTGGTATTGGAGAATGTCCATTTGCAGTCCAATAGAAGATAACCGAGCCAGTCATTCCAGTGGGAAATTTTCAAAAATAGTCTGCTATTGGCCTGCAAATTGACATTCAATAAGTACATATTTTTAATTTTTCAAATGGTTAAAGGGCCTTCTCGGGATTGCTGAGGTCATTAGACTGAAAATGTTCCCACCCATTATAAATTTATATGTCCAAAATAATTAAATGTATAGAATATATATAATTGTGTATTTGTATTTGGATGTAGAATGTATTTGTTTATTGCTCTTAATCTGTTGACCGTTGAAATGTATGATAATTTATAATAGAGGAATCCAGTTTATTGATCAATCATATGACGCTATAATCAACAATGTCACATGCAGGCTGATGTCATAATCGATTACGCCACGAATGACATGATTTAGTCCATTATAAATGTTTAATAGTCCGTCAAGCTCGAATTGTTTGTCTTTACTATTTAATAAACAATCTGTTGAATATTTTGAAACTAATTTAACTGGCCTGCTTAGTTCAACGATATTCAACAGCTTACCACTGTATAGTTTCTGGAAATTGAGATGCAGGGATTGATTGATCCCAACGTGGGCAAAGCATTGGTCAAGTTTAGCTAGAGATGGGTGGGGCTTAGCTAGAGATGGGTGGGGCTTAGCTAGAGATGGGAGGGGCTTAGCTAGCGATGGGAAGGGCATGGCTAAAACTGGATTTATTCAGTACATTGCCTCCATTTGAAAACAAGTATACTGTGAATATTGTCGAAAATATTAAAATTTCAAATTAAATTAAAAAGATTAACTGCTGTTCATTTTTCAACAAATTTAGTGGAAGATGTTGCTGTCTACAACAGCAACATCGTCAACCAACATTGTGGAAAATTGTACACCAGTTTCTTTGCAATTGGCACAGTAAAAGATGATGTTAAGAATCAGACTTAACCCTTTAACACTCATATACGCCAAAAACAGCTTTTGTAGTAGTCTTGAGAAATGCCCGTTTGCAGACCACGAGAAGACTATTTTTGAAAATTTACCACTGGAATGACTGGCTCAGTTATCGAGACAGTCATTTCAGTGGTAAATTTTCAAAAATAGTCTTCACAGTCTTCAAATGGACATTTTCTATGAGAATATTGAAATTTTAAAAAACAAATTAGAAAGGTATAATACCGGAAAGCATGACCTCAGTACAGCTCTGCGCAAGAAGACTTTCATATGAATGAAGTAACCCTTTAACACCCAAGCTGATCAAAAACAGCTTTTGTAGTGGTCAGTGCAGACCAAATGAAGACTATTTTTTGAAAATTCAGCAGTGCAATGACTGGCTCGTTAATCTCTTCATCTGTGAGAAAATTTGAAATGTTCTTGAACAAATTTGACTGTTAATGGTTTGAATATGAAACTCGACCACATTTACTGTTTAAGTAACTGTAAGTCTGTGTAAAATGTCAACTATTCTGTATATTAGTACATAAAATTGACACATAAGGCCTGGTTTCATAAAGTATACTCTTATCAGCCAATTCACCTTTCCAGAGTACCCACCCATCATATGATGTCATAATGAACTGTGTGGTGTGTGCAATGACATCATAATGAATGACGTCATGAATGATGTCGATAAGTACGTCAAGAACGCATATTTGAAGAATTGTTTGCTTTTACTATTTAATAAATATTCTGTTGAATATTTTGAAACTAATTTGACTGGGCGCTGTTGCTGCCTATGGCAGCAACAGCACCCAGTCTAATTGGTTACAAAATATTCAACAGCTTCTCTGTATAGTTTTCAGGAAATTGATAGCTAGGGCATTCGGGGATCGATCAATCCAAACACGGCGAGGTGTGGGTGGAGCTTAGCTAGTGATGGGCGGGGCATAGCTAAAAATGGAAAGGTCCATTGAACATGCTTGTTCAAAAAGTAGTTTCACCCAAATCCGGAAAACTGGTATCTCTGACCCCAAAGGTCAGATCAAATTAGATTAGTGGTCTAGGAAGTTGCTCAAATTTGAAGATGACCAACTTTCAACACGATTAGAAACTAGTCGCAGCTCAAGGATACATTATTAAAAAACCCACACAGTGGTTGGTTGATAATGTTGCACTGCTGAATTTCTGCAGACTACATTTTCCATGGGGTTTAACTCAGAATATGCTGAATATTCTGAAAACAAGTTGACTGAAAGTTGTTGCTGGCTAAGGCACCAACACCTGTCAGTCAAATTGTTTTCAAAATATACACCAGGTCCAGAGTTATGGTCCATTGAAATTATTGCCTGGTGGCTTATAGCTGTCAGATATTTAAGGCAGACGTTCTAGTAGGTATGATTATTTTACATGTACTAACCACCTTATATAAAATTTATATGATGTGTATATAAAATGACCTTTTTCTTAAAAATGCTTCCAATATATTTGACATACCCGGTAATTAAAGTTATGCTACCACCTTCCATTTGGGGTATCATTGTAGTTGTGTCTATTATTTTCTTAAATATCTGAGCGGTTGCTGTTGGCTTAAGATAGCAATAATTTGCAGCAATATTTACTGTTCTTCCTATACAGATTCACGATTTTAGCTGTTTGGCTGCTCAATTTCTGCAGACTACACTTTCCATGGGGTTTAACTCTGGATATGCTGAATATTTTGAAAACAATTTGACTGAAAGTTGTTGGTGGCTAAGCCACCAACAACTTTCAGTCAAATTGTTTTCAAAATATTCAGAGCTTCTAGAGTTATTGCCCATTGAAATTACTATATGGCGGCTTGCAGCATTCAACCAGGTAACAGCTTCTGCAGTGGTCCAAAGAAATGCCCATTGACAGACTAAAAGAAGACTATTTTTGAAAATCTACCACTGGAATAGGCAGCAACATCACCCAGTCAATGTAGTTTCAAAATATTCAACAGCTTACAGTTTTATGGAAATTAATAGTCAGGCAGTTCAGGGATCGATCGATCCCAACATGTGCAAAGTGTGGGTGTAATGTAGTGTCTGTCTGTCTGTCACCCGTTATTTTACATTTTCTACTGATGAGAGCCACACCAAATTGGGTGGGGGAATCAGGAGAGTCCTAAGAAGTGTCGATTTGAGCCTCAAATGGTCAGAGGTCAGTGTCATCAAAAAGGTATTGTCTGGTGAAATAACTACTGAAAGAATCTTGACCAAACTTGAGAGCGCGGAATGTTACAAGTGTGTAGCAGTCTCAAAGAACTGTATTTATTTTTAGGTTAAAGGTCAAGGTCAACCATAAGGCCGACGCAGCGAGACTGAATTCTGGAATCCTTGTTTGACCATGTGATAATGCATTTAAGCAAGGAATAGTCCAAACCATTTTGCCTCGGCGTGCGTGAATGTAGCTGCATGATAGCACGTGTGCGCATATGGGTGTGTGTATGGAGCTGTGTGATAGCACATGTGTGCGCGTATAAGGGTGTGTGTATGGAGCTGTATCTAAAAAAATTACTGATCAGACTTAGCTCAAATTTTCACACAGCCTGTTACGGTCAAAAAGGATTTTTAGATTTTGCCATGATCTGAAATAAAATGTTGATGGATTAGTTCAAATCACTGATTTATGATTATTTCATAGGCTAGTTGGACTAGGTCTGAGGAAGAAACCTATCGAAAACGAAGATATCCGAAATCCAATATGGCCGCCAGCCACAGGCTGGCATCTTGAAAATTGGTTTCTAGACGATATCTCCATTACCATTTATCAGATCACTTCAAGCGATCCGTTAAGTGGTCAAGTAGTTATCATCCAGAGACCAATTTTCAGGATAGCCGCCGGTGATTGGTGGCCATATTGGATTTCATATTATCATAAATTAGTCCAACCACCCATCTACGTCTAGTGAAGAAGCTTATCAAAATTTATGATAATCCGAAATCCAATATGTCTGCCAATCACCGGCGGCTATCTTGAAAATTGGTCTCTGGATGATAACTGCTTGACCACTTAACTGATCGCTTTAACACCTCATAGGATGACAGGTTTGGGTGTGAGGAAGAAATAAATATTTTATGAAAGCTCTCATTCAGTGGTTTCTCATCATGGCGGGGTATTATGCGCCATTTGCGGAGCTAGTGTTATTATTATTATTGTTAATATTATTAGCTCACCTGGCCAGAATGGCAAAGTGAGCTTATGCCATGGTGACCGTCCATCATCTGTCTGCCATCCATACATCCGTCCGTCCGTCAACTTTTTTCTTTAAACGACTTCTCAAGAACCACTGGGCCGATTTCAATTATATTTGGCAGGAAGTATCCTTAGAACATAGGGATCCAAATTTGTTCAAACAAAGCCGATCGGCCAATTGGGCCGGTGGCCATCTTGGATTTTGGCCGATTTTAGGAAATGGCTTTAAAAATCTTCTCCGAAACCGCTTGGCGGATCGATTCAAAACTCACGAAATAACATATAGGGCAAGAGCTGAACCAAGTTTGTTCGAAGGAACTTGATTGGCCAAATGGTTCAGCGGCCATCTTGGATGACCTAGTTTTCGTGAAAACGACTTGTTCTGCAGAACCACTGAACGGATCAGGCTGAAATTTTGGAGATATGATTATGGGCTAAGGACCATTAAAGTTTGTTCGTGGGAAGTTGATAGGTAAAATACATGGTCGCTGTGGACCAATCAAATTTTAGCATTTGTCTGCCATATTCAATTTTTTTATTTGATGGATTTTGAAGCCGAAATTGGTTTTTTTTTAACTCCGCTTACTTGTCAGTCAGCTGTCGTATAGTGATGAGCCCGTCCGTCTTCTGTATATCCATCCATCCATCTGTCTGTCCGTCACCAACAATGGTGGCTCATTTTGTTATTTCTTAATGGATTGACGCCAAACTTGGTCATCTAATATCTGTGTTGTGAAAACTAAACTGATAGGACGTCAAATGCCAGAGTTATCACCCCTTAAATATTTGCAGTGTCACTTTCATAGGGAAAATACAGGTTTGTTCTCACCATCCACTGATTTATCGCCATGTCAGATTTTATTGGCATAGATTAGACTCCAATTAACAGATTAACTGTTCCATCACTGGCTAAATATTTAACATATTTATTATGTGCTCTGACATCTGCTCGTAAAAATATTTTGAAATGTATTTGATCGAAAGTTGTTGCTGCCTTAGGTAGCAATGAAAGTTGTTGCTGCCTAAGGCAGCAATTACTTTCAGCCAAATTATTTGCTAAATCAACTCCAGCTCACCCTACCCCTACTGCTAACTTGGTGATTCAGGCAGATGCACATGTGTTAAATGGATTGTGTGGTGGTGGGGGAATAACCTGCTATAAAGACTACCTACCTGTCTTTAGAGACCATTTTCTTCAATTGTATTTAAACCTCTAGTAATCGTCTGACTGCTGACTTTTTGCAGACGACATATTCCAAAGGTTATATCTCTGAACCTGATAAATATTTTGGAAACAATTGGACTGAAAGTTGTTGGTGGCTAGGCCACCAACAACTTTCAGTCGAATTGTTTTCAAAATATTAAACAAGTCGAGAGCTTTTGAAAATTGAAATTATTGGCTGCACTGGCTTGCAGCAGTGAGACAGTTAAGAAACCACCTGTTGTTAGCACTGATACCATCTATTTTCGCTTAAACATTGTTTAAAATCACTAATGCAAAAAAACAGTCCAAAGATTGTTGTCAATATCTCGAAAACTAAACCATTTGACTGAAAGTCATTGGAAGTGACACCAATCGATGTAAAACTTATGTAAGATTAGTTGAAATGCCAATGTTCCAGGTGAGCGATACAGGCCCCATTGGGGCTCTTGTTATTATTATAGTTTATGTGTAGATATATGTATTGTGTACGGATAGAGCAAGCATATTACTGCACACATACATGTACAAAGCACACGCGCGCACACGCACACACACACGCATGTA
This sequence comes from Chaetoderma sp. LZ-2023a, assembly GCA_034401795.1. Taxonomy (NCBI): domain Eukaryota; kingdom Metazoa; phylum Mollusca; class Caudofoveata; order Chaetodermatida; family Chaetodermatidae; genus Chaetoderma; species Chaetoderma sp. LZ-2023a. The sequence goes on from CM067373.1 coordinate 155,049,554, forward strand.
CAGAAATGCACACACCGCACACGCATAAAGTAAATAATGTTAAATAATACATGTTTTAACCTGAATAAAAGCCTACTCAGGAACACGAAAGACTGGTGGATGTTGTTTATGATGTAAATCCACAATTAACGTCTGGCATTTTGAAGGGGAATTCCCATGTATTCCCATCCTTTATTCATTGAAATCTTTATCGTCACATAGAGCCACAGGGCATCTGGGGAGTGCTTTCTTAACACATATCCGCTTTTTAGCTCGACTTTACGAAGCAAAACAAGCTATTGTGATACCTTGCACATTCATTGGCCAATTTATATCTAACTTAGCGGTATATTTGTTTAAAATAGACTACTGGCCCCAAATTTGGACACATGCTTCCTTATATTAATGGCATTACACAGTGACATTGGGTCAAGAGGTCAAGAGCTATGTCACTGCGCCATTGTTAGCTCACCTCGCCAGAATGGCCAAGTGAGCTTATGCCATGGCGACCATCCGTCGTCTGTCCGTCAACTTTCTTTAAACGACTTCTCAAGAACAATTGGGCCAATTTCAATTATATTTGGCAGGAAGTATCCTTAGGGCATAGGGATCCAAGTTTGGTCAAACGAAGCCGATCGGCCAATTTGGCCGGTGGCCATCTTGGATTTTTGCCGATTTTAGAAAACATCTTTAAAAAATCTTCTCCGAAACCGCTTGGTTGATCGATTAAAAACTCACAAAATATCATATAGGGCAAGAGCTGAACCAAGTTTGTTCGAAGGAACTTGATTGGCCAAATGGTTTGGCGGCCATCTTGGATGACCTAGTTTTCGTGAAAACAACTGCAGAACCGCTGAACGGATTGGGCTGAAGTTTTGGCGATATGATTATGGACTAAGGGCCATTAAAGTTTGTTCATGGGAAGTTGATAGGTAAAAAACATGGCCACTATGGACCAATCATATTTTAGCGTGTTTGGCTGCGCTATTCAATTTTTTGATTTGATGGATTTTGAAGCCGAAATTGGTTTCTTAACTCAGCTTACTTGTCAGTCAGCTGTCGTATAGCAATGACCCGTCCGTCTTCTGTATGTCCATCCATCCATCTGAAAGTCCCTCACTAACAATGGCGGCTCATTTTGTTATTTCTTGGCGGAGTGACACCAAACTTGGTCACAATGATAGGATGTCAAATGCCGGAGTTATCACCCCTTAAATATTTGCATTCTCACATTCATAGGGGAAATACAGGTTTGTTCCCTCCTTCCACTGATTTATCACCATGTCAGATTTTATTGCCAAAGTAGATTAAACTCTAAATAACAGATTAACCTTTCCAATACTGCCTAAATATTTAAGATATGTATTATGTGCTCTGACATCTATGCTCTTACAAATATTTTGAAATGTATTTGATTGAAAGTTGTTGCTGCCTTAGGCATCAATAAAAGATGTGCATGTGTTAAATGGATTGTGTGGTGGTGGGGAATAACCTGCTATAAGGACCACCTACCTGCCTTTAGAGACCATTTTCTTCAATTGTATTTAAACCTCTAGTAACCGTCTGACTGCTGAGTTTTTGCAGATGACATATTCCAAAGGTTATATCTCTGAACCTGATAAATATTTTGAAAACAATTGGACTGAAAGTTGTTGGTGGCTAAGCCACCAATAACTTTCAGTCGAATTGTTTTCAAAATATTCAAGTCAAGAGCTTTTGAAAATCGAAATTATTGACTGCACCGGCTTGCAGTGGTGAGATAGTTAAGAAATCAGCTGTTTTTAGCACAGATATCACCTATTTTCGCTTAAACATTGTTCAAAATCACTAATGCAAAAAAACAGTCCAGATATTGTTGTCAATATCTCGAAAACTAAACCATTTGACTGAAAGTGATTGGAAGTGACACCGATGGATGTAAAACTTAAGTAAGCTTAGTTGAAATGCCAATGTTCCAGGTGAGCGATACAGGCCCATAGGGCATCTTGTTTGGCAAAACAAGAACTGAAGACAAAGCGCTCTTAGCAATGGCTATGCCACTGTAGCTTATTCCCATTGACAGCAGATGTTAAAGGAACTGAAGAACTGAGTTTACAGAGGGGGGGGGGGGGAAATGTTGAAAACTAATTCCGCTCGCAAAATGCATATCCATTTCTTATAACATGTAAAATAATGTCTATAACCTTAAAATAGTTTTATACGTCTCTAATGGCACCCTCCTGAATTTCAATGCTTCCCGGATAAAAAAAACAATCCATCAAATGAAAGCTCAGTCTGAGCGGATGTTTCTTGATGTGTACGCGAAATAGTCAACAGTCCCTACTTGCCCATCGGCCTCGGTGGTGCATGAGCTAATAACTACAACAGTAGATGATACCACACCTGTTTCCAATCTGGTACCACTAGGATGCCTTCAGCCTAGGGATGTGCTCAAATGAAACAACCTGCTCACGATATCGTTTTGCAGTTCGTATGAAAAATTTGATATTAAAAAAAACCAAATTCGCGATTTAAAGGTTTGAAACAGTAGCATCCACTGATTTCTGTAAAAGTTCCTTTTCAGCACTTACACCATTGTTTTGTCCCTCTTAGTTTTGATCAGATTGTCTGAGACCTGCACAACGGCCGTTGCAGGCAGTTATACCGCTTAACCCTTTAACATTCATATCAGCCAAAACGGCTTCTACTGTGGTCTTGGGAAATGCCCATTTGCAGACCAAGAGAAGACTATTTTTGAAAGTTTACCAGTGGAATGACTGGCTCGATAATCGAGCCAGTCATTCCATTGGTAAACTTTCAAAAATAGTCTTCTTTTGGTCTGCAAATGAACATTTTCTTGAACAAGTTCAAGTGCTAAAGGATTAATAGAGGTGACCAAATTTTCTGAAGCATCAGATTCCTAGATACGATCTTGAAATTAAATTTTGACAAAATTCCTCATTCACAACAGTCGTGTTAAACGTCTCACAATTACCTGGTTGAAGGTATAATTATGGCTTCTTTAAGTTTATCCTCATTCATCCTTGGACCTTTGACCCTTTCACGACGGAAAAGTTGTTTAAAGGAAAGGTTGACGGACGGACAGCGGACACACGACGGACGGTCGCCACGGTATAAGCTCACCCGTCAACTTTTCCTTTAAACAACTCAAGAATCCTTAGGACATAGGTATCCAAGTTTGTTCAAATGGAGCCAATCGGCCAAATTGGCCGGAGGCCATCTTGGATTTTGGCAGATTTTAAGAAACGTTTCTAAAAATCTCCGAAACCACTTGAGGAATCGATTCAAAGCTCATGAAACATCATCTAGGAAAATAGGTAAGCCAAGTTTGTTCAAGAAGACTTGATTGACCAAATGGTTCGGTGGCCATCTTGGATGACCTAGTTTTCCCCAAAACGACTTCTTCAGAACCGCTGATGGGATCAGGCCGAAATTTGGGAGATATGATCACGTACTAAGGGCCATTAAAGTCGGCTAATTTGGCTGGCGGCCATCTTGGATTTCGGCCAATTTTAGGAAATGTCTTTAAAAATCTTCTCCGAAATCGCTTGGGGAATCGATTCAAAACTTATGAAACCTCATCTAGCGGAAAACGTAAGCCAAGTTTGCTCAAGATGACTTGATTGACAGAATGGTTCGGCGGCCATCTTGGATGATCTAGTTTTCCTGAAAGCGACTTCTCCACAACCGCTGAAGGGATCAGGCCGAAATTTGGGAGATATGATCAATGACTAAGGGCCATTAAAGTTTGTTCAAGGGAAGTTGCTCCGTAAGAAAACAATGCCGCCGTGGGCCAATCAAAATGTAGCCTGTTTGGCGGCCATATTGGATTTTTTATTTGCTGGATTTTGAGGCCAAAATTGGTTCTGTATATGTTTTTGGGTATTCTGAGATAAAATTTGCAATTTTTGAAATTGTCGGATAAAGAGTTTGACGCCATCTTGGATAATTTTCTCATCAAAAGCTCCCATGCTAAAGCAATGGGAAATTTAAAATGTCTTCTCGAGAACAACTAGGCCGATTTCAATTTTGTTTGGCAGAAAGCATCCTTTTGGGCATAGGGATCCAAGTTTGTTCAAATGAACCCGATTGGCCAATTTGCCCGGCGGCCATTTTGAATTTTGGCCGATTTTAGGAAATGTCTAAAATCTTCTCCGAAACCGCTTGGGGAATTTTTATCTAGGCCAAGAGGTAAGCCAAGTTTGTTCAAGAGGACTTGATTGACCAAAGGGATCGGCGACCATCTTGGATGACCTAGTTTTCCCAAAAATGACCTCCTGAACCGCTGAAGGGATCAGGCCAAAATTTGGGCCATTAAAATTTGTTCTAGGGAAGTTGATCCATAAAAAAAACCATGGGCGGCGTGGGGCAATCAAAATGTAGTGTGTTTGGCGGTCATAGTGCACTTGCAAAAATGTCCACAAACTCATTTAAAAGACTGCTAAACCACCCACCAACAATTTTGACAAAAATTGATGGTGCTCCAGGTGAACGACACAGGCCTGGGCCTATTGTTTTAAAATAGACCCTCTATGTATGCGTCATGCACGCGTTGCAGACGCATTTTATATTACGTTAACTCTGAGCCGTACTGTACATGTAGGACATGTTTTGATATCTAAAGGGAGATTGTTCCATTCAGTAGCAGCGGTGAAGGAGAAATGCTTATGTCCATATGTTATCAGTTTTGCTTTCGGAACTTTAAGATTTCTGTTGTTTTGTGATCGGAGAACGTGACCTGGAGCGTAGGGCCGTATGAGATTTGACAGGTAAGTCGGCGCCGTGTTGTTTACACATTGGTAGGTCAAGCAAAGAATCTTGTAACGGATTCTCTGCTCTATTGGCAGCCAATGCAAGTCCCGAAGCACTGGAGAGATATGTTCGTATTTACCGGAGAGTGAGATAATTCTAGTTAACTAAGATTTCTGGTGTTTTGTGATTGGAGAACACGACCTGGAGCGTAGGGCTGTATGAGATTTGACAGGTAAGTCCAGTCTTGATAGCTCCAACGAACAAACGAGTGTAGTAGTTGCTTCTTTCGTCAAGTATTTTCTGATATTGCTGATGTTCCTCAACTGAAAGAAACAAGTACTGCAAAGATGTCTAACTTGCTTCTCAAGGCTTAGCTCACTATCCAACACAATACCAAGGTCTTTTACGCGACTCGACAGTTTAATGAGGCTAGAACCTATTGTGATATTGAGGTCGGTTTTAGCCAGCCTAGCCGATGGGCCCACTAACAATATTTCAGTCTCATCTTTTAATTTAAGCATGTTTGATGTTATCCATGCTTTGATGTCTCGACAGCAGGTTGTTATATGATTGATTGCTTCATCGGCTGCGGGCACTGATGGCTGGAAGCCATGTATGAGTTGAGTATCGTCCACGTAGAAATGGTGATCACGGCTATGGTTCTTGATAACAGATCCCAACGATTTCGTGTAAAGTGTAAAAAGTACTGGGCCGAGTATGGATCCCTGTGCCACGCCACATACAAGCTCTACTGGGCGAGTACATACACCGTTTACGTAAACCGATTGAAATCTATCAGACAGATATGATTGAAACCAGTCCCATGCAGGACCTGTAACTCTGAACTCGTTTTTCAAGCGTGTCAGGAGATTCTGGTGGTCGATTGTGTCGAAAGCGGCGCCAAGATCAAGCAAGAGTGAGAGAGCTACGTTTCCCTTGTCCACAGCCCAGCGAATGTCATTAAGGACTCTGAGGAGTGCAGTCTCTGTACTATGACCCTGCCGATAGGCTGACTGGAATGGTTCGAGAAGGTTGTGGATAGACACGTGATCTGGCAATCGCTTAAGTACTGCTCGTTCAACAACTTTGGATAAGCAGGGCAGATTGGACAATGGTCTATAGTTCGTAAGAGTATCTTGGTCAAGATCGGATTTCTTCAGCAGAGGATTGATGAGAGCACGCTTGAATATCTTCGGCATTATACCTGCTTCCAAACTCGAATTAACTATTGAGGTGATGGCGGGCAGTAAAATGTCAGTATGCTCGTAGATCATCTTTGTAGGAATTGGGTCGAGAGAGCAAGACGTTGGTTTAGAAGATTTAGGGAGCAACAAGACTTCGTTCTCCGGAAAAAGGTTGATCGCTTACAAGGCATTCGCCGCTGAAAGTTGCAGGATTGGGAGAAAGGTCACTGAGAGGGCGTGCACACAGCAGCTGATTACTAATGACCTCGATTTTGTCGTGAAAGAAATCAGAAAACAATTATGCCATCTGTGAAGTCACCGATATTTGGGAACACAAACTCCTTTTACTTGCCCATAAGTGAAAACATTAGTTTAAACAATGCCTTGGGATTAGATGTGGTTTCAAGAATTCTGGAACTCAATGATATGCATTTGAAAATTTTTTAGATACAGCGTTTCTCGTGCCAACATATATTTGACTATGAATTTCCAGTCGGGATTTCCGCCAACTGCGCTCTGCTTTCCGCTGTTCGGATTTAGCTTTAGTAACCTCGGGGTTAAAAAGCCACGTCGATTCCTGCTTGCATGGTATTTTCTTAGTCTTCTCTGGAGCGTGTTTATCTATCAGTGCAGACAATTCGCTGTTACAGAGAGATGCTAAGTATTCACAGTTTAGTGGAGGACACCGTACCAGATTTGATTGCTGGAGACCGTGACGAAATGCTAATTTATCGATTTTACCCAAGTTTCTGCAGATTATTGTTTCAACTGGTGTGGACGATCGACGGATATCTAGGTACAGTGTTATCAAGTAGTGATCGGACGTTTGAAGATCACTTACTAGGTCGTCTTTAACGCTGATCATAGATTCGGGCGTAATAACCCAGTCTAGAATGTGGCCGTTGCGGTGTGTTGGTACATTGACATGTTGAAAGCAATTATGACTTAACAGAATGACTAGCATTTTATTTGTATCTGTGATCCTTCTTGTCGAAGTGAATATCCATCCTTAGGGCATAGGGATCCAAGTTTGTTCAAATGAAGCCGATTGGCCATCTTGGATTTCGGCCGATTTTAGGAAATGTCTTTAAAAATCTTCTCCGAAACCGCTTGGTGGATTGAAGCAAACCCCATGAAATATGATCTAGGGCAAGAGCTGAACCTATTTTGTTCAAGGGAACTTGATTGGTCAAATGGTTTGCGGCCATTTTGGTTGATCTAGTTTTAGCGAAAACGTCTTCTCCAGAACTGCTGAAGGGATTGGGCCAAAATTTGGCAGATATGATTAGGGGCTAAGGGCCATTAAAGTCTGTTCAAGGGAAGTTGATTCATAAAAACCATGGCCGCAGTGTGCCAATCAAAATACAGCATGTTTGGCGGCCATATTGGATTTTTTTATTTGATGGATTTTGGGGCTGAAATTGGTTTTGTCTTTGGGTATTCTGATCACAAATTCGCAATTTTCAAAACTGTCGGATAAATGGCTTGACGGCCATCTTTGATAATTTTCTCATCAAAAGCTCCCATACTGAGGAGCAATGGGAAAATCAATGGGAAATTTAAAATGTCTTCTCGAGAACCACTTGGCCGATTTCAATTATATTAGGCAGGAAGCATCCTTAAGGTGTAGAGATTCAAGTTTCACCGAACGAAGCCAATCAGCCAATTTGGCTGGTGGCCAGCTTGAATTTTGGCCGATTTTTAGAAACGTCTAAAAATCTTCTCCGAAACCGCTTTGTGGATTGAAGCAAACCCCATGAAATATGATCTAGGGCAAGAGCTGAAAGTTTGTTCAAGGGAACTTGATTGGTCAAATGGTTCGGCGGCCATTTTTGTTGACATAGTTTTAGCGAAAACGACTTCTCCAGAACCACTAAAGGGATCGGGCCGAAATTTGGCAGATATGGTTAGGGAGTAAGGGCCATTAAACTTTGTTCAAGGGAAGTTGATCCGTCAAAAAACATGGCCGCCATGGACCAATCAAAACAGAGTCTGTTTGGTGGTCATATTGGTTTTTAGCTCACCTGGCCTGAAAGGCCAAGTGTGCTTATGCTATGGCGACTGTCCGTCATGTGTCCGTCCATCAACTTTTCCTTTAAATGACTTCTCAAGAACCACTGGGCCAATTTCAATTATATTTGGCAGGAAACATCCTTAGGGGATAGGAATCCAGCATCCTTAGGGCAGAGATTCAAGTTTGTTCAAACGAAGCCGATCGTCCAATTTTTAAAAATCTCCGAAACCGCTTGGGGGATTGATGCAAACCTAATGAAATATGATTTAGGCTAAGTGCTGAACCAAGTTTGTTCAAGGGAAATTGATTGGTCAAATGGTTCGGCGGCCATCTTGGTTGACCTAGGTGTAGCGAAAATGACTTCTTATCCAGAACCGTTGAAGGGATCGGGCCGAAATTAGGCAGATATGATTAGTGCCTAAGGGCCATTAAAGTTTGTTCAAGAGAAGTTGATCGGTCAAAAAACATGGCCGCCGTGGACCAATCAAAATATAACATGTTTGGCGGCCATATTGGATTTTTTTATTTGATGGATTTTGAGGCCGAAATTGGTTTAGTATGTGTATTGGGGTATTCTGAGCTCAGATTTGAAATTGTCGAGACTGTCGGACAAACGGGTTGGCCGCCATCCTGGATCATTTTCCTGCTAAAAGCTCCCATACTAAAGCAATGGGAAATTTAAAATGTTTTCTTCTCGAGAACTGCCACGCCGATTTCAATTATATTTGTCAGGAAGCATCCTCAGGGTTTAGAGATTCGAATTTGTTCAAGCGAAGCTGATCGGCGATTTGGGCTAGTGCCCATTTGGATTTTGGCCGATTTTTAGAAACGTCTTTAAAAATCTTCTCCGAAACCGCATTATGGGATTGATGCAAACCTGATGAAATATGATTCAGGGCAAGAGCTGAACCAAGTTTGTTCAAGGGATCTTGATTTGACAAATGGATTGGCGGCCATCTTGGTTGACCTAGATGTAGCGAAAACGACTTCTTCTCCAGAACCGCTGAAGGGATCGGGCCGAAATTTGGCAGATATGATTAGGGACCAAGGGCCATTCAAGTTTGTTCAAGGGAAGTTGATCCGTCTAAAAACCTGGAAACCATGGGCCAATCAAAATATAGCATGTTTGGTGTCCATATTAGCTTTTTTTATTTGATGGATTTTGAGGCCGAAATTGGTTTTATGTGTTTTTAGGTATTCTGATCTCAAATTTGCAATTTTCGAAACTCGGATAAATGGTTTGATGGCAATCTTGTTGATAAAGAGCATTCTAGTTGAAATGCCTATGGTCCAGGTGAGCGAAACGGGCCCCTTGGGCCTTTTGGTCGTTTAGCTCAACTTAGCATTTCATATCTCACTCATCTTTGCGTAACTGTCTCGATGCTCCAAGCCAAGCCACCAGACACTAACTTCAATCAGCAAAAACTCATGATTTGCTGAATATTTTGAAAACAATTTGACCGAGCCACCAACAACTTTCAGTCAAATTGTTTTCAAAATATTTAGCGGGTCCAGAGATATAATCCTTAGAATATGTCGGCTGCAAAAACTTAGCAGTCAGACGGTTGATGATACTGGAGCCAAACTTGGTCACATGCTTCCTTATCATGACGGAACATCACACAATGGGCTTGAAGTCAAAAGGTCAAATGGCAAGTTCACTGTGACCTTGTTAAAAGTCCGTATCATTCAGATATTGGTGAAAGAAAAGGTTTTCAGCATTAATATTTTATGTTTAGCTCAACTTAGTAGTTCAGTTTGAACCCAAACTTGGACACATGCTTCTGTATAATGTGAGGGCATTACATAATGACATTGGGTTAAAAGGTCAAAGGTTAATATCATTGAGATATTGGTAAAAGACTGTACAGGGCATTTTCAGCATTAACATTTCGCGTTTAGCACAACTTAGTAGTTCAGTTTGGTTAATCGTACTGGACCCAAACTTGGACACCTGCCTCCTTATAATGACCGGGTGTCACACAATAACCTCGGGGTCAAAAAGACAAGGTCACTGACAGACCGGGGTGTCAACTACTTTCAAAAGTATTTAAATGCAAATGCAAATACTTCACATTGGTTCAAATGTAAGTGCACATATTTTCAACTTTGTTCAAATGCAAGTGCACATGCAAATACTTTTCTAAAAGTATTTCAAATACTTCAAATACTTTCAAATGCTTTTCATTACTAGCCATATCAGATATAACTCTCATGATTTCTGAGAAGAAATGGGTTAAACAGTTGTACACTGTATTATAACATGTACCAGGCAGCAGTATATTTCAGTTAAATTGGTTTCTAGTTGTTCAAAAGTTACATATACCCATATAGAGTCAAACTCATATTAACAACCCATCCAAAGGAGAATACAGCTTCTCACCTAAACCTTTAACACTCAAATTCTGAACCCCTGGAATGACTAGCTCCGTAACCAAGCCAGTCATTACAGTGATACATTTTCAAAAGATTTCTCTTAGTCTGCAATTGGACATTTTTATGAGAAAATTGAAAATTCCTTGAACAACTTTGAGGGTTAGAGTTAATGCATGATCTCTTATTAAGCAGAGGGTCAAATGTATTGCTTTAAATTGGATTTGCAAATTGAAGAAAGCTGTCTATATACCAGATAGCTGTCTATATACCAGATAGCTCTTATTGGAACATCTGAGGGATTACTGTGAATGATATAACATGGAATTAAGCACTAACTCAGAAGAAACGTCGTATTTTGTATGAGGTACATGCGGAATATTGTCTGTTTTAGTGAAAGTAAACCCTCGTATTCAGTTTCTAAGTGTCTATATATTTATTGCAAAATCATAGTTTCTTGCAGGTAGCTGGTGACATTTTAAATGGTGACCTTCATATTCTCAGATTTTGGAAAGCTAGCCTACCTGAGGCTCACTCCAGGCAAATTGGGTTCAAAATATTTAACAGAAGGGACCTAAAGGCAGATGATCGCTTAGAATATGAAAGCTGTTAAAAATCTTGAAAATAATTTGACTGGAAGTGCTTGCTGCGTTAGACGGTCAGATGTTGTATTGGATATTATAAACGGGTAGTCAATAAAGCAGATTTGGCAGCAACTTATTCATTATGGTAGTAAATATCTTAGCATTGGAAGTTTAAATAAATTATACACATTCTTAGAGCTAAGATCGTTTTAGTTTGAAAATGATTGCACTGAAAGTACTGTCTCAATTAGGAATAAATACCTTTCAGTTAACTTGTTTTCAAATGGACATTCCATATGATAAATTTTCTACATCGTTGCCTGATTTATTCCATTAAATGGTTAAACACTGATTTGTATAGTTTAAATTCACAAATCCCCTTTTATTGCTATGGTAGGCCCTATTGTATTCATTCACCTATTGTATTCATTTTCCCACACACATCCATGCCACTTCTAATCACACCTACCCTCACTGGCTAAACCCACATTATTCCACCTATACTTGACCTTCTCTTATATTGTCTTTCATTCTGAAATTTAGTTTAACCCATTTAATGAGAACTTTGAAAACTATTTTGAAACTAATTTGTCTGGAAATTGTTGCTGCCTAAGACAACAACGCTGTCCATTCAAATTAATTTCAAAATATTCAACAGCTTACCTGTATGGTTACATTCAAATTGTGTTAAAGGCCAGTTTCAGCTTCCAGTCAAATTGCTTCAAGATACGTTTTCTGTTTGGTTTGGTTCTAGATAGCTCTATTCCTTAGCGCGAATTAACATCTCACCTGCACAATTTAACCCATTAAATCCCAAATTCTGTATATGAAAAAGCAATATATAAAATGTAACTATTCATTTTAAAGATTGCGTTTAATATTGTTTGCTTTAATTATGATTTTACAAACTGACACATATATTATAGCCATTAGATTAACCCTTATAACATTAATGCCAAATATAATTGATACAGGGTCAGTAGAGAATGTTTGGTGTACATTTGGCACTTTTTGAAATCTGTTGCTGTCACATTAGATACCAACACTTTACAGCAATTTTGTTTCCAAAATGTACATATGAAATTGATTTTGGGAAGCTGATATTTCAGCGGTCAAACAGGTTTCAGGGCCACAAGGCATTCTTTATAATTAAATAAGGTTTGGGAATAATTTTAATTTACTTTGCTTGGAAGATCCTGCTGTCTATATTATATATATATAATTTGAAAAAAGGCACTTGGAAACTATTTGAAATTTCAAATACTTTAGCAAAAGTATTTAAATGCAGATACAAATAGTTGTGATTTGAAATCTTCAAATACAAATACTTGAGAAAAAGTAATTAAATGCATTTAAATGCATTTGCATTTGACCCCAAGTCTGGTCACTGTGACCTTGGTAAAAAAAACCTATTGATGATTAACATTTTGCACTTAGCTCAACTTAGCAGTTTAAATCTTATATTTGGTTAAGCATGCTGGACCCACATTCAGATACATCCTTCCTTATAATGATATTGCATGATACAATCACCGTGACATCAAAAGGTCAAGGTCAGTCTGATAATGATAAAGCTTAGGGTTTTCTCAAAAGTAACATTTTGCTTTTACTTCAACTTAGTGGTTCATAGCTCGTGCTGTGTTACTCATACTGCACCCATACTTTGGACACTTGTCGCTTGCTAATGAGAGGGAATGGCACAATTCTTTTGTGTTAAATGTCAGTATCACTGCTAAGTGTATTGATACGCATGCTATATTTATTTTATATTTGATGTCAAGCTGCGTAGTTCATTGCAAAGTCGTAACGTCGAGCTTCCTGGTTGCAGTGTAGCAACATTTCTGGTTATATATAGCCGACACTAAACTGTTAACCGATCACGCAGCCATCGATACTGAAGGCCAAGGTACGATTATCGCGTTATCCAAGCCAATGAAGCCACCAGCACAGCCAACCCGCAACCCACTGTGCTCCTTGACAGCATACGGAAGATCTTATCCAATGTTACTCTATGCTGGATCCGAGACAATATCGATGACTTCACTGGATCATGTGAAAGTGGCTTTAAACGGGTACATAGCTGCACAGACATTGGATGGGCTCAACGTATGCTTGTGTCAGTACTCATGTCCATGCACTGGATTTCCACAAAATAGGCATTGGTATGTCATGAGCCTTCGACACAATTAAACACTCAAAGATCCTAGATGTACCACGCCAGGCCAGTTACAACGAAGATAAGCAACACCGAGGGAGACTACTGCTTGCAGAAACCAAGCTGAGAGTAAGAGTTAAGTCCATGAAGTCTGCAGAGTTTAAGATATTATCGGCCCCCACAGGGATATGGACTATTCCCTGTGCTTTTATGTTACCTTGCTGTCGCATTCAGATATGTGCAAGAAAGTCCCACCTCACCCCACCCACGTCTCTATGATGGGTTTGCCACTAGAGATGGAAATTTACGGCGATGTGGACTTCATAGACGAGGGAAAGAGACCCATTGACGGACTAGTTTCAATAGCTGCAAGCAAACTAAACATTGAGAATCGAAAGAGTTCACCCACATATACCTATCGACAAAGCATGAAACTAAAAAAAAAATGACGATGCACTTCGTGGCAGGGAACCATGTAGCAAAGGCAGAATCCTGGATTCACTGCTCTGCATTACTGCTGACATCACTGCACGCTGCGTCATGGCGAAGATGGATTCGTAGACCAAAGATGCCTTTGACAAAAAGACTACGTTTATACAACGCAACCTGCTTATCCTTGATGCTGTATAACTAACAGCTGAGCCGCTCCAATGACAGCTCTAGACAAACTTGATGCCTGCCACCGCTACAACCTACATACCTACCACCACTGGGCATAATTTTCAATGACGCACTATACAAGTGTGTAATACATCGCCGCTGTCCGTAAAGGTCGCCCACCAAAGATGGTCAATGTTTAACCATATGCTAAGGATGCCAGAAGACACACCCGCACAGAGCTATGGAATTCGCCCTACTGGGAGCCAGAACATATAAAGCCAGGAGAGGACATCGTTACATAAATCTGTTTTAAGTTTGCTGTGAGGTGACCTCAAGAAAGCAGGACTTTGTACACTCAGATCAACAATTGACCTGAGAAAGCTAAAGATTTTGACTGAGGACAAGACACACCACCACGACCCCGCCGCCGCCACCGCCAACAACGACCAACAAAAGCAGCGGCGGCAGTAGACTGTTGCAATATGGATTTATAAATACAGGTGGCTTGAAACGGAAGATGCAATATCCTGAAATGGAAGAGTTTATCAAACAGTTTGACATTCTGGGGATAGCTGAAACAAACCTAGACGAGTATGATGATATAAACATTACAGACTGCAAGATAATCTTTAAAAACCGTGTAAACGCGCGTAAGCGATCGGGTGGAATCGGGATCGTAGTTAAAAACGAAATGTCCAACCATATTCACGAGCTAAAATTGGATAACGAATACGCATTATGGGTATCTATTCCCAAATATTTAACTCACATAGACAACGAAATAATTCTCGGTTGTATCAACATACCTCCGGAACCTTCCAGATACTCGTCTATTGATGCATTTGATAAAATAGAACATGACATTAGCAGATTTCTAACAAGGACACGTAATATCTTCTTAATAGGAGATCTAAGTACGAAAATAGCACAACTCCCAGACTACGTCATACAGGATGATCGATTGCTAAACCTCGTAGAGATAGACCCCAATGATATAACTACAGATATAAACCCTACATCAAAATAATCGGGCCACGACAGACACAAATAAAACAAATAATTATGGATTTAACTTAATGGAGGTGTGTAAATATAATAATTTGATGATATTAAATGGCAGGGTGGGTATGGATGCTGGAATAGGCAAGCTAACACACGACAGCAAAAGCCTAATAGACTATGTCCTGTGCACATACCATTTTTTCCAAACATGTCAATTTTGATGTCCTGGAATTATCCAATTTATTGTGGGATGCGGATTGTGCCCTAGCCCTAAGCCTCAAATCTCACCCCGCAAATTATGACGCACCACACGACAGACTAATGGCACACAACCAACAGGCAAAAAACAAAAAATGGAAAAGCGAGCTGAAAGAGGACTTAGTCAACGAGGTCACATACTAACACTACTCATCACTCTCAACGCACATATAATGAACAACACGATGCATGGCATGCCACTTAAGGAAGTTATCTCAGCTATTACTACAATCTTTGGGAGAACACGCACCACATACAAGCCAAAAGACTAACAAAACAGACCATGGTGTAATAAAGAATGTTACATCTCCAGGCAAGCATACCAAAAGGCAAGAAGTGTCGCGCATGTATAGAACGGACGAAAACATGAATGAGATGATTGAGGCGAGTAAAATTTATAAACAGACCATGAACAGAGCTATTACACAACAAAAATACAAATTCAGAAAGAAAATCCGAGAACTAAATGCATATAACCCCAAATCCTACTGGATTATAATCAAGGAAAGGAAGAGAGAAGACTGTCCAATTGAAATCAGCACCAGGCACGAGTTATTTAATAATTTAAATGACCCCGAGGACGTAAACTCAGAAAGCGAGGTCAACTATTTGCCATTGGGAATGCCAGATGAAAATACTGAACTAAACCAGCCAATTGCGGCAATCGAAGTCTCAAAAGCTATCAAATCCCTCAAAAACAACAAATCACCAGGAACCGACGACATTGCACACAAATACATCAAAGCAACAGGAGACATTATGATCAATATCAACATGCATATTTTTAATAGAGTCCAAGACACGACAGAGATCCCAGAGTCGTGGATAGAGGGAATCATAAGTCCAATTTACAAACAAAAGGGAGACCCAAAAAAGCCAAAGAACTACCGACTGATAACGCTATTGAGCTGTTTGGGAAAATTATTCACTTCGATCATCTGCACTAGAGTTAATAAAACGCTAAACTCCAACGGATTGCTCCTAGAAAACCAAGCCGAATTTAGAACAGAATATTCAACATCTGACCATATTTATACTTTATTCCAACTAATTAAAAATTTCCAAAAAATGAAGAAAAAACTACTGCATTTTTATAGACTTTGAAAAAGCTTTCGACAGTTTGGGGGAAGCTGCAAGCCTGCAGAATAAACGGTAAGGTATCCGGGGTAATCCAAAGTATGTACACCAACAGTAAGTCAAAGATAAAGCTAAACAACGAACTCTCTGGAAGTATAAGATGCGGATTCGGTGTCAGGCAAGGGGAATCTCTATCACCTGTTCTATTCTCTATATACCTGAATGACTTGGAGAATTTTCTGATAAACAATAATTGTAACACAATCCAACTGGAAAACGAACTTTCTGTATTTCTCAAGCTTTTATGATTGTTATACGCAGACGATACGGTGATCATGGGAGACAACCCGGTAGACATCCAAAAGTCAATTGGCACCGCCGAGTACGTAGACACCTGGAAATTACGGGTTAATATTGCGAAAACTAATGTATTAGTAATAAGGAAAAATTAGTTACCTCTCCGGGATGTAGAAATTGTTTGAGTATAGCTTTCGTGACCATCTCGGTCACTTCTTCAGCACTAACTGACGGTCGCTGGCAGCGTCACTCTGGTCAGTTCTTGTGGAGTCACGTGACAGCATGGACAATTTCTACATCTCTCGGAGAGGTAACTAATTTTCCCTTATTATGAATCATCCTGGGATCGCGACCAACTTTTTCGGAAATAATGTATTAGTGTTCGGAAGCACAAAGCGATGGTACAACAATCTAGAATTCAAGATTAATGGAGCACCCTTAAAAGTCGCTGATAACTATAAATACCTAGGTATCTACTTTACACCCAATGGACGTATCATTACTGCTCAGAAACACATAGCCGAACAAGCTAGCAAGGCTATATACTCCCTAAATAGAAAAGCCCGCCAGCTAGACCTACCAATGGATTGTTCTTTAAAACTATACAGAAAAACCATGGAACCAATCCTTATTTATCGCAGTGAAGTGTTAGGCATTGAAAACTGCGCAATCCTAGAAAAATTAAAACTATCTTTCCTAAGGTTTCTATTAAATCTAAAACGCAGTACGCCATCTTACATGCTTTACGGGGAGGTGGGGGGAATGCCGCTAAAGTTACTTATAAAACAACGCATGATTAATTACTGGGTCAAATTAATTATTGGGAAGCAAACCAAAATAGCAGCAAAAATCTACGCAAACACGCTAAGCGACTACAAACAAAACAACACACAGTACAAGTGGTTAAACAGTATCAAAACTACACTAGAGGAAACGGGTATGGGATATCTATGGGAAACACAAATAATACCGCAGGGGATGAACATAAAAAGAATCATAAAACAAAATCTTGAAGACCAATTTAGACAAAACTGGATAGGCTGGAAATGGAAACATACCTAGAAAATCTCTCATACAAGAACAGAATCACTCTAACAAAATTTCGAACAGGCAATCATTACCTACCTATCGAAAAAGGCTGATGGGGAGGAATCCCAAGGGAAGAACGAACCTGCAGCTTGCGCGACAAGAATGACATAGGGGATGAATTCCACTACATCCTCGTATGCGATAATTTTTATACTGAAAGGAGAATCTACTTACCAAGATACTATCAAACTCGCCCAAACTATTTCAAATTTGCTTCTTTATTCTCAACGAAAAATCGAAAATTCCTCACGAAATTATGTGCCTTTATTCGAATCATCACTAAACAATTCCAGGCAACATGAACGATACCACGAACCACATTATATGAGTCCACATCCTGATTAACCCTTCAACCCTTGAATTCTTGAATTTCTACTGTTCTTGAGGATTTAACACTGGATTGATTGGCTCGGTTATCGAGCCAGTCGTTCCAGTGGCAAGTTTTCAGGAATAGTCTTCTCTTGGTCTGCAAATGGACATTTCTCAAGACCACTGCAGAAGCCGTTTTTGGCTGATATGAGTGTTAAAGGGTTAAGGTCTTCTTCTTCTTCTTTTCGATCGCTGGTATCACACTTGGAGAGCCGTTCTCAAGATGAAATCGGTTGATTCGATCTCCAAGTGTCATTTCATTAGCGTTGTGCATAATGCTCTGGTTAGCCGCTCCAAATGTCTGGATTGACACCCAGTGGGTTACACCCCTGCGCCACGTTGAGGCCGAGCATATAGTCTTAAACAGGGGCAAGGGTTACGGTCATAGACTTTGCCTTATTATCTCAATTGCGGAAAACCGTCTCGCTCCTCGTTTCTCTTTCGTTTCTGTTTCGGTTTTTGGAAACGAGGAGAGAAGACAAGGGGCATGACTGCACAATGAACACGCACGCACGCACGCACACAGACACGCAATGCAGTTACGCGTGCATAGTAACCGGAAACAGAGACAACCAGCAGCAGCAACAACAACAACAACAACAACAACAACAACAACAACAACAACAACAACAACAACAACATAAAAAACAACAACAACAACATTAACATCAACAACAACATTCCCACCACTATCATCGCCTCCACATATGACGAATATGACAACAACGACGACGTCTGTATATTATAGTCTAATATTAATAATAATAATAATAATAATAATAATAATAATAATAATAATAATAATAATATCTACTTCTCTACCGCCACAAATATGTAACGACGTAACAGACCCCACATGCCACCTTGTGACCTGGGCGTATTAAATAAATTAATGGTCCGATGTGTCTCTTTAACACAATAAAGAATGTGACAGTATTGGGGGTGGGGTGGGGGTTGGGGGGAGGGGGGTTGTACACGAGGAGTCATCGACCTTGGTCATGATCCGGCAAATAACGAAAGTTACCGCGGAGTCGGGTGAATTTGACTGTCTCGCTGCTGCAAGCCACCAGACAATAATTTCAATGAGCAAAAACTCCTGACTTGCTGAATATTTTGAAAACAACTTAACTGAAAGTTGTTGGTGGCTTAGCCACCAACAACTTTCAGTCAAATTGTTTTCAAAATAGTAGCAAGCCTAGAGATATAGCCCTTAGAATATGTCGGCTGCAAAAACCCAGCATTCAGACAGTTAGCTAGATCAGCGTTTGATCCTATAGGCTCGATTACAGCTTCCTTCGACTACTGTTCAGAATAATTAAATTAAATTGAATTTAACGACTATTTGTCATTTTAGGCCGACAAATTTAATTATTCTGAGCATTAGTCGAAGGAAATTGTAATCGAGGTTATAACTGCAGCAGTTTTGCCACGTGCGTCAAAAATTTGAGCCATTTACCAAGATACTAGTTGTGCCTTGTGAGTAACAACCACACGTATAGTTTGTCAACTGGAGAATACATCGATGTCATCACCATTATCACAGATAGCTTGGTATACAATTGATGAATCCAGTCTATGGATCCATCATATGACGCCATAATCAACCACGTAACACGTAGGCTGACCCGAATCAATGGACCTTTCCACTGTATTTATCCGTCATATGACGTCATAATCAACTACATGGCGTATATAATGACACCACAATCAATGACGTCATGGGTGATGTAGATACGTACATCACGAACGCATAGTTGAAGACGGACTATTCGTTGTTGCACGAATTGTATGGCTTTACTGTTTAATAAATAGCCTGTTGAATGTTTTGAAACTAATGCAGCAACAGCGCCCAGTCAAATTAGTTACAAAATATTCAACAACTTAGCTGCATAGTTTTCAGGAAATTGATAATCAAGGCATCCAGGGATCGATCAATCCCAACACGGCGAAGTGTAGGCGGAGCTTAGTGATGAGCGGGGCATAGCTAAAACCCGGAAAGGTCCATTACGTAAAAAATGACTCGATTTAATCTAATCTATCTTAAACGCTTAATAGTCCGTCAAGTTGTACGAATTTGTATGTCTTTACTATTTCATAAAGATTCTGTTGAGTATTTTGAAACTAATTTGACTGTGTGCTGTTGCTGCCTGGCGCTTAGCTAGTAATGAGCGGGGCATAGATAAAAGTGGATTCGCCAATTACATTAACTGGTGCTATATTCTTAGAATATATTGTCGTCGTAATGAGTATATCAGTGATATATAATCTGCATAAATTACTTCAACTTGATAGACATTTTGAGAACAATTTGATTGAAAAGAGCAGTTCTGTCAGAGTGTTTTCAAAATAGTCAATAGGTGTTCATTTTTAATAATCAAACTATAGTATAGCTTATGCATGCTTCTAGGTGCCATGATCCATTAGTCTAGCAAACATTAAATATCATTAATTGTTATAAATGTCAGAGGACGTGCATGCGCATGCATAGGAGCAAAAAGGGAATCACAAGATACATACATTGTAGGCTTACTTGACTTTTAGTTGCGGCTCCAACTAGAAGTCTGTCTGTCTGTCTGTATGTCCGTCCGTCCGTCCGTCTGTCTGTCTGTCTGCATCAATGCATGCCCGCTTGCATACCTGCCTGCCTGCCTGCCTGTTTGTCTGTCTGTCTGTCTGTCAAATGTTCGTCATGTCGGACAAAGCTGCTTTTAAGACAAGAGGCCCAAGGGTATCGCTCACTTGCAATTATTGGCCACTGGAAGTACCGAACAAAACGAGATGACCACTGGAACAAGATTGCCACCAGCCACATTGACCGATCGGCATCGTTTGAACAAACTTGAATCTCTATGCCGTACGGATTGTTTCTGCCAAATATAATTAAAATCGGCCCAGAGGTTCTCGAGAAGACATTTTAAATTTCCCATTGCTTTAGTATGGGAGCTTTAGGCGGGAAAATGATCCAAGATGGCCGCCAAACCTTTTATCCGAGAGTTTCGAAAATGGCAAATCTGAGGTCAGAATACCCAAAAACATATATAAAACCAATTTCGGCCTCAAAATACATCGGATAAAAAAATCCAATATAGACGCCAAACATGCTACATTTTTATTGGCCATGTTAACTTCCCTAGAATAAATTTTACTGGCCGTTAGTCCCTAATCATACCTCCCAAATTTAGGCCTGATCGCTTCAGCGATTCTGGAGAAGAAGTCGTTTTCGCGAAAACTAGGTAAAGATGGCCGCCGACTAATTTGGCCAGTCAAGTTCACTTGTACAAACTTGGTTCAGCTCTTGCCCTAGATGACATTTCATAAGTTCTGACTCGATCCCTCAACCGGTTACGGGGAAGATTTTTTAAAGACATTTCTAAAAATCGGCCAGAATCCAAGATGGCCGCCGGCCAAATGGCCAATCGGCTCGTTTGAGCAAACTTGGACCCCTTTCGCCCAAGGATGTTTGCTGAAAAATATAATTCAAATCGGGCCAGTGGTTCTTGAGGAGAAGTGGTTTAAAGGAAACGTTGACGAACACACGACGGACAGTCGCCATGGCATAAGCTCACTTGACCTTTCAGCGCTACCTCTGTTACAGACATGGCGTGGATGTCATTTGATTAATGAATTTAATGTCCTTCATATTTCTAAAACGTATCTGTCTCTCTGTAAATTGGCATATCTTGCCATCATCCCCGATGTCCATCCTTGACCACTGGCCCGGCTGCAATGATGTCACTCCATTTCATGGCTTTGGCTCCCTATATTCCACTAATATTTCCTGGGGTTTGATAAGAAGTCCAAGGATGGAAACTTGGCATAATCAAACTTGTCTTTCACTAGAATAGGAAAACACAAATCAACACCCTGTAGAAGATAGTAGATTAACCCATGTGTCAACTTAACCCTTTATATGTCAAGCCGGCGAAACACTGCATCTGTAGTTGTCTTGAAAAATGGCCATTTGCTGGCCAAGAGGTTATTTTGCAAATTTACCACTAGAATGCCAGAGGTAAATTTTCAAAAAACACCACTTGCCTTCAAATGGATACTGACTAAGCAAAGAGTTTGATTTTGTTGACTATTAACCGTTTAACTGTCTGACTGCTGCAAGCCACAAGACAATTTCAATGGGCAATAATTCTGGACCAGCTGAATATTTTGAAAACAATTTGACTGAAAGTTTTTGGTGGTCCAGCCACCAACAACTTTCAGTCAAATTGTTTTCAAAATATTCACCATATTCAGAGTTAAACCGCATGGAAAATGTAGTCTGCAGAAATTCAACAGGCAGACAGTTAATTACCAAGCCGAGCAAAAACGGCCTCTGTCGTGGTCACAAGAAATATTCATTCGCAGAACAGTGGGTGGGTGGATTGTGATGAAGAAAACAAGTAATATACTATCCTATAACTAATATGGCGTGATAGATACGTACGTATTATGTTATCGTTATTTGATAAATACACGTTTCTTGCTGACGGAGACGTCCTGGCCGAGTTCAAATGGACGCTTATACCATCATCGCCTATAGGACTGTTCCTCGATCTTCCATGGTTTTCCTGAAATGCCTTATTGGGTAGTTGGCGATCAGTAGTTGGCGGCTTGCGAGACCAGAGTCCATTGTTCGCTTTAGTTAGCTTCCCTTGTTTCATTGCGTTCGCGTTGTTCACTATTTTTGAAGGCCGCTCTGTTGTCGGAGGCAGTCGTTCATGGCGCGGCACTGGCTGTTTCATAGTGCCCACAGAACGCCTATAAAAGCAGTATGTCATCGGAATTAGGAAATGGTTTGAACCAAACCTGTTAACGGATAACTAATCTCATCTCTTGATAGCTATTCACGTGATCTAATATGGCACTCATAAATCATTCAGGTAATTTTAAGCTTTTTATCATGCAGCTAAAGAAAGATATTCAGGCTTTAGTAGCTAAATGTTTGTACATTTCTACACCCTATGATGACTACCATAATTTACCTTTCATCCAATCAGAACAATTATAATGCGGTTGCCACGGTATATACGCTCAGTCATAGAGGTGCCATCTATAGTTTGACAATGTAGTGTAAAAGCCACCATACAGGTAAGTTGTTGAATATTTTGAAACTAATTTGACTGGAAGTTGTTGCTGCCTTAGGCAGCAACAACTTCCAGTCAAATTAGTTCCAAAATATTCAACAAGATGAGTATTATATAATAAATACTGTAATGCTTTGGCACTTACATGACATCACACACTATCGCTTGAGGAGACAAAATGGCGGCGATCACTTTTCAACATTTACGCAATATTACAAAGATGATAAGCGTGATACAGGTAAGGGAATGTGACAGGATATGACTGACATGGAATCTATAAACCATGCTCTATCGGTACAATACAACATTCGAGACAAGATTAGCATCCCTTTACAATCATATGACGCCATAATCAACTACGTCACTTCGCGTATATTTTGCATAGTCCGTCTTCAAATATGCGTTTGTGGACGACTTATCTACGTCATTCATGACGTCATTATTGTAACGATATATCTACCATAGTCATATACATAGTATATAGAGTGGTCTACTCCAACGCTAATAATTAGTTTAGTATCTGTTTAGGATGACATCATAATCATTACATCATGAATGACTCGCTTTAGTCCGTCTTAAACGCTTAATAGCCCGTCAGGTTGTATGAACTGTATATCTTTACTATTTAATAAACATGCTGTTGAATATTTTGAAAATAATTTGACTAGGCCAGAAGCAGCAACAGCATACAGTAAAATTAGTTTCAAATTATTCCACAGCTTATCTGTATAGTTTACTGGAAATTGATAGTCAGGGAGTTCATGGATCGATCGATCCCAAAACGAGCGACGTGTGGGTGAAGCTTAGCTAGAGGTGGGCGGGGCATAGCTAAAACTGGAACGGTCCATTGGATCCCTCCGTTACCATTGCAAACCCACGTTGTGGCAGAAAGTGTGTGGTTCTTTAAGACAGGTGGACTTATTACCGTAGAAAAGAGGTGGAATAGTCAAGACACTGTCTGAGCTACCGAGAAGCGTGGATAGGCGCTTGAGCATAGCGCTGGTAGATGTCCTGAATGTGACTGATAGCTAACCGATATAGCGAAAGAACAGTCTTTGAGTCAATGGACCTTTCCAGTTTTAGCTATTCCCCGCCCATCTCTAGCTAAGCTCGACCCACACTTCGCCGTGTTGGGATTAATCGATCCCGAATGTCCTAGCTATCAATTTCCTGAAAGCTATATAGGTAAGCTGTTGAATATTTTGCAACTAATTTAACTGGGTGCTGTTGCTGCCTATGGCAGCAACTAGGCAGCAACAGCGGTCAGTCAAATTAGTTTCAAAATATTCAACAAAATATTTATTAAATAGTTGACATACAACAACGCATAGTCCGTCTTCAAATATGCGTTTGTGACGACTTATCTACGTCATTCATGACGTCATGATTGTAACGATATATCTACCATAGTCATATACATAGTATGATGTAGGAGTGGTCTACTCCAACGCTAATAATTAGCCTTAAGTAGAATACAGTTAGATCTTGTTAGCACAGACCGCGTTCTTTAATAATCTAGTTGTACTAATATATATATATATATATATATATATATATATATATATATATATATATATATATATATATATATATATATATATATATATATATATATATATATATATATATATATATATATATATATATATATGGTAGAAACTATATCGGAATAATAATGACGTCATTCATTATGATGTCATTCTACACGTTACGTAGTTGATTATGACGTCATATGATGGATGGATAAAGTGGAAATGTCCATTGCCTCATCAACAGTTTATATATGCCCGGCCCTAATGCCATTGAATGTAGAACATATTTTTAACATAAGGCTAATAGAATTGAGTAAACTGGGTGCCAGAACAAATGTGAACTTCAAACGTCTATGCGACATCTCTTAGAAAGAATAGGATGTACATATTAGACATATAAACTACATATACCAAAATTTCGTAGACATCTATGCCTAGGGAACTAGATATCAGATCAGACTGCCTACGTGAGTTCCGGTCTGTGTGCGACTCATCTTGGGAAAGAAAGGTACCATGGACATTAAGAAAGATTTATCACCGTACATTGGTTACGGTAATGGAGGAGTCCAGTTTATCCATCAATGATATGATGTCATAATCAACTATGTGACGTGTGGGATGCCGTCATAATCAATTACGACATGGATGACGTTGGTAAGTCCGTTATAAACGCTTACTAGTCCGTCAAGTTTTACGAATTCTATCGCCGCTATATAATAAACACTGCAGCCTACATTTTCAATGGGGTTTAACGGTGGATATGCTGAATATTTTGAAAACAATTTGACTGAATGTTCTTTCAGTCAAATTGTTGTCAAAATATTCAGTAGGTGCAGAGTTATTGCACATTGGAATTATTGACTGGCGGATTGCATCAATGAGGCTGTTAAAGGAAATCTTACCTTATCTTATACGGTACTAACCATTCGGGTGATAGAATTTACCGCCCATAACATTTGAACTTTTTATCGTGACGACAACAAAACATATTCACGCTTTCGTAGCTAAATGTTGATACATTTCTACAGCCTATGATAGCTGTCATGATTACTTTTCAACAAATCAGAAAAAACATTGCGTGTTTGCCTCGGTATATACGCTCAGTCATAGAGGTGCCAGCTATGGTTAGGCAATGCGGTATAAAAACAATCATACAGGTAAGCGGTTGAATATTTTGAAACTAATTTGACTGGAAGTTGTTGCTGCCTATGGCAGCAACAACTTCCAGTCAAATTAGTTTCAAAATCACCATATTCAACCGGAGTATTACATAATAAAGAATGTAATACATTGGCACTTACATGACATCGCTCACTATTGCTTGAGGAGACACAATGATGGCGATCAGTATTCAACATATACATGATATTACAAAGCAGATAATTGTGATAAACCATAATCTATCTGTGCAACACAACATTTGAAATGAGATTAGCATTACTTTAAGCAGATGTGCTTCTCGTACCCTCTTCACGCTATACGTACATTTGATATCGCCTCTTCATTAATCTTCCGAAGAAAACAGCACCAGAAGCGACGAGGAATATACCGAAGCCGGACAGTAACCCGGTCGTGACACGCCCCTCTGTCGTATCCAGCCACCAATTCCCGGTATCAACGCAGCATGCGCAAAGCACCCGCCTTACGGGAAATACGTCAAAAACATTGGTGCGAAAAAATGGCGATGGCGTGCCGTGGGTATCTAGTGTAGCTGTGTGTAGAATATCCGCGAAACGTACATATGACTGGTCCACGGGTAACAAGCCTGGTCCATCCATATAGTCGTTCATGAGGTAGAACACCTCCACTCCACTGTCACCCCTTAATACGAAAACAGGAATAAATACCATAGATTAGACATTGGCACATGGACATATGGGATGGCGGTGGGGATGCGGGGGGGGGGGGGGTGTGTGTGTGTTGTAACCATCAGTAACAGAGGACTCCAGTTTTAGCTATGCCCCGTCCATCTTTGCCTAAGTTCCACCTACACCTCGTCCCGTGTTGGGATCGATCGATCACTGAACTTCCTGACTATCAATTTCCAGAAAACTATACAGGGAAGCTGTTGAATATTTTGAAACTAATTTGACGGCAGCAACAGCGCCCACTCAAATTAGTTTCAAAATATTGGACAGCATATTTATTAAATAGTAAAGATATTACAATTCATACAGCAACGCTTAGTCTGGCATCAATTAAGTGTTCGTGACGAGCGTATCTACGTCATTCATGACGTAATTGATTATGACGTCATCCTACATGTCACGTAGTTGATTGTGACGTGATATGATTGATTTATAAACTGGAAAGGTCAATTATCATAAACCTCTTTTGTGTCAACGGCGCCTGAAAGTGCTCAAACTGCTACTCGTGCCAACTAGCCCTTTACCGGTTAAGATTTCTCAAGAAAATTAAAAGATTTTGCACTTCAATTTATAAAACTAATTTTGTGCTGTCCTACAAAGACCACTGCAAATGCTGTTTTTTGGCTGGTGTGATCATTATTGAGTTAAGTTGACACAAGAGAGCCTGACTAAAGGAACATGTCTGGAGGTGAACGACATGGAATATTTATGGCATAATATATTATGATTAAAATACGACTTTTCATATGAGTTTGGTGTCCCGTTGATAGGTCACTTACCCGCCCAATTCTCGAACTCGCATGACTTTTGGTACCCTGCCCGCTAGTAGTCCGCGGAGGGCGATCTCAAACTGAGCTAATCTGGCCTCGTCAAAATACTCGCTGGGCTTGGCAACTTCTATTAGAGTTAGCGCCTCGACACATCGTAGAACGTCCACTTGAATCTTCGCGGCACTAAGCAACACATAATCCTAAATATCGTTGATAATTGGCAAACTATGGCATAGGTTTATAGTAATATGATATGAATGGTGAGACAATGGGGGTGATTCTAAATTAAACTAGACCTGATTGTATTGTACTCAATTGAGGAATCCATTTTTAGCTATGCCCCGCCAATCCCTAATTAATCTACACCCACACTTCCCCCTCGTAGGGATTGATCGATCCTTGAACTCCCTGACTATCAATTTCAAGAACACCATACGGCTAAGCTGTTGACAATTTTGAAATTAATTTGATTGGGTGCTGTTGATGCCTATAATTCGTGCAACAAATCTTAGTCGGTCATCAATTAAGCGTCCGTAACGAACTTATCTGCTCCATTCGTGACGTCATTGATTATGACGTCATCATGCATGTTACATAGTTGATTATGACGTAATATGATTGATGGATAAACTGGAAAGGTCCATTACGCGTTCGAGACGAACGTAGTTACGTCATTGATTATGACGTCAACATACATCTCACGTAGTTGATTATGACGTCATATGATTAATGGATAAACTGTAAAGGTCCATTCGATGCAGGTTATGTATTGTAGGGTAAGTAAGGGGATGGTGGTGGTGGCTGTATTCGACTGGGACTTTTCCGTAGAGTAAATTTACTCGCGCAGTGGCCAAAATGTGCTCTACGCAAACGTACCAGCCGAATGAAAAAGCCCTATCGATATGGAAGGCGCAGAAACGGACTAAATCGCCTAAATTTTACTATTTTGAAAATAAAATCCACCTTTTAGCGCTGTTTTCAGACAGTGAATGCTAAATAATAGTATAATTCAGCTCCTAAGTTCCGTATTTTCAAATTTTGCATCTTGTAACATACTTCACGAAATACGCCACACGTTTTGGACCTGGCTCGTTTCGCGCTCTATTTTCTCCCGGGAAATACCAGTCGAATAAAAAATATACTCTATGGAGCCAATTTACTCTAACTTTTCACCCAGTCGACTACAGCCAATGTTTAGCTTATTGTTGCAAATCTGTGTAGATATGTAATCTCATCATTGAGAAAGCAGTATGTTAGCCATGGAGATACAGATTAAATGTCATACTTGTGCGCATTCATACCAGTAATGTCACAGAAGGGCAATAATATAGCTACATGGGGTAGCCGACACTTGCCCACCGCACCCACCCTATGAAAAAGTATTCCCCCACCCCCCTGGGTGTCTCCTAATATTAAGCAAACGCGTAGCTTGGCTCTCTAATACAGAAGAATTTTGAGGACGGTCAATGGCGTGATAAATAAGTTGTTAAAACAAAGTCAATGCCAAAGAATCTTGTTCTTGTAATTCTTGATAAATACCTTGATAATGGTTATTCTGCATAGAAACAGAACGTCTGGATAATTGTGAATCACTTCCAGGAAGCACGACGTCACGTACAGCAAAAGACTTTGTATTTTCTACTACAACCGTACATGAATTAAGCCACAACTTTCAAATTAGTAATTTACCCATGTCAATATAGAATAATTTGATTTGATTTAATTTTTATTTACCAGCCAATAATTTCAATGCGCAATGACTCTAGACCTACTGAATATTTTGACAAAAATTTAATTGAAAGTTGTTGGTGGCTTACCCACCAACAACTTTCAGTCAAATTGTTTTCAAAATATTCAGCGTAGGCCTACTCCCTGGACGTTAAACCGCGTGGAAAATATAGGCTGCAGAAATTCAGTAGGCAGACAGTTAACCATCAATAAGAATGCTTTATTTGACACAAATTTATCTCTTTGTAAATGAAACAATTACAAATATGATAACAGCGAGTCCACTAGAGGCGTATTAGTTTGTGCAACCCCTGACATTTAAACTTTAGATAAATTTAGATAACCATTTAGTAGATTTAATTATATTGATACAACGTGTAGAATAATAAACGTCACAAATCGTGCAGGCGTACATTACAAGGATATAAGACACGTGACATGGTTTCCTTAGTGATTATCATTGTGTAACTAAATGAGTAAACATTTTCTACTCATTGGCTTGGGCTTGACAGAGATCACAATTTTAGCCAACACAATATTTCAGCTTTACTGTATAATGGGCACACCCAGTTTATCCATCAATCATATGACGTCATAATCAACCACGTTACATGTAGGATGACGTCATAATCAATCACGTCATGAATGACGTAGATAAGTTCGTCACGAACGCGTAATTGATGACGTACTAAAACGTTTCTGTACGAATTGTGTCTTTACTATTTAAAAACACGATGTTGAATATTTTGGAACTAATTTGACTGAACGATAGGCAACAACAGCGCCCAGTAAAATTAGTTTCAAAACATTCAGCAGCTTACCTGTATAGTCTTCTGGAAATTGATAATCAGGGAGTGCAGAGATCGTGTGATCCTAACACGGTTGAAGTGTTGGTGGAGCTTAGCGAGAGATGGGCGGGCTTAGCTAAAACTTGATTCCTCCACTGTCTTCAGATACAGACACTGGAATGTCAAGAACTATGCGGTTAAGAAGTCAATATATTCATTTTAACACTTACGCAGATTTTAGTGACGGTGTTCCGTTGTCCTCGGCGACCATATACATGGTGTATCTATTGTCGCCCTGTATGGTTACACCTGTGCTAATCTGGCCACTGGAAGGGTTCACGACGAATTCTTTAGATCCGCCTAATATTTCGAAGTGTAAGGTCCCGAATGCTGAAAAGCAGCAGAATATTTTAACTAACATAGAGTGTAGCAGACATGATTACTAACCACTGTAGAGGCCAGTGGTCAAATAAGATAAATCAGTGTGCGTGCGTGCGTGTGGGCGTGTGTGTCTGCGTGCGCGTGCGTATGTACGTAGGTGCGCATGCGTGTGAGGGTAACTGACTGACTGGTCAGTCTCTACCACAGTCCTCTCACCCAGAATACCGGTCTTTAACCTGGAGTCTGTATAACACATACTATATCACTAGTAGGCTTACTGTTTAGGGTCCCCACACCAGCTAGGTTTAGGGTTATACCGTACCGCAGAGACCAGGTGCAAATATTGATTCTAAACAGGCGGTGGGATGGGGGCTCATCATCACTAAACACACCACTATATATCATTCTAAATCAGTGTAAATTATGGGTACATACATCCATCCTTATCTGTGGCGTTCACCTGGCCAACTATTGTCCCAGGGTGGGAATTATCAGGCAGCTGGAAATGGTAGCTATCCAACTCGAAGATTGGCATGTTGTCGTTTTCATCCAGGACTATGACATGGATACTGGCGGTGCTCGTGTATCTTGTAAGAGAGCCGTTATCACGAGCCTCAACCAGAAACGTCACTCTCGGCATTGGCGCCTCGCGATCTAATGGTGCTAAGATATATATATATATATATATATATATATATATATATATATATATATATATATATATATATATATATATATATATATATATATATATATACCTGTGCAAAAGTTAAGCACCAGCAAAAACAATAGAACGTAGAAACATGATGGTACAACTAGGCTGCCATACTTTTTGTCCCCCGCGTTAGCTGACATAATTCCAAGTACGAAATGCACATGCATGCATGACTTCACGCCGCTTGATGTCCGTGCGTGGCGGGAAACAGCACACGTGTTCAGTTATGTAAAAGTCCAGTTTGAGGTGTAGAACATTACATACAGATTTAGGCGACAAGATTAGGAATTTTGTGTTCATGACCGTGGTTTATTTGTACAGAGAGAATTAGCTCTTGATTGGGAACCGCTATGGCAAGACGAAGGTTAAGTGATCGTGTGAAATGGCAAATCATAGGCATGCATACCACTGGTATGTCATCCAGAGAGATTGGCAGACAGCTGAACATTAACCATACTGTAATCAGTCGTTTGATTGCAAAACATGGGCAAACTAACGAGGTGAAGGACAGGCCTAGATCTGGAAGACCGAAGAAGACTACTGCCCGTGATGATCGAGCCCTAGTACGCCTTGTTAGGAGATCTCCATTCACCAACAGCAGAGTGCTCAGCCAGCAATGGGAAACGCGCAATAGAGTGTCAATGTCTACCGTCAAAAGGAGACTGTATGTTGCTGGCATGAAAGCTAGGAGACCTGTCAGACGTCCTCTCCTCACTGCACACCACAAAGAGGAGCGTCTGAGGTGGTGCAACGAAAGAAGACACTGGAACATGAGATCCTGGAGACGGGTACACTGGTCCGATGAAAGTCGGTTCCTGCTTCATGCCACAGATGGTCGAACTCGTGTATGGAATTCCAGACGCACGGTGTACGACCAACGTAACATCATGGAAGAAGTTCCATTTGGTGGAGGTTCCGTTATGATATGGGGGTGCATCTCATTTGATTGTAAGCTGGATCTGTTGACTGTACCTGGAACACTAAATGGACAAAGATATCAAGATTCCATACTGGATAGAGTTGTGGTCCCTCATTTTGTAAATCATGCACCTGGAACCCACCCTATATTCATGGATGACAACGCCCGACCACATCGTGCTAGAGCTGTGCATGAATACCTCCGCCAGAATGCCATCGAAACCCTACCATGGCCAGCAAGGAGCCCTGCCATGAACCCTATTGAGCATATCTGGGAAACATGGTGAGAAGGAGGGATCCTCCTGTGCAGAACCTACAGGAATTAACAGACGCACTCCATCTTGAATGGCAACGAATACCACAATGGCGTATCAGTCGGTTGGTGACCAGCATGAGACGTCGTGTCCAGGCCGTCATCCAGGCACAAGGTGGATATACCCGGTATTAATAATGACAGTCTCAAACTCGTGCACAGATGTTAAACTTCGTTTTCAGACACCATTAATGACAATCTAGCGACGTGTGTCAACTGTAGGGCAATAGTTGTCAGTTGTGTCAACGTAACCATATTCAGGCCTCGTTTTCAAGTTCAAATAAAAACATACAGTGTTTCCCCACCATCATAATCAGCATTCCTCTAGTTGCATTATTACCTCTTGCACTAAGATGGATGGGTACATAAATGTTTATGCTATTGCTTTCTTCATAGCACATGAATATACCCTCGCATGTGCGTAAAAATAGGGTGGTGCTTAACTTTTGCACAGGTGTATATATATATATATACGCACGCACGTACGCAAGCACGTACGCAAGCACGCACGCACGCACGCACGCACGCACGCACGCACGCACGCACGCACGCACGCACGCACGCACAGACACGCGGACGGATATGGATAGACGGGGGGGGGATGGACGGACAGGCAGACGGACGGACAGACACGGACAGACAGATATGGCGTGTGCGTGGATGGATGGGTGGATGGGTGGATGGATCAATGGATGGATGGATCGATGGATGGATATGCAAGCAGGCAGGCAGGCAGGCAGGCAGGCAGGCAGACAGACAGACAGACAGGCAGGCAGGCATGCAGGCAGGCAGGCAGGCAGGCAGGCAGGCAGGCAGGCAGGCAGGCAGGCAGGCAGATACGTTCAATGAGGGCGAAGTTCGCCGGGTCAAGATGTATGCCACACAGGTCTGAATGGTGAGGAGACCACTAAATGTCCGGCTAGTTTTAGGTCACATGCACGCACACGCACACACTCGCGCACGCGCACACGGACGCAGGCACGCACACACACACACACACACACACACACACACACACACACACACACACACACACACACGCACCTTTGCGACTGATCCATCCTGTTTTGTTCACTTGAAAGAGGTCAACTGCTTGGCTTCCTATTATTCTATAAGAAACCTGCCCATTACGGCCAGTGTCTTTATCACGCGCCTCTACCTGGATTACACGTGTGCCCGCAGGTAGATTCTCGAGCTCGCGCATTGTGTACTCAGGCATCGTGAACAGTGGACGGTGTTCATTGACATTCACGCTGTAGACGTTGACTCCCATGCTGGCGTGTAAGCTGTATCTGTCACGCGCGCTTATTTCTACAAAATCAGAAGTGTTTAAACTTGCAGGGATTCCAAACTCGTTTCCAATTTAATCAATCAAAATTATCAACCTCGTTTAATAAATATGCTTTTGAAGGAATGTACAACTTCGTTTAGTAAATATGGTTTTAGCTCATTCAAAAGACTAAGCGAGGACCCTCGCCCCGTAGGGGAAAGAAATTATTGCATGTCTGCCTGCCCGCCCGCCCGCCGCCCGTCCGTCCGTCCACCTGTCTGTTTAGATAGATCTCCAGGCAGACAGCCAGACGGACGAACGGACGGACGGACCCGATATGGTTTGAGAGTATAATAATTATCTTGGCTTTTTACTCGTACAAGTAAGAATTCTTGTTTCCAGGCATTTTAAATTGAACATTCGAAATAAAATATGTTCAATTGATTCCCATCTATACGCACATTGAGCAATGGTTTACGCTTCTATAGAGCAATCGTATTAAAGTTTCCTGTTTATTTATGTTACTAGCATAGGCAGAGATTGTATACCTATAGTGACGTAATCCGGGGATGTCGGGTCTTCACTGTCAAACGTGGATGTTAGCTTGACTCGACAGTTGGAAGTCGTGTCCAATGCGAAGTAACGGCTGTGAGGCCCGGCTTCTATGGCGTGAATTAGTTTGACTTCACCAGCATCTGGGTCTTTGGCAACACAATTCATGGGGAGATACCATTCCACAGGCTGAAGGTAGCAGAAATGTTGATTGTCTAGTATTAGTATGCGGTCCATGCAATTAGCGTAAACAAATTCCAGTTCAAAATGAAAACAACTCGCTATTTTATGAGCGAATTGATTGTAATGAAGCAATCCAGTTTTATCTATGCCCCGCCCATCTATAGCTAAGCTCCATCCACACTTTGCTCTTGATGAGATCGAACTGTCTCACCATCAATTTCCCGAAGACTATACAGGGAAGCTGCTGAATATTTTGAAACTAATTTGACCGGGCGCTGTTGCTCCCTATGACAGCAACAGCGCCCGGTCAAATTAGTTTCAAAATATTAAACAGCATGTTTAGTAAATAGTAAAGACATAGGATTCATACAACAACGCTTAGCCCGCCATCAATTATGCGTTCGTGACGAATTTAGCTACGCCATTCATGACGTAATTGATTATGACGTCAAACGACACGTCACGTAGTTCAATACGACGTCATATGATTGATAAATCAACTGCAATCATCCAGTAAGTGGTTGATGTATCTAGGAGATAAACATTCAACATTTAAATTATTCACATAATTGTGTTAAAAATGAGGATAATAGGATTTCAGGTGCGTTAACCGAATGCTATAATCTATTTAAAGGTGCATATTCACAGCAAAAATTGTTTAAATTGTGGACATTTCGAGGCTTAAATTGTGGGCTTAGATGTAATGAAACTAAATAAATCCTAACATATGATGATTTCAGCACACAGAAATTAATATAATTTTTAAGTTGTGAAATTGAATTAGAGACAGGAGTCCCTAAATCAACTTCGAAATCAAACAATTATAATAATTTGAATCGGAACTAAATCATCAAATGTTAAGATTTATTTCTGTTCATTACATTGCGGTACACATATATTAAGCCTCTAAAAGTATACAATTTAAAATTAATTTTTTTCAAGCGTTGTGTTGTCCTAAGCCTCTTATGACTTTCCAATGTCTTTAATGGCACGATCTTACAAAAAAGACACTGCGCATATTAATAAAGCTGCAGAGATGGCCTGTATAGATATTCGTCATCATCGATAAAAAGCATTTGATTTTGTGTATCTTTCATATAGTGCCAGATTTCCCAATAGATAGCCATTCCAATCCTATGTGTTTACATTCTCCAACCATCTCTATATGTTAGCATAGCCATTATATAATAGTCGTCGTCGTCGTCGTCATCGTCATCAACATCACCATCATCATCTTTAGAATCAGTTTAATGTAGTTCACTACATGCATTTTCCAAGAGTTTAAACATCAAATGATTTTTTGCAGAGATTTTAGCTCCACAAGTCGTCTATCCTCTGACAAGCTGCTGCGGCCCGTGCTGCACTACCGCAACCTGCTGCTGCCACTACACTCCCACTACCCGGCACCACCACCACCACCACCACCATCATCACAACCACCCTAACCCCAACCATAACCCTAATCACTTTCCAGTTTGAAATGGTTAAAGAAAGTTGGACTTAATATGATTTTATTTGATTAGCCGACTAACCTTTTCCTCTTCCATCTGCACGCTGAGTGCCGGTGCGGGGAAGATCGGCCTCTCATTGACGTCAGTGATATCGACATTCAGGTCATATGGTCCCTCGACAAGATGACCATCCGTAACCGACACTTTCAGAATATACTGATTCTGACTTTCGTAATCAAAGCTTGGATTCTTCACCACCCTTATCACACCTCCTGAAAATGCAGAATACGTAATAGTCTACGTTAAATTCAACAACAATTCGACTGAAATTTAGCGTTATCTAAAGACTCTAGGTTATCATTTAACACTCGAGCGCGATAAATTGTACTTATATATCAAATAATCCGTTATTGGTTGAGACTTTTCATGAAAATTTCTTCTTTTTATTTATAAATATAGGCCTACCAGTGGAATTTACGAAAAAACTACTTTCTTTTGGCTCCAAATAGATATTTCATAAAACCACCGCTAATATCGATTATCATATAAACAAGCCTTCTAGCCCGTTCCATATTTTTCGATATGAATACACGTGCCATATTCAACGGAGTATTTTCATTGGCTGTTGGGTGCGCAACCCATTTAAATCGACCAATTAAAACATCGATTGATGTGAGCGTGACGCGTAGGGATTACTACGCGGTACTGTTTTACTACGATTTGTTTACTACGATTTGTCATTCATGAAATGTTATCGCAAAATGTCTTCGTTTGACAGTTTATCAGTCGGCAGCGAAGTAACGATTGATGGCCGTAGCTCTGCGATAGTCTTAGAAGAAAAGTAGTTTACGGCTGACATCGCCAGATTTTGTGTTTGTCACTATATTTTGCTGCGCGTTCAGTATCTGTTATCAAGTAGTGGTGCGTCACAGCGGCGATATTGATTTCACGAAAATCAACAATGAGAAATCAGATAAAAGTCACATCAGCAACAATAGGCAAATATTTCAAAATTACAGTTTATATGATAAATAAAATCTCAAACTCGGTTACTTTTCATATCACTATTATGACCTTCGTTGAAAATGATCAATTTTGCACTCGCTAAAGCTCGTGCAAATTGATAATTTTCAACTCGGTCCATAATAGTGATAAGAAAAGTGACCTCGTTCCAGATTCTCTATTTATTGACCGGCTTGGTCATTTAAATGGTGGATCACCGTCAAGAAAATCCACATTTTTGCCTATTCATTGTTCATTTACAGGCCAATAGCAGACTATTTTTGAAAATTTACCATAGGAAATACTGGTTCGGTTAAATTAATCTGTAAAAGTGTTGCCAGTATTTGATATATTATCCTAGATAACGCAGCTTACTGGGCCGATGCTGAGACGATACCAGTCTGGTACTGGTACGTTATCGGCCCAGAATCGGCACAATTAGCATGAAACATACTGAATATTTTGCAGTAGGATGACGATTAGTACAATAGAAATTGACGAAGACCTATGCATTTAGTATAATAAAAGTATTTTTGCACTACGCTCCTCACATGGACGTCCTAACACTGTGCGTGCGTGCGTGCGCGCGTGCACGCATGCGTGCATGCGCGCGTGTATGTCTGTGGGGGTGGGGGTGGGGTGGGGGGGGGGGTGGTGGGGATGCAACCCAGTGCAAATCTGTGGAAACCTTTTTTGTGTGTGCTTAAATCCAAAATGGCCGCTGCCGATATAAGTAAAACACAATATGATGGTATCTTAGCAAATGTTAGGCCGATTTCGATGGGTTTGATATGCATTATGATAGTTTTCCATATGCCCGATGGATTAGAGCGGTTTGGATGAACATCCGAAGTCAAGGTCATAGATTTTTCTTTGCCTTAAATGGTTCTAAGTTGTGAATAAAACTGGCCTTGGAGTTATTTAGCTCATGTTAGATGTATGGCTTGCTATATTAGATCATGTTATGCTAAAATTAACGTCTCCTTTTGGCTCCATTATTTCAAGGTCATGTCCAGAAGGTCAAGGTCATGGCATCTAAGTGCTGCAAGATGTGTGCATTGTTAATGAAGTTAATAAAGGTCAGAACGATTATCTCACAATTGTGAATGTCGATTGTATTAAGATTAGCGTTCAATGGCACACATTCCGAGGGTCAAAGTAATGTTCTAACATTTGTAGTTAAAGCATCCACAATTTTACACGACACATTTTCAGAATCAGCTAAAGGGCAACATAATGATGTGGATATAAATCTGATTAAGGACCCCGCATTTATCATTAAACAGGAGATTAGAGACAAAGAATATGTAAAGGATACATATATATATATATATATATATATATATATATATATATATATATATATATATATATATATATATATATATATATATATATATATATATATATATATATATATATATATATATATATATATATATATATATATATATATATATATATATATATATATATATATATATATATATATATCCTCCACCATCGACAAACCTGTGCAAATGGTACCAAAATTACTTCTAATAATGTTTAAGGACTGGTTGAAGCCTCCAGAAGTGAATCAGCAGCAATGAAGAAAAAGAAAAGACTGTCTGTAATTTGAGTGTGAGGTAATAATACAAATGGTTTATATCACGCTTGCTGTATGAGACATCAATCGGCTTCCCACAGGGAGATTGTCTATCTCCTGTCCATTTCACCTGTTATCTTGCCGCTGCATTGAAACCCGTGTGGGAAAGTTCCACAAGACCGAATACAGTCCTTTTGGAAGCTATGGATTTGTAGATCAAAGATGCCCTTGATAAAAAGACTACGTTTATACAATGTAACATGCGTATCCTTGATGCTGTATAACTGTAACAGCTGGGCAGCTCCAAAAGCAGCTCTATGCAAACTCGATGCCTGCCACCGCAAACGCCTACGCACCATCACTGGACGCAGATGGCCAGACAGCATAATTTCCAATGATGCACTATACAAGATGTGTAATACGTCGTCGCTGTCTGTAAAAGTCGCCCATCAAAAATGGTCCATGTTTGACTCTGTGCTAAGGATGCCAGAAGACACACCAGCACAGAGCCTTTGAATTCGCCGTACTCGGAGCCAGCAAATACAAAGCCATGAGGGGACGTCGTTGCATAAATCTGCCAAGCGTGCGACGAGGTGACCTCAAGAAAGCAGGATTCGGTACACTCAAGTCAAGAATGGACATAAGGAAGCTAAGGATTTCGGCTGAGGACACGACACCGTGGGCAAATGCGAAGAAGGACTGATTGCAGCCGTAGGATGTTTCTACTACTACAGCCGCAGAATACAGTAATCATACATATAAACCTTCCAGTAAAATCTCTTATGTCAGATGTCATGTTTGAACGAATCGTTCCAGAACATGTGGATGTAGAGAAGTTTCACTCTTTGCACACTTTGTGGTTAATTTCAAGTTATTTGAGGCCAAATCCACCAAGCTGGCAGGGTTTCATGTCTAATGTGACTACTAGGCATTGTTTGTCGACTTCGGTTACCTTTAATCCGATGATTCCTCTTAGTCCACACACAGATTAAACAAACGAGGCTGTTTTATAGTACAATGTAATTGTTTGTAATCAAGCACGTTCAACACGTTCAGCAAGTCTGTGTTGTGATGTGATAACGTTTCACCAACTTCTCTTTTTGAAGGCATACAGATTAAAGACAGATGAACCACATGAGTTTAAAACCCTATTCATTCGTCTTGGAGGCTTTCATCAGCTAATGGCCTTCCTCGGACCTGGTTATAAACTCATGGAAGGTAGTGGTTTGGTACAAGTATGGGCAACAGTTTATGCAAGAAAGCCACTCCCAAAAATCATGGAAGGGAAAGGATACACAAAGACAATTCGTGTTTGCCTGCTTACTGATGCAGCTCTGCATGTTGTGGTGATGCAACCAATGTTCCCATTAATGGTCAATGATGAAGGGCTAAAAACTAAAGATGATGATAACAGAAGTCTGGTAAAATATATGAACTATGACTCATCAATTGAAACAACAGTAGAAACATCAGAGATATTTATACAACAAGATATATTACAATCAGATAAACAATCTGACAATGCAAACAATGAAATGTATTCAAAGTGAAAAGATCTTTATACACGGTTGGTGCATTGTGATCAGGGAACAGAAACAAATTCTGAAGATATTCTACAAGAACTCACTAAATGGTAGGCTAGTAAATATTAGAATGTGAGAACAGCACAGCTTTGGCTAATGTTTACGTTATTTGTCTCTACAGTACACATGTTTATTCGAGCTGAGAGGACAGGCAATTGGGCATTGTATATCAAAGCAACACAGGATATGCTGGCAGTATTCGCTGCAGCAGGCCATGCTATCCACACCAAGGGCTGTCGTCTATATCTGCAAGATTGCCAAGCGATGTGTTCGTGGTTGAAAACCCCCATTTATGAATAGATTGATTTTCGTGAGACGGAATGAAAACCTATTTCGGTGTGTACAGATATGACAATCGAGCAGAGCTTAATGAGATCTGGAAACCAATACGATGACCTTATCAACATCACGCACAAAGAAGCTGCAAAGACAAAATGTCTCCTCTCAATATTGTAGCACAGTATACAGATGCTATCCATACTCTTACTGATACTTATACTGGTACATGGTCTGACCAGCATAGATAGATGCAAGCTGGTCACATCAGCATTGACTATGATGATTTGAATAAACTCATAGCATTCACGAGGAGTCACAATCCATTTATAAATGATGACGAATGATGACGATTCACAGTTGAGAAATATTGCAACAGGTGTTATTGCTGATCAGCGTGTTAATGCAGATGATCCTATAAATATCAGTAATAAAATCCATGAACAAGTCACAGACATGGAACTTAGTGATGTTGTGTTGAAAAGGTCCAACCAAGCGACAACATTTGCAATGATGAGAAAGTCACCAAAGTTAGAAAATTGTAAAGACATACACATGCCATCTGCAGAACTATACTAGCGATTATTGTCTATTGCATATGTAGTTGGCGTACCTGATAGAGGTGTTTTTGCGTATGAATTGGCAACTGTATCAACTGCTCTATTCCGCAACGATGAAAAAATGAGGAAGACTAAAAATGTATTAGCTCAGCACATTGTCAAAATGGATCCAACAATCTTATGTACACACATCGCTAAC